>CAMTDV010000026.1:1391566-1997071 GCA_947069175.1 Scalesia atractyloides | reverse complement strand
AGTTAAGATCTAGTTAGCCGAATAAATGTTAAGAGGAGATCCCATAGTGTAAACCATGAAACGGGTCAAAACAAGTAAAATTATGATGAACTAATGTCCGTGATAAATGAAAGTTTGTTAAGACGATACCCCATGGTGTAAATCATAGACGGGTAAAACGAGTAAAATTATGATGAACTAATGTTCATGATAAATGAAAGTTTGTTAAGACGATACCCCATGATGTAAACCATGAAACGGGTCAACAAGTAAAGATGAGTTTTTGGTATAAACATTTGCTGACGCGAACCAAAACTACTAGAAATGAGTTTTGGTGTAAATACTCGTTGACGCGAAATATGCAAGTATGTTTGTATGCAAACTACTATAAAAGTGAATATGCAAATGTGTTTTTATGCAAACTATTTTTATGCAAATATGTTTTTATGCAAAACGAGTAAAATTATGATAAACTAATGTCCATAATAAATGAAATTTGTTAAGACGACACTCCATGATGTAAACCATGAAACAGGTCAAACAAGTAAAGATGAGTTTTTGGTATAAACATTTGCTGACGCGAACCAAAACTAGTAGAAATGAGTTTTGGTGTAAATACTCGTTGACGCGAAATAGCAAGTATGTTTGTATGCAAACTACTATAAAAGTGAATATGCAAATATGTTTTTATGCAAACTATTTTAAAAGTCAATATGCAAATATGTTTGTATGCAAACTATTTTAAAAGTCAATATACAAATTACTACAAAAGTCAACGTTTAATTAGAACGGGTCTTACAAGTTGGTGCGAAACCGTATTTTGGTGGTAAACAATGAGTTTTGAAAGGATTACTTATGGCGCAAGCCATAAAGTCAAACAAATAGAAATGAGTTTATGTATAAACATTTGCTGACGCGGACGAAAACTAGTAGAAATGAGTTTTGGTGTAAATAATTACACACGTGAACCAAAAGGGTCAAATAATATAAAGATTGATTTTAAGTGCCATAAAGGCCGAATCAAGAATGGTCAAAATGGACAAACGGGTCATGCGGGTCAAATAGTGATCACCATTTGAACTCGTTATGTAATGCTTTGTTTTGTTAAGTTTCATGCTTATAGGTAAGCATAATGTATGAGCACGCATTGCCACAAATTGGAAAGAAATAACTTATGCCTCGACTAAAGAGGGATGGGTAAAATTTGGGTAATAGATTAACAAAAGTGAAATGCATTTAGTATTTTAGGTATAACGGTCATTCGAGCCAAAGTACGTCCATTATGTGGAAATGGACTAAGTTGACTAAAATGCCCCGGGTGATAAAATGAGCAAACTACCCCTAAGGGTAGGTTAATAATAAGTCCAAAAATTGGTTGATCTTTTTGATAACATAAATGTGGGAGGCGTAGGATTTTGGCTCAAGGTCTCATCACAGGTCATTTTTGGTAAAACGCCATACCGGAACATAATAATCAAAAGTTAATGTTTTGTTAAATGAAACCAACCACAGTTGTGGTTGTAGTTGAAAGAAAATTTGGGAAACATGATAAGGAATATAAGATACTTGAGCTAGAACGCTTAAAGTCCCTTAACGGGTCGGTTGGGTAAATCATTAAACCGAATTGGATATGAATTGGACTGTAGAGGAATAAACCTCTAAAGAATAAAACTTGTTTATCTTTGTTGTTTTAATAGCGTTTGCCCTTTAACTCAAACACTAATAGTTTTTAGTGTTTATGTTTGGCTTTTACAAAGGCGGGTACCGGACGGACGACCAAGCAATGAAGAACCGAACACTATTAAACCGCAATCCCTTGGAAAATAATTATGGAAGGATGAAGCATGATCATGCACGGCAAAGTTTTCAAGCTTAAGGCATTATAATTTCTAGCTTGTTTTGAAGTGTAAAAATTAGTTATGTCGGTTCGTTTGGGTTATCAGTTAACCCAGACGTATAAGTTCTATGTTAAAAAAAATCTGGGACCTCGGTCTACGAACATTTTAGATATTCGATATAAATGGGATGGAGTGTTACATAAATGGAATGGTCCACTGAGAGGGAATGAAGAAAAGGGTGTTTGGTTGGTAAATGAAATGGAATCGCCCATTACACAAAGCATTCCATTCCTTCAAAATCATTCCATCCAACCTTTTTTTCATTCAATTCTCTATTTCATCCTTCATTAACAACACCACAACCTACTACCGTCGCCACCCACCCACCACCGTCTCTACACCACTCACCGTCGTCGCCACCACCCCATCACTGTTCTCCGTTGCCACCACCAACCTCTGGCGACACCAGCGCCCACCATCGACGCCGCCACCCATCATCGACGTTCACCACCGCCACCAACACCGCCACCCACCGTCAACCCCTAAAATGCCAAAGATATCCAACTGCACTCTTAAATTCCTGCAAGTAATAACTAAATTTAATAATATGTTATATGCATATAAAAGTAGAATATACTAAAAGTAAAATAATTCGAGTAAACCAAGTCGAGCTATCGAACGAGTCAAACCAAACCATGTCAAGCGAGTTCTCTCCAAACTCAATACGAACAACTCCGAGCCACAAGGTTTTTTACACTAAACCCCAATATATTCAACTTAAAAAATTAATGTAAAGTATAATCACTATAAAAAAAATATGATTTAGTGGCATAATAACATTGAGCATAAATGTTATCAATACAAAAATAAGTCATCCAAGTGGTCAACTTTTTCACCTATACATGTAAAATGGGGATAGAGGTGTCATCAATAGATAAGTATCTATATAAAACACAAAAAGAGTGCGTACATGGTTCATGATTTTTTATGAAAAGAAAAAAGTAATCTAATACCATAACTTTTAGATGGGTATACCATCAGAAATGGCTCGGGGTAAGACTCGAGATAGAAATCTTGTTGGCCGATGTTTTCACTACTAAAAAAAAATTAATTTTGAGGCTCGGTTAATCACACGACCATCATCAATGAAAATATTAAATGCATTTATAAACATGCTTAGTCAGTTGTCAGGTTAAATTTTCGTAAATACACATTTCTTTCAAACTTTATAAACATCCTTACCAATACTTTCATTTTCACTAGAGATGAGCATTTGGTACCGGGTACGATACCGTATCGTCCCAATATTCATTTTCCCGATTTTTCGTTGACGGTACCGAACCGGCATATTCAATACCGGTACCGATTTTCCACGTTTTTCGGTACCGATACTGATTCGGTACCAAACAGGTACCATGCTCATCCCTAATTTTCACATCATCATGAATTTTACATTTATTTTTTAATAATTAAATTATTTTTATCATTAATTAATTTTTTGTTTTTTCGCATTATTTATAACGAAAACTACAAAAACTAAATATTAAACTTTTAAACAAAAAAATTAAAATTATGCATATTAAACTTTTGTATTATTCTTTTTATTAAAATGAAATTAATAAATTTATGCTTTTATATAAAAGCATTACATTTTCTTTGTTATTTTACCAAATTAATACAATTAAAATAAAAGTAAATATGTTGTATAAGTTATTAAAGGTCATAGTGTACAACTTTTTCTTATGGAAGTCATTATTAAAAAAACTCATATAAACTAACTACAAGTTAAATGCTTTGTTACAAGCTAAATCCTTTGCATTACTCACTGTTTGATTATTAGTATTTGAAATTTCTGCCTTAATATTAGCAACTGACATTACGACCGGAATCTTTGTAATGCATTAAATAAAACCATTTATAAATCATCTTGAATTAAAAAAAATACTTGCATTAAAAGTATTTAAAGTATATTAATCAAATCCATAATAATATAGTAACTTAACTAGCGACATGCCATTTTTAATTACTTTTTATTTTTTTTATTTTCAAAAAGTTCAAGTGTGATTATTGCACAAATCATATATAAGTGGTACATGTTCCTAAAACAATTATTGATGTTTGATACATGATTTAACACTAAGTTTAAAAACACTAAAAATATAAATGATTTATTTTGAAAGTATGAGTAATATATTAGTAATAATAATCTCTAAATATACGTGGTAAAAGGATAAATGATAGTAAAATATTTATTTTGAAAGTGTGAGTAATATATTAATAATTATCTCTTAATATTTATGGTATAATTATGCAATCGCAACTAATTAGCAAATAAGTTAAATATGATTTAAATACATCATTCGAAAACGAAATGAAAATCTGTAACGGACTTGAATGACGGGTCTAAATGGATGATTTAGTTATCATTCAGTAGTGTTATTTTCTAGGTTTCGTATAGAATTTTTTAGGTATACGTTTTCGACCTCCCAGTTTTAAAAAAATGACTTCCGACCCCCCGGTGGAAATTTTCAAGCTTCGCCACTGCTTACATCAAATCTATTGCAAATTGTTTTCCGAAATCAACATTCCTCATGAGCATGCGTGGTTAATTCACCAGTAATCATAACCGAGTGTAGGGTTTGCGTTACCATTGTATCCAGTGTGATTTCCTGACTTGTGTTAGACATGAATAGACTTGTTTGGTTTGAATTATTTGATCATTCAAGTAAAATTATGTGTTTAACATGTCTATATGTTTGTTGAAAGGCGTCATTGTTATCTATTTGTGTATTTTACTGTATTGGTGTAGAATCATTTAAAGACCGGATATATGATTGTACCCATTAATTATCCATCACCTATTTGTGTTTAACAAAACGACATCTATGTAGCCTTCTAATATGCTTAAGTAAACAAGGTTACATATTATGCAATCAGACCGGAATTGAGTTGTAATCATT
This sequence comes from Scalesia atractyloides, assembly GCA_947069175.1. NCBI lineage: Eukaryota > Viridiplantae > Streptophyta > Magnoliopsida > Asterales > Asteraceae > Scalesia > Scalesia atractyloides. The sequence goes on along the minus strand of CAMTDV010000026.1, from coordinate 1,992,294 downwards.
CTTTACCTATTTGAATTTCTATATTATGTTCCGTTGTTATTTTATGCAATTAACTCTTAGGCTAGTCGGTGTGGGAGATGTCCTCGGGCTGGGTAGGTGCGGCGACACTCCTGCACATCGCCCTCCTCGGGCCGTCCCGACTTCTCCGTCACCCCAAAGACGATAGTGCCGAGCCTCTTTTTAAAAAAATATAGCCATTATTAACTGCTAGTTTCTTAAAAAATATATTTTCTTCATAAATATATATCACTTATCCCCCATTTCAAACCAAATCTTCCCAATCTCTCTTACTTTTGCATACACTTCTTAAAATTTTATAAATTTTAGCCATGTCCTCTTCATCGTAGTGTTCGTCATTCGGGTGAAGGCGATTTGTTTTTTGCAAACGCCGTAATGCAGGCAGCACAAATGATCATCGAGGAAGAAGAAGATGAAGAAACCAAATCACAACCGCGAACTAGGCAAGCCCCATAAACTGAGACCGATAAGGTTATATTATTTTTCGGTGTTAATAATTTAGTTATTTTATTTTTTCGGTAATTTTAGTTATATTATTTTTCGGTGTTAATAATTTGGTTATATTATTTTTCACGTGTAGGTGCCCATGATAGATTAGTGGCCGATTATTTTGCCGATGAACCCGTGTACACAGTCGCGATATTTAGACGTCGGTTCCGAATGAGTTGTCGACTGTTCTTACGTATATCAAACGACTTATCGCAGTCTGATCCGTTTTTTACATTATGATACGCCGCTAGAGGCAAAAGGGGATTCCCACTTACAGAAATGCACAGCGGTCATTCGCCAACTAGCATGCGGGACGACACCCGATTCGTTGAACGGGTATTTAAGGATGCCCGAAAGAACTACACGAGAATGTTTGTACAAGTTTTGCAAATAGATGGTGAAGCTATATAGCAAGAAATATCTACGAAAACCAAATGCAAATAGTGTCAAAAAATTATATCAATTACACGAAGAAAGGCATGGTATTCCCTGAATGCTCGGGAGCATTGAATGCATGCACTGGCCGTGGCAGAACTGTCCTACTGCATGGCGAGGTCAATTTACGCGAGGCGATCATGGACATCCAACTACTAGAGGTTGTTGCGTCACAAGATCTGTGGATTTAGCATGCCTTTTTCGGTGTTCCTAGTTCGCTCAACGACCTTAACGTCATCTACCAATCAGAGATCTTAAACGATGTCATAACAGGAACTGCTCCAGACACCAAGTTTACAGTTTCAGGGGTGGAATACAGGGGTGTTTATTATCTTGCTGATGGAATATACCCAGCCTACTCTACAATCGTTATAACTATTTCGCACCCAACAAATGATAAGAAAAGAAATTTGATTAAGAGGCGGCAAGAAAAGATATTGAACGGTGTTTTGGGGTTCTACAAAAAATGCATATCTTTGAATATTCAGCACGTGCTTTTATACCACAGAAGTTGCGATAGTGTATGTATACTTGTATCTTGCTGCATAACATGATCATCGAAGACGAAGGTAGAGCGATTTCTGGTAAATCTAGAACAACAAGATTTAAACGGGTTCTAACGAGTACACACATCAAAACCTTCAAGCGGACTTGGTGGAATACATTTGGAACAACGCAAAAACAAACCCAACGACGACGTGTCAAATGAAGACTAGTAGTTTTTCAAATTAAGTTTTTTTAAGTTTAGGTTGTTATTTTTAATGTAATGTAAGCGTTAATATTAATTTAAGGTTTAAATAAATTTTAGTTTTATATATATTGCATATTTTACTTGCAAAAAAAATTAGAAAAAGGAGGAGGTCCATCCTCCACACCTTTATTCCAACTTTGGAGGGGCATCCTCCTTGAGTGGTGATGTGGTGAGTGACATGAATGATCATCCTCAAAGGAGGAGGCTCCTCCACACCCATAGTCTAACAACAATCAATCCCAAATTCAATTTTCAATTATGTCTTATAATTAGATAAGTACTATCTACTAACTCATTGTACCTCAACACCTTGCTTGCCCTAAGCCTCGAGCAAGCCTTGGATGAATATAATCATAAAATTTTCATCTTTGATCGATACTTCGACGTTGTAAACATTTACATGTTGGAGTTTTCATGATTATAAAATTTTACGAAAAGTTAATTAGGTTATATAATAGTTATTTTCAATATAATGGAGGCTTGAGGGTGCCCTAAACCCCATCGATTTTTCACGCGTAGCGTAGTTTATAAAAAAATTGTTCTCTTTCTTGTTTGACTAAACATGGTTCGATCAATTGCAATCTTCCAAAACCATTAAATATGCCAGTTGTCCTAAATAAAAAATATCTCATAATCCAGAATAAAGGACGTGGAGTGTTAAAGCATTATCCTTTTATATCTTATTAAAAATTGACAATTTCATAGTCGTTGCTTGAAATTATAAGATGGCATGCATCTATACAAGTAAGATCTCAACTAGTGGGGTTAACGCACTTAGAAGCGGACTTTTGGCTGTTATGACTTCAGTTTGATTTGGTATCGACAATCAGTATGATAATAAAAGAGTTATGATGCTCAATAACATAGCAACACATGTTTTATATTGATCGAAAATCATACAAATGAATATCGACATCTCTATTGATGTTGTTCAGTTGGTGTAGGTTCTGTTGGTCATGGTACCATTATTGTATTGGCCTATCAGTATCATGATTTTATAAGATCATATTTTTCAGGAGTCAATTCATAATAAACTTATTTTTCAATTAGAAAAGGAAGTTTATGCACTCACGGCTGAACAATTTTCGCTTTATAAATTACTTATCTTTTAAGACCAAAGTTTAAGATGCTAATAACTAATAGTGGTTTGGTGTGTGTGATGTAGCGGTTGTCACGAAGGTTTTTTTTGGATAAAATGCAATCTAACTCGATCTGTCTTAACATCGATTATGTTTTGGTATTATAACTATATAAATTTTTAGTAATTATATACTTTAGCATTTGAATATGATAATACTACGCGATACGGCGGGTGTCACTAAGAATCTTTTAGATAGCACAATCTAACCTGGCATGTCATAAGCATTAATTAAAATTGGGTTGCTATTACAATTATTATTATTATTATTATTATTATTATTATTATTATTATTATTATTATTATTTTTATTATTATTATATTATTTAGTAATTTTAGCCTTAAAAATCTAAATAAGTTAATGTTGAAAAATATTTGGGTATTATTAAGATTACTATTATTGTTGTTGTTGTTCTTGCTAAAATGCATGTCTTAAATTAAGTCGTTCATTTTTATTAGAACTTGATGCTCTTTTAGCTCTACAAATTTTCACCTTTAAATTCCCCAAGGTGTATTATTTAAATTGACCATATGACATAGTTTAATATAGCATAATTTCTATGTCTAAACCAAATACTTTAATAAAAAAACAATTCTATATGAAATTGTTTGTTTTAATTGTGACACTTACTAATTAATAAACTATAAAGATAAATAAAATAAGCATTAAATAGTGTATTAATTAGAAGATGTTTATTAAATTAGGGTAAATTAAGTATTATTACATAAAACACTTGTATTATATGTTTGAAAAGTTGTAACACACGTCTTAAAGCTTAATCGAAATTACAATCTTGTTTCAAGGAGATGTTTATGTTGAATAGAACATGAACTTTTGATAAACCAAATTACTCAACTATCATATATCAAGAGGAAAAAAAACCCTAAAATAATTATTTTTTCTGAAGGTGTTATATATATATGGGTACTTGGGTAGTTACATATATAATCACGACTTATGCGACAACAAGATTGCCTATCAACTTTAATCGCGTAACAAACATTGAATCATCAAATTTATGCATCGCACTTCTATTCCTGTATGTATAATTTTGTATAATCCGACTTTTATTTTCATGACTTTTTATTTCTTTAGGTACTAACGCTTCATTGTCGATCAACGAATTCTTATCCTCCAATTGATTTTTTTAACAAGCTATATTACACATGTAGAAACATGGTCTGTCAAAAAGTTAAGTCCATCCGTAATAAGGACACATGTGAGCCTACATGGAGGACACATAACACATTGACATGAAGAGGCAAGGACGTCACCCCTTTTTAGGTGTGTGCAAAAAAAATGAATTAGCCGATGAAACGCCACTGATATAATCGAATCGTATCATAAACCAGTGGTCAGTTTAATTATATATAAAAATTACAATAGTGGGTTGGTTATGGTAAACAAGGTTTTCATATCCGCCAAAATTGAACCGAACCGAACCGAGTTAATATCAATAGATAGTTAACATATAGGGTATGGGTTTTGGGTCAAATAATCGGAATCAGAACCGAACAAGATATAATAATAACGGGTTCCAACCCTTAAAACAGAAACCGAAAATAGATTCTATAACCAAAATCAGTTATTAAAAATACCGATTTACGCATCTCTAACCCCACCCCAGACTACACTACTACAACCGTGATTGCGGTGGGTCTAACTACCAACACCACCGTGTAGACTGCAAGTTCTGGAAGAATGCCACGTGTAGGGATGATATTACAAACAAGTATAGGCTTGGTCTAGAACCGTTGGATGGAATAAACGCCGTATGGGGCAGGGATGTATTACTGCATACACGTATTTTGATGGCTAATGTAAACACGCAGTAATATGCGCCGAAATCAAACTGATGTTGACTGCTAGTTTTAACCATGGTTAGGTTCAAGGTATCTAACCTTTAAGACATTCTCCTTTCAGGCTTTAGTTTTTCTTTTTTCTTTTTTTTTTTGGAACGACGACTTTCTGTATTAGGCTGTCGTACTCACTAAATTGGAGAGCCTCGTTGCCCTAATCCGGTCAGACTATGTTATCTTAACCGGGTCCACGCTGGCTTTAGAGTTTGGCTTAGACGTTCCCCCAGAAAACTATACCGCCGGCTACCACTTGACAATCGTTGTGCCGCCACAAGAGCAGAACTGTTTGCCGCAACACATGATGAGACGAAAACCTAGAAGGGCTCAGAATAGAACCTGACACCTCTATCCTTTTAACAAGCTTTTATGTATTTAGGCTTTAGCTAGCCACCTGGAGCCGCCAGCTTAGCCTTTTAACAAGCTTTTTAAAACACAAATATTATTTATTTTTTCTTATAAATATTGTTATGATATTATTATGTTTATGATGTAAAAAAATAAAGGGGAAGATGAGGAGAGAGATATTGTATACAAAAAATTGGGGTGGGAGGATTGGGTCAAGTATAGACTTAGCCAGATAAGAGAGGTGAGATAAAACGTAAATTGAGAATTAAACAGCTAATGGTTTGGCTTAGTTCGAGCAGTGAGCTACAGACCTAGGCCGCGCTCATTATAATTTTGCTTTTAATACTTTTGGTTTTTCTGCAAGATGTTATGAAGCTACTTAGTCGAGTTCAAAAGGTCACGCATAGTACTGTTATGACCCGATATCTGTGAAGATAGTTTTTAAAAGACTTAGTTTTGCTATTCAAAACGGGTGGTGGCGCACTTTATTGCCCGCTTACCTTCTATTTCGATGTAATTAAAGAGAATTATGTTTCTAAACAAAGTTTATACTGATTGTTAAAAACTAGGTCGATAGACGGAACCAATCTAAATGCTACTTTTGTATATTGTGAGCTTTGGCCATTTTCTTTTACCAAAGGGTAGTGATCATTAAATAGTCAAATAAAACTTTTACACATAGGTAAATATAAAAGATTGAAATCAATCTGAATTCTATTTTTGTATAGCCTAGTAGTGTTTTATATCTTAATTGTGTCTTTCAATATGAAAGATTAGTATAAGAATTTAATATATTTTTTAATAGTTAAACTTATAGATCCACTTGACATCATGATAAGCAGTGAAAACGGATAAGACATCACTACTAACCATTGAAATTGAACTCAGGATCCCTATTAGAAGAAAGGAGACACTTACCATCTCATGTATATATGTTTCTAATAGAAGACATTCCGAGTTACTAATCCAATCATTAGTTTAAATCCTCAGCGGATCCACAATAAAGAGATACAAAAACTCCAAAAATATGTGCTTAGTTTACTACTACATCAGAAAACAAAACTCACCCAATATGAAATCCAAAATATATTACCGCATCATAATCACTTTTTTAACCAATCATTTCTCTCTCTCTATATATATATATATATATTGCATGTGTGTATATATAAGAAAAGTATCCAATCTGTTTTTTCTAGTTTTTGGCCAAGTACTACTATCCTAAAAAACGAGTGCCAAAAACAAGCTTCACAGTTGATGAATTGATGTCTTTAAAGCTAAAAACGCCCAAAACCCACTCGTTTTAGGGGCACTTAATGTTTCATAAGAATGATTGGTGTCGTATAGATTTACTCATCGGGTTTGGTTAGATCCAAAAGTTAATTCTTATTATGCTTCGTAATGGTAAAAACTAGAAATAAAAAGAGAAAAGACGAGCAAAAAATTATCCTATGTGGATACCATGTGGCGACGAATTTTATGCGTGGGCTCAATTGATCGTATCCATAAATACCACGTGGATTGTCCCAGAATATGCAGAGCAAACTTTACAAATTGTACCAGATTTCAATTTCAAAGGACCAAAATATTATAAAAGAATACTCTGATTTATAAATAATAAAAGAACATCCGTTTCGTAATTAAAAAAATGTTATAAAAGAATACTCTGATTTATAAATAATAAAAAAACATTCATTTCGTAATTAAAAAGAATATTATAAAAGAATACTCTAATTTATAAATAATAAAAAAAACATTCGTTTCATAATTTTAAATTAGATTATAGAACTTTTGTATTACACTGAGTTATGGAATATAGACAATATAATTACATAATATGTAAAAGACTCGATGTAACTGACGTATTTTTATTACCATATGACAGTTCTAACAAGTAATTTGAATTTGTCACAAAATGTTCTCATACTTGGACCAGGCCGGTTCCCGCAACAAATTGTTTTTGCACTTGACCAGAGGTTTGGTTGGTGGTTTGGTTAGATAATCGGTGAAAGGTCGGACCGGTTCATAAAAATAATTTCGAGGTGGGTCGAAGAGATTTGGATGTTGCTTCATAGATGGTTTTATCCATGCCACTTCATCACCATCTCCCGTGGCTTTCGATTAAGAGGTAATGGTCGTCCACGTGACGAAGCACGGTGCCTCCGTCGTGGGTATGCCGGATGCATCTCTAATCCCTCTCTTTCTTTGCTAACTCCCGCTGTCTCTCTCCGGTTGGAATTGTATATGGATTTGAGAAAAGGAAGAAGTGATTTTTAATTTTGTGAAGTTTAAAACTATTAATCTAAGTAGTGCAAATGAAGTTCCAATGACCATAAACATATTTGTAGAAAGGATTATTCAACTTCCAGATTTACAGAAAAAAGAAACAAATATATAATAAGGTAATGGTTCTAAGAGAAGACCCACCACATATGGATGGGAGATCGGAGGCTAAAAGACAGGACACTACTTTGGTGGAAGATAAGCTAAAGGGAACGATCTGAATAGTGACACAAATATATATTCTTTATATAACTAAATTACATATTACACTATATTACATGCATATAAATGATAAGGGTATTTTTATTATTATATCTTTTAAACATAACTTTAAATAAAATATATGAAAATAATTTTATTGGTGTATCATATATTAAATTTATTATTCTTATTAATAATTTTTTATACGTATTTAATTAATAACTAGTCATTATGAAGTCATGATATAAGTGATTTATATATGCCAAACAAAAGATCTTTATAATTAATATAAAAATGAAAGACAAATGTAACGCTAATCATAGATATTTGTGACTGAAAAAAAAATGTTTATATTTAATGATTAATTTATTATGTTACAAATAGATAAAAGATAAATTAATAGTACGATTAAAATTCTTTTTCCTATACTATAAACAATTCTTTATTTAGGATTACAGAGGAATTTGAACTGGAAAATATTAATAAGGTGAAATATGGTAATAACACGTCTCAAACCCTATGCTATAAACAATTCTTTATTAGGATTACAGAGGAATTTAAGCGGAAAAATATTAATGAGATGAAATATGGTAATAACACGTCTCAAACTTGTATTGATTTATTATTAAGTAAAAATAAATAAATAATACTTGGTAAAACTAGGTGCCGAACATGGTTTTAGTCAAAGACATGACTTACAAGGAAAACCACAAAACAGTGCCTTCAACCGCCACGTGTCCCCCTTCAATCAGCACACGTGGATGCCCCAAACACTTATTTTAACTGCAAATTAACCTGTAAATAGCACATCACGTATAACTCCAAAAAAGTGAAAACAAAGATGTTAACTTAACCATGGTTAGTTCCATAAGTGTACTTAAACCACCCATACCCCCCCTATATAAACAACCAGTTATTCTCAAACACAAAAGTGAGTTCTTGAGAGTTGAGAGCTGAGAGTTGAGAGATTCTTCTTCATCTTTGACACACCAAAAACACACACTAAAAACACACACTTAAACCTTTTTTTTTTTTTTCAATTTCCCCTCTGATATTCCCCACTTCTGTGTATCCCTTTCTGTGAACAATCTGGTCTTTCAACTATAAAAAAATTATTATTGATTTGGGTTTGTTTTTTAGTGGATTTATGATGAATTTCAATATTATTATGAACAAAAAAACAAACTTTATTTATTTTTAATTGAGAGAGTCAGGTGTTTTCAGAATAGAGATCCATCTTTTTTAAATTGGGTTCTATTTCTTTTAGATTAAAATCACCTTTTTAGGGGTTGTTTTTTGTTCCCCTAAAGGTTGGTTCTTTATTTTCTTTAAAATTTTCTTGAAAAGGGATTTTTATTATTTTTTAAAAAAAATCCCATCTTTTTTTCTTGATTTTCCTGGTATTTTTCTTCTTGGGAAATCATCTTTTTGTTAATTTTATTTTTTAAATAGTTTTTGTGAATTAAAAATTGAAAAAATTAAAAAAATAATGGCTTCAACTGCTATGGATTTCTGGAATGACATTGGATTTCAGCAATCAACATCAGGTGGTGAATTAATGGATGCACTTGTACCTTTTATAAAAAGTGCTTCTATAAATTCTCCAAATTACCAAAACACCCTTCCTTTTTCCACCCCTTCCACCTCTTATCCATGCCCTTTTTCGTCTTTTCCCCTTCCCCCTACCTCTTCTTGTATCTCCCCTATCCAATCACAACCCGGTTTATACCCGGATTACCCTATCCCACACCAAACCGGGTACGGGTACGGTCAACCCGAATTATTAACCGGGTCAAACCCATTACCCGAATCCCAAATTTACCAAACCCAACCCACCCATTGGCCTCAAAATAACTTGAATTTCATTGACCCGGATCTCATACCCGGGTCACAATCCGGGTCAAAACTCGGGTCACCTCCAAAACCGGTTAAGCTTTACCGTGGCGTGAGACAAAGACACTGGGGAAAATGGGTAGCGGAGATCCGCTTACCCAAGAGCCGGACCCGGCTTTGGTTGGGTACATTCAACTCAGCCGAGGAAGCCGCGCTGGCTTACGATAAAGCGGCTTACAAGCTACGTGGAGACTACGCGCGGCTCAATTTCCCACAGCTTCGGCTCGACTCGGCTCAAATAACCGACTACAAGCCGTTACATTCTTCGGTCGTCGCTAAATTGCAAACAATTTGTCAACGTTTGGCTGAAGGAAAGTCGGTTGACGGGTGTAAGAAGTCCGGTTCACGGCGGTCGGCGGCTAAGAAGGCGGCGCCGGTGCCGGAGGTTGTAAAGGCGGAAGCGCTAGACGGCGAAGGTTCGGACAACTCTTCGCCGTCGTCAGAGTTGACGTTCCCCGAGTTTACGGGGATGACAACGTCTGGCCAGAGTTTTTTTCGTTGGACGAGTGTCCGTCGTATGAGATCGATTGGAGTTCGATCTAGCGTGACTATTGGAAAACAGTAAAACCGAAAACTGGACGATGAACACCCCTAGAGTGTAAAGCGTATAATGTAATAAAAGTTGTTACATTAGAGTGTTTATATTGTAAGTTGGGATAAGTTTAGGGTTTATTTTTGTAATTTAGGGAAGTTGAGCCAACTGTATTGAGTTTTTGGCAATATACAGAGCTCATCACTTCATTGTAGTTTGGTAATTTTGTATTTTTTAATTTGTTGTCTTTGGACTTTGGGAGAATTTAAAAATCCCGTTTTCTTCCATTATGTAATTGGGTGTTTTTTTTTTTTTTTGAAAAACTACAATTTTTTTTATCCATTTGTGATTCTAAATCTTAGGTGCTTCTAAAATTAAATGGTTAATTATTGGCTATAACTCTGATAAGTATTTAAAATAAATATGTTTTTAATATTTATTAGCTTAAAATTATATAAGCTAACATTTTTATTTGGTAATGTCAATTAAAAGCTTAGGAAGGTGTTCATATCAAAAGCAAGAATACTTTACTAAGAGAATATTATAATATACTCATTCCTTTTGCTTTAGATATGTTAATGAAAATTTACTTTTTTTTAATGGTAACGAGAACCCCTGATTAACACAAAAAGAGAAACGTGACAAAAAGCTACAGCTTACAAGATAATAATCTATTTAAGGATAATTTACTCATTCCGCTTCAAGTATGTGGTGGTTTTATAATCACCTATAGGGCTGTAAACGAACCGAACGTTCAGCGAACAGTTTGTGAACCGTTCGGCGGGAAGTTCGTTTATGTTCGTTCGATTAGCTTAACGAATGAACACAAACAAAAAATTCCGTTCGGTTAGCTTAGCGCACGAACACGAACACAAGTCTCGTTCGTTCGATTGCGTTCGTTAACGTTCGGTAATATTTTTGGTTACGTTCATTCGTATTCGTTTGATTATATTAAAAAAATAATAATAAATAAACCTTTTATCTAAACATATTGAAAACTTAAAACCCTATTTTTTTCTAAGTTAGCTAAAATTTGGACATTCTAAGACATTTTTGGAGATAAGTTAGTTAAACTTGATTCATCGTTTGGTGGTGTAGTAGACTTCCTGTGTTTTGATTTATCATTTGATGATTGTAATTAACTACTTATATCCAATGTTTAAGGATAACAATGTTTTTATTTTTTATTTTCAAGTTAAATGTTCGTTTGCGTTCGTTTTAATTTGCTTGCTTTCGTTTGTATTCGAGACCAATGTTCATGAACTGTTCGCGAACAACTGAATTTTCTAAGCGAACGAACACGAACATAAACTTATGTTCGGTATGCGTTCGTGAACAGTTCGCGAACATGTTAATTTCCTTAACGAACGAACACAAACATGACCTTATTCGTGTTCGTTCGGTTTGTTTACAGCCCTAATCACCTACCTTACTATCTTGTTACATCATTAACTCATTACATATAAGTACTTCATGATGCTCTTAACGTAAAATTGGTCATGAAAGAGTGTGCCCCTAAAAGTTTAGTGCATAAACATTAGTTAGTCTTATTTATTGTCTGAGTTTAGGTTCTGGTTAAACGACTCAGTGATTATGTAAATGATCTCGCAATTATGTGTTTTCATTTTTAATGATTTATTCGAGTGGAGAACTTTGTGAAAACTAGACGCACATAAGTGGCTATCATATGATTTAACATGATACATATACAAAATTTTATTATATAAAACTAAATTTGAAATTGCATCAAGTGTTTTAAATATGCATAAACAGCTTAGTAGTATTATAAACAAATCAAAACATCTTTTTAAGAGATCCAAAGAAAATTGAAACCAGCCTATGACAATCTAGGTGAAGAAAAAAGAATTTGTGAATGAAATTTACCTGTTCCTTTCATAATATAACCATTAGGATGGTTAGGGCATACTATGGGTATTACCCTAGTCCAATCCAATAAATGTTGCTATGCCATTTTCATCTCCAAGTACCTTAAAACCATCAAAATACTAGCGACGACGTCTACCCACAAATACCCTAAAACCATGAACCTCAACCCTTTACTCCACCCATCAATCACAAAACCCTCCTCAAACCTTAAATCGCCCAACATAACAACATGTTGCCTAGTGGCAAACTTTAAGAGCAACCCTAGGGGGTGGTGGCGATGTTGCCAAGCGGCAAACAAGTTGCATGGCACAACACGCATGGTGCCCCGCCCCCTTGCAATACAATGCATGTACATGTCTGTTTATATATATGAATTGCATCCATTACATGACAACTAACTATTACTACACGATAATAACAAAGCACATGAATATTATATTAGTTTTATACTTTATCCATGGAATATTGAGTTTTAATAATTCAAACTATTCGTTGTTGGTCCTAGCAGCACGAACTTTAAAAATAACCACTGGTAGTCCCAACTATTAACATATTGGCCTCCAATGGACCCTGACTAACAGAACCCTAACACCGTTATTGTCTGGTCACCGGAAAAACGTTTTTGGCCAGAAAAAGGTTGCTAAAGGTCCGGTCTAAGGTTACAAAGAGGTTTTAGACAGAAATGTTGAGGATTCCGGCCAAAAAGAAGTTTTTCCGGCAAAAAATGAGTTTTCTGGCGACCTCAATAATTTGGGTTTTTGCTAAAAAAAATGTTGCTAAAGGTCCGTAATAAGATTACAAAAAGGTTTTGGATGAAAATGTTGAGTTTTCCAGTCAAAAAAGAGTTTTCCGGCCAAAAAGGTTATTCTGGCAACCGAACATTAACGACGTTTGTGTTTTGTTAGTCAGAGTCCATTGGAGGCCCATATGTTAATAGTTAGGACTGCAGTGGTTATTTTGAAGTTCGAGCTGCTAGCGGCCAACAACGAATAGTTTGGATTATTAAAATCCAATATTCTATCTATCTATCTATCTATCTATCCCTCCCTCCCTCCATCAATCCATCGATCCATCCATCATCTATCCCTGTATCCATCTACCCATCTATCGATCTATCTGTCTGTCTGTCTGTCTATCTATCCATAAATATGTTGGGGTGAAGTGGGTCCGAGGGAATTCGTCTATAAGGATGTGGTTAAGGCCACAAATGAAAAAATTGACAAAGTACGAGTCCATTTAAAAGCAGCCCAAGATCGACAAAAGTCTTATGCGGATAAAAGACGAAGACCCATCGAATTTCAAGTAAGAGATAGGGTAATGCTCAAGGTGTCTCCGTGGAAGGGGATCATTCGATTTCGAAAAAGAGGAAAATTGAGCCCGCGGTTTATCGGGCCATTCAAGATTATTAGTCGGGTGGGCAAGGTGGCTTATCGACTAGAACTTCCGGATGAGTTAAGTGGGATACATAATACGTTCCATGTCACACCCCGACCCGCAGCGGAAAAGGTGATCGGGGCATGATTGGGTTATCATCAAAGCTCATGACATTTATTATGCGTTTCATATTCATTTAATACAATTTAATGGAAGTTTACAATAAGAATTACAACATGTTCTAACTATCAATCTAGGCTTCTTTATTCTCTTCTAAGGCATTCCTATGTTTTCCTTGCTTCAACCTGTTCACCTGTATCATGTGTAAAAAGGTTTTTGGATCAACATAAAGTTGGCGAGTGAATCCTATGGAAAAACATTTGAACAAGTTTATTTAATTGATTATAAAATGAGTGCACAACCACACATGAGTAAAAATAGATGTAAACTTATTCAACAATCATAAGATATTAAATAAAGCACACATGAACAATAATGGAACATTTAGAGGCACGCGTTGCTCAACTCGTCTCTCACGAGGAACTGATGGGCCTAATGAATGAATTGCATAAACATGATAATATGAATGACACAACTACAAACAATATAAACTCAATGATACACACATGAACAATAATGAATTGGTTTTGAGGCACGCGTTGTTCAACTCGTCTCCCACGAGGAACTGATGGGCTTAATGAATGAATTTCATATAATTTGACAAAATGAAATAAGTAATCACAACAATATAAACAATCTAAGTTTAGATCACGATATGGTATGTCACAAGTTTAAATAAACGAGTTAATTATTTTTATGACACATGACACACCCCAAAACGTGTAATTTAAAAGGGGGAGTTGTAAGATTCACTCACAGTGGGTGCGTTCGGTTGATGATGTTGAATGCACGCGAAGTGGTTTTAACCACGAGTGAGATTAACCTAGATAAATCGCATTATGGTTTGGTAAGTAAACGGATTATATTAATCCATTTTAGTAGGATTGTTGGGTGTATTTTTGTGAGTTTGAGGCTATTTTCTAACCTTAAAAATGTTATTTTTAAATATTTTTAATTGATTTTTAATTAAAATAAATAAATAAAAATAATAAAAAAAAGTATACTTTTTTTGACCGTTGACTTTGACTTTGACTGTAACAGTGACTGTTGACCGGTTCGAATGCGAGTATAAGTGCGCTAAGTGAGGCTCGAACCCGAGACCTCCCGTACGCGTGCACGCAGCTCTACCAACTGAGCTACGTGTCTAACCCGATATATTTCTGTTTTTAATTATATATATATATATTAATTAGATAAATCAGAAAATTCCATTTATTTTAAAAACGATTTAATTGAATCGGACCGGTGCGCTCCACAGGTCTCGAACCCGGGACCTGTGGGTTGCGTAACACACAGTCCACCGCTGGACTGTGTGTCCAACTTGTTAACTAATCTGATTTTTATTATACTTAAATACAAATTAAGTATTTTCATTTCTGTCTTATTTTAAAAAGTTAGATAATTGTCCGAGTCGGTGCAGTAGACCGGACTCGAACTCGTGACGTGCGATTTAAACATACACACAGTCCACCGCTGGACTGTGTGTCTAACTTGGTTATTATTCCGGTTATTAATATACTTAACATATAACAGTGGCGACTTCGGTTCGGTTAACAAAAAAAAGTATTTTTATTAAGGCAGCGCGTGTGGAACAAGATTCGAACTCGAGACCTTTGTGTGTTTAATGTGCACACAGTCCACCGCTGGACTGTGTGTCTAACCCGAGTAATATCTTGATTTTAATTATACTTATACGTTTACCGCACTTCATCTTCTTCGTCAGTTTTAACCAGCAATGATGACTGACTGGTTTGAAGTTTCAATCAGGTTTCTTTAGCGTTTTTAGGTTAATTACAGATGAGATATAAGTAAAAAGAGAGGAAATAGGGCGTGAAATATACCGACTGGCTTCCTCTGTTTTCCGGCAGAACTCCGGCGACAGCAACAGGCTCCGGCGTCAGGTGTCTTGCAGCAGCGAGTCTTCAGAAAGCTTACAAATGACGTGGGTGACTTCGGTATAAGCTCAGGGGGTTTAGTAAAGCTTAGAAGTGATGAACCCGGTTTTCCGGTGATGAGCAGAAATATTCCGGCGAGTGAGTTTTCGCCGAGAAAGGGTGCGGATTTGAGCGAAAATGTTTGCAGAGGTTCGAAGGGGTATTTATAGGACAAATTATCGATGAACTTGGTCTGATTTCCGACTTGATTCGTCGGTTATAATTTCTCCGGCAGTTATGGTTTGTGTCGCGGACACAGACGTCGGTTATAACCGATGTAGCGTTTAAGTTTTACGTTATAACTGAAGATATCGTTAAAACTCGCGAGATTGCCGGGATTTCCGACGACTGAACTTTGGGCGCCGGTTTGGAATTCGGAAACTCATGATATGAATTACATGATCCTAACATTTAACAAGTAGCATCAGTGGCGCAGTGGTTCAAGTGTTGTGTGTTAAGTTGTTTGATGAACCGGTTACTGACCCGGGTTCGAAACCCGGCAGGAACAAAACATTTTTATTTTCTTATTTTTAACAGTTTTTCAAAAACTAATTATATAATCCCATATAATAATTAATTATGTATCGTTTAAAATTATTTTGGGCATTTAATTCGCAACGAAATTTTTAACTGATTGTTCGGTTAATAAACGGAGCGGGTTTGGTAAATCCGTTTTTGACGGATGTTACATTCCACGTATCACACCTCCGCAAATATTTGGTGGACGAGACGGCTTATGTACCAATTGATGATATTGAAGTAGATGATAAACTTAGCTACATAGCTAAACCGATTGAAATTCTTGGCCGAAAGGTTAACGGATTGAGAAACAAGGAAATTGATCAAGTAAAGGTCAAATGGGAGCATTAAAAGGGATCAAACACAACTTGGGAGTCCGAAGAAGAAATGAGACGGCTCTACACTTCACTTTTTGGTACGTGTATCTGTTTCCGGGACAAAACCCTCTTTAAAGGGGGGGGGGGGTGGGTGGACTTGTAACACCCCTAAAAATATCTAATATTTAACAATAATAATATTTATCTAGATGGTAAATATTTTATACATAGATACTATTATAAATTTAACTTGGTTAGTTACTTGTTGATAAATAATAAAACATTGGAGAGTGTCCCTTTTTATAACAAAACTGAAACATGAGGGGCTAAAATGGATAAGTTTGAAGGTTGTTTTATTAAAAAGAAAACTTAAAACATAACACATAGATGTATGTATGTGTGTGTGCGATCCAAACAAGAAGAACACCAAAAAACCCCCAATTGACCAAATTGATCAAAATTGAAGGGAGATTTGAGTCTAAGTTCATGCATGAACCGAAATTAGTGATCACCTAGTCAAGGCGATCATAAGGTATGTTAAATTTCTTAGTTTGGTGAAGTATGATTGATAGAGAAGAACCATGAATCTAAATTCTGGAATGGATTATAAATCTTATGGTAGAATTCATGACAAATATGTGTTTAAACTCACAATGCTTGCTAAACTAGGGAAGATTCTAGCATAATTCATGTGTTAAGGGTTTATATATGATTGAATGAGTAAGTGGATTTTTATGTTTAACATGAAAAAAGCTAAATTGTTAATTGCATTAGCTTGACATGAAGCTCTTAATAGATATGTTGCACTAGAGATTAAATTTAATAATAGTAGATTCATAATAATATGAGATTGGGTTTATGAAGTTCATAAATTTATGAAATAGAAAAGTTTTACATTCATGCCCATAAGATGTTTGAAAAAATGATTTAATGAAAAATTTGATATTGATAATGTATGGAATTATATGAAGAGAACCTGTGATTGATCGTTGGCAAGTTCACATGCCATAGACTTGAATTACGAGTTCCTAGTAATAATTAGGTTGCACTATTTAGGCAACTCGAGTGGAGCTAAGGAATGTCAAACCGAGTCGGATACGCGCTTAAAAGGAAACCTTTAAGGTACGTGGCTTTATTCTTCCTAAATTATATTAATGATTTTCGTATTGATAAATGTTGATTTATGCAGTGATACTAAAGAAATTCGGTTCTTTCATAAGTGATAGATTTCACCTGAAGGAACCATTTGAAAAAATAGTGAACATGGATATGTTTAGTTTGTTTAAAAGTGATAGTTTTCACAAAAACAACCAAACGGGTCAAAATAGCGAACATAGATATGTTTGGTTTGTTTAAAAGTGATGGTTTTCACAAAAATAACCAAACGGGTCAAAATAAAAATCTTAACGATACCATAATGGGTGCGTGAATAATGATTTTAGTTTAAACGCAGTTGATGGGTAAAATATTTAATATGATCGTAAACCAAGTAACGGGAACGCGGACCAAAATCAAGGGACGCGGGTAATGGGTTATAATCGATAGATGGTAAATTGTGAAAAGAATTTGCAATGATTAAGTTCAACCATTTTAAGGTTGAACGGATTAAATATGTGTGAGTGCGTACCGGATAATGGATGCGCAAAACACAAGGTAACTAAACCGAATAATGAGGTTTATGCGAAAAATATGTGATTTTATAAGCTTGTTTGCTTAGTTATGCAAACGGTCAAATAATAGATTATTTGTATAAGAATCAATAGTTTTAAAACGTAAAAATTATAAATCCGAGTCTTGGATTTAAAGGCTAGGAATGTGGATATATGTTTTACGGACACGTAGAAACAAATTTCATACGAAATGGATGATTATACGGAAAGTTATGATATTTGTAATAAAAGTGCAGAACTGGAAAAAATCTGCAGCAAAATGGCACTACCGTAACCTACGGTGGCCAACTGTAGGTTACGGTTGGGCATTCTGCCCAGATGTTGTTAAGGGCTATCGTAACCTACGGTGGCCAACTGTAGGCTATGGTTGGGGCTTGCCGTACCTTTTCTTCTATGTATGCCGTAGGCTACAGCATGTAAGCCGTAGCTTACGGCACGCTTTCAAAGAAAATGGTAAACGGTTGTTTTTGTCATACGGGTTTATCTAAATACATCCTATGTTCTTTTTAATTAATGTTTAGGATAAATTTTGGTATCTAGGTGCTTGCTAAGAAGCAAGGATGAAGATCAAGCTTGATGAGGAACTCAACACAATGATAATATCAAGCTTCCGTGTTTTTTTATAGTTTCTGTTTAACTAAACTTTGTAACTAGTAGAAATGGTTGACTGAATACCTTAAAGCCTCTTATTTTGCTCGAATTATATTTATGATTAAGTAATAACACGATATATATATATATATATATATATATGGGAGGGTTATCTTGAGAACACGAATTTTTGTGAGAACCTTAAGAATAATTTTCATCCATAGATCATCTTAAATCAAGGGTTAAGATTAGTGGGGGTTTAAATGAGAAGGGGAACATTAAATAAGATTAAAAGGGCAGTATTGTAAAATCATATTCAATTACCCTTCACCCCTTAATTCACCTTCTCCCTCACAAATCGAATCAACATCTTCCAGATCCACCATCTTTCTCACAAAATCAACCTGTAGATCTGAAGTTATTAAAGATTTTTTAGGAAGAAAAATATGAATGAACAGCAATCGAACCGACAGGGAACGTAAAAGGGCCACTGAAAAACGCCTTACAAAATTCCAAATCCACCATCTTTCTCACGAAATCAACCTGCAAATCGGAATTTATCGAAGGTTTTGCGAAGGAATTAACAACGATCGAACCGACGGTGAACATTAAGACTGGGAGTACTTTCAATGCTTTTAAGGTCACCAGGGGTTTTTCTAATTGTATGATTACTCTGTTTCATCAAAAACAAGTTAGAACTCTTGATGTGATCGAAAAATCGTTCTATTTTATGTGTTTGGTGTTGTGGTGGTAGTACAGGAAATTGAGCATTGATCTGTGGAAAATCTCTACTATGTTTTTATTATGTTTTTCTAAATTATGTTCTGAGATCATGAAATTAGTGCTGGAATGTTCTTATTGTCTGTATCATGATATATATGTATGCAATTTGACTTAAGGGAGCATCCTTTTGAGTTCTCGTATATATTTTGCTTACACATTGACAAATTTACATTGCCATCAGTTCTGATTTGATCTTGTCACACCCCGACCCGCAGCGGAATAAAAGTCGGGGCATGATTGGGTTATCACCTAAGCTCATGATATTTACTAAGAAGTTTCATATTTATTAAATTCAAATTAAAATTTAAATATCCAACAAAAATTTCATACAAATACAATAAAAATCTATATGTTTGTTCCAACGCAATAACTTGTTTATTCTTCTAGGCCATCCTAAGTGTTTCTTTCCTCAACTTGATCACCTGTATCATGTGTAAAACAAATGAGATTTTGGGTCAACAAAAGTTGGCGAGTGAACCTTTGATAAAACATTTAAATAATTGCTTATTTTGTTTATTAAAGAAAATTGTGCATAAATCACATGTGAGCAAATATAGATATGTAACCAATCACAAACCACATTGAATGAATATATGACATGAATGATGATGTATCTGAGATCAAGGCTCAATCAAACGGAGCCGATCTAATGAGGCACCTGATGCTCAACCCGAATCCCACGAGGAACTGATGGGCCTAATGAAATGAGTGCACTGAAATGATAAATTGAATCCACATATAAACCACACAACAAGCAATTCACATTTGATCACGAAATGATATAAGCACAAGTGTTTAAATTAAATAAAGGAATGATACGACACATGATACACCCCAAAACGTGATTAAAACGGGGAATTTGTAGAGATTCACTCACAGTGGGTGCGTATTCTTGATTGAAGATGGGAGCGCACGAGTTGCGGATTTAACCGATGAAGGAGTACTAACCTAAAAAAATAACGCATAACTTGATAATTAATTAAATTAATATTTAGGTTAAAACCCTTTGTTTAGGTTTTTAGGTTATTTTTGTGAATTGTGTTGATATTCTAAACCCTTGAAAATGTATATTTTTAAACCTTTTATTTGATTTTTCATTTAATAAAAACCATAGAATTAAAATAATAAAAATAAAATAAAATAATAAAAAAAATCTTGTCAGTCTGACAAGCAGACTTGTCAGACCGGTTCGATGGTATTGTAGGTATGCGTGTATCAAGATTCGAACTCGAGACCTCACGTTCACGTGCACGCAGCTCTTCCAACTGAGCTACGTGTCCAACCCGACATATTCTGGATTTTAATTATATTAATACACACTTTAGACTATTTTAGAAATTAATTTAAATTAAAAAGATTTAACAGGATCGAACCGGCGCACACTAAGGGTCTCGAACCCGAGACCTTAGATGTGACTTGCACCCAGCCCAACCAACTGGGCTGGGTGTCTAACCCGATGAAACTTGTTTTTTTATTATCTTTATATACATACTACGGAATGATATAATTTATCAAAAACAAAAACTGTTTATATAACAGTGATACGGTAAGGAACCAGATTCGAACCGGGGACGTGTATATTGTGCTTGCACACAGTCCACCACTGGACTATGTGTCTAACCCGTTTGAAACAACCGTTTTAATTACATAAAAACACTTAACCCACTTTGTCTTCTTCATTTTAAAATTAAACCAGAACTTATACTCGCCTGAATAGCTTTTTATTTTTCTTATTCATTCTGATTTTTGCTGATGATCGACCGTATATGATGTTAATTAGGTGAAATTTAAAAAAGAATAGTAGAAGAGGTCTACCGTATGAACAGAGCCGGCGGGGAAGGCGGTTTTCCAGCGACCTGCTGAGTTCCGGCGAGTCGAGCTTCCGGTGATGGAGGGATTTAAGAGTGAGAGCAATGTGATTTCGAGGAATGTATGAAGGTGTGAGCTTAAAATGCTTGGCAGAGGTGGTATTTATAGGGAATTCGTGATTTCGATTCCTGCGACTAAGATCTCAGAAAATTAAATATCAGCGCGTTTTGATTGAGAGAGTTTACCAAAAATAGCTGTTGAACAGCTGTTGATTTGAAGGAAAACGCGTATGCTGCGAGATCTCCGGCGAGGGGTTTGTTGCCCTTGCCGGTTCTACTTCGCATGAATACGTATATTTTGATGTATGAGATCTCGCACATATTTTGCATGTAGAGCAGTGGTGCGGAGTGTGTGTGAAAGTCCAGGAGACCCGGGTTCGATCCCGGTTTCCCTCCTTTCTTTTTGTTTAATTAATTTTATAGCTTAATTTAATTTAATTATATTATGGCTTTTAAAAATAAATTATGGTTTTTATTTAGTGATGTTTTACTTATTAATTAGGGTTTTATTTATTCTAGTTATGAATTCTGTTAATATCGACAAAATTTTTAAGAAATACGACAATATTAAATACGCACTAGATTAGAAAAAAAAATGGCGCGGGTTTTCGAAGACCGTTTTACACGAATGTTAGAGTATCCCCTACTTTTAGAAATTTCGTCCCAAAATTTAAGTAGTAGTTGTAACTGGAAAAAGATGCGGGTACTTTTCGCGCATTGAGTCTTCACGTTGCCCAGTAAACTCGGGTCCTCGTTTTGACTCCAACGCACCCTGACGATTGGAATACGACTTCGCCTTAAACGCTTCTCACCGAAATCCATGATTTCCACTGGTCTTTCAACGAAGTGCATCGATTCATCGACTTGAATGTCTTCTAGAGGAATATGGAGGTTTTCGTCGGCGAGGCACTTTTTCAAGTTTGATACGTGGAATGTGGGATGAATTCTGTTAAGCTCTTCTGGTAGGTCAAGCTTGTATGCTACAGGACCAACTCTTTCGAGTATCTTGAAAGGTCCTACATAGCGTGGTGCTAGCTTGCCCTTCTGGCCAAAACGAACCACTCCCTTCCACGGTGATACTTTTAGAAGTACTTGATCACCAATGTCAAACTCCAAGGGCTTTCGTCGTTTGTCAGCATAACTCTTTTGACGACTTTGAGCCGTTAGAAGATTGTTTCGTATTTGAATGATTTTGTCGGTTGTTTCTTGAATCAATTCAGGTCCGATGATTTGCGCTTCACCAATTTTGTGCCAACATACTGGAGATCGGCATTTACGACCTCATAAAGCCTCGAAAGGCGCCATGCCGATACTTGAATGATAGCTATTGTTGTACGAAAACTCGACTAACAGTAGATGAGCGTCCCAGTTCCCTTTGAAGTCTATGACACATGCTCGAAGCATGTCTTCAAGGGTTTGGATGGTGCGTTCAGATTGACCATCAGTTTGAGGGTGAAAGGCGGTACTGAGATCTAACCGTGTACCCAAAGCGGTTTGTACGGCTCGCCATGTTCATGAAGTGAAACGACCATCACGGTCTAAAATGATGCTTAACGGTACACCATGACGGCTTACGATCTCGTTGATGTAGATACGAGCTAACTTCTCGTTCTTGAAGTCATCGCGAATCGGAATGAAGTGAGATGATTTTGTAAGACGATTGATTATTACCCATATGGTGTCATACCCACTGGAGGTGCGAGGTAACCCGGTAATGAAGTCCATGGTTATGTTTTCCCACTTCCATACAGGTATTTCGGGTTGGAGTAGAAGTCCTGAAGGTCTTTGATGTTCAGCTTTCACTTTGGAACATGTAAGGCACTTGGAAACAAAAACAGCGATATCCTTTTTCATGCCAGGCCACCAGTAGGTGTATCGGAGGTCTTGATACATCTTATCGGCTCCTGGGCGTACAGAGTATCGTGTTTTGTGTGCCTCACTCATGAGGAAATCACGAAGATTGTCGCGATCGGGAATACATATGCGGTTTAAATAATGTAGAATTCCGTCGGATTTGGTTTCAATTTTGAGTTCAGCTCCACATGACAGCTCATTGCGTACGTTATTTTCCGTTACAGAGATATGTTGAGCTGCCCGGATTCGATCCTTGATATCGGTTATGATTTGCGAACATAGAAGACGAATAGAGTTCGCATATCCCTTTCGACTGAGCGCATCGGCCACCACGTTTGCCTTGCCAGGATGGTACCGAATTTCACAGTCGTAATCGTTGAGAAGTTCGACCCATCTTCGTTGCCTCATATTCAACTCTTTCTGGTTGAAGATATGTTGGAGACTCTTGTGGTCAGTGTATATTCCACACTTGGTACCGTAGAGGTAATGTCTCCATATCTTGAGAGCGAACACGACGGCTCCAAGTTCCAGGTCGTGGGTGGTGTAATTCTTCTCATGAACTTTGAGTTGCCTAGAGGCATAGGCTATCACTTTTCCTCTTTGCATCAATACACAGCCTAGTCCTTGCCCTGATGCGTCGCAATAAACCACAAAGTCATCGCAACCCTCAGGGAGTGTAAGGATAGGTGCGTCACAAAGCCTTTGCTTTAAAGTTTGGAAGGCCTCCTCTTGTTTAGGTCCCCAAATGAAGGGTTTTCCTTTGTGAGTCAAGGCCGTGAGCGGAACGGCGATACGGGAAAAATTGGCAATGAAGCGTCGGTAATAACCAGCCAAGCCAATAAATGACCTAACTTCGGTAGGGGTACGTGGCGCTTGCCATTCCTGTACTGCCTTGATTTTCGAAGGATCGACATGAATCCCCGTGTCATTGACGACATGACCAGGGAATTGTACTTCTCCTAACCAGAATTCGCATTTTTAGAACTTAGCGTAAAGCTTTTCAGTCCTTAAGAGTGTAAGAATGAGTCAAAGGTGTCGCTCATGATCGGATTTTGACTTGGAGTAGATAAGAATGTCGTCAATTGAAGACTATGACGAAACGGTCAAGGTAGGGTTTGCATACCCTATTCATTAAATCCATGAAGACAGCGGGGGCGTTGGTTAAACCGAAGGGCATAACCATGAACTCGTAATGACCATAACGAGTTCGAAGGCAGTTTTTGGAATATCTTCTTCGCGGACTGTAAGCTGATGATAACCAGAACGAAGGTCGATTTTGGAAAAACAGGTGGCGCCTTGAAGTTGGTCTAGAAGGTCATCAATACGAGGCATGGATAGCGATTCTTAACCGTCAACTTGTTGAGTTCTCTATAATCAATGCACATGCGAAACGTTCCATCTTTCTTCTTCACAAAAAGAAAGGTGCACCCCAAGGCAATGAGCTAGGACGTATGAATCCTTTGTCAGTCAACTCTTGCATCTCGGATGGGGCTAACCTATAAGGAGATTTTGCGACCGGCGTAGCGCCAGGCACAAGATCGATTCGAAAATTCGACTTCTCTCACAGGAGGAAGTCCTGAAACGTCGTCGGGAAAAACTTGCGGAATTCTTTCACAATTGGAATATCTTCGAGCTTCCTCTCCTTGCCTCCATTCTTGAAGACGGGAGCTAGAAATGCGACGTAGTTCTTGCGAAGATAACTTCAGGCTTGAAGGCAGGACATCAATTTGAGTCCTTTCGAAGGAGTTTCCCCAAAGATACGTAGTGTTTGACCGTGGCGAGAGGAATAGAATGATTTTTCGTGGCACACCACTTCAGCGTGATGCCGGCTGAGCCAGTCCATGCCGATGATAACATCGAAACTTCCCAATTTCATAGGAATGAGATCAATTGGGAAATCGTGATCATTTAGGGTGAGAGTACAATCGCGTATAATAGAATTTAATGAAGTGGATTTTCCGTCAGCAACTTCCACCATCAGAGATTCAACAAGATTATCACGAGTTGGTCGAGGATAGATTCGAATTCTAATGACACAAATCTCTTATCCGCACCGGTATCGAATAATATGGATGCATAACTACCATTTATGGAAACGTACCGTTGACCATATTTTGTTGTCAGCCCTGGCTTGGTTGGCGTTGATATTGAAAGCTCTTCCTCTAGCAGGTGGAGGAGCTTAGTTAGCTTGGTTTACCGGGTTCGCTTGAGCTTGGGCATGGATGATGTTCACTGGGCGTGGGCAAGTGTTCCTGAAGTGGTTTGGGTCCCCACAATTGAAACAGGCTCGCATGGGTTGCATCATGGGGTAGTTGGGTTGGTAGTAAGGTTGGGCTGCGAGTTGTGCAGGCGGTAGAAGTAAGGGTTGTTGGGCTTGGCCACCATTTGATTTTGGGTTTGGGTTGGAGGTTGACTGCGGTTCAATCGCTGAAGGGTACGGCAGGTTTGGATGGTGTGACCCGCACGGCCGCAACTTGTGCAATGTTGGCAGGGGTTTTCAGGAGGGTGATGGTATTGACAACGGTTACACTTTGGGTGTGGGCCAGTGTATGGCCTTTTGAATGGTGCGGCTGGAGGGGCAACTTGGGTGATTGGAGCAGCAGTGATGGGAGGGTTGGTTTGGGTGACAGCAAAGTTCTTGCCATTTCCTTCCTCTTACCAGCAAACTTCGAGGATGAACCTGAGTGGTTTGGAGTTGGGGTCTCACTGGGTGTTTTCTTCTTTTCATCGTTAAATTTCCCGTTTCGAATGCATTTTCAGTGAGTTCCATAGCTAACTCCATTGCGGCTTCGAGTGTTGCAGGCTAAGTGCTTAAAACCTGGATTTTCGAGGGGAGGCCTCGAATGTGTGTCAATTAGGCGGTATAATGGGGTGAATAGATTGGGAACCATCTGGTTCAACTCGAGAAATCTCTTATTGTATGAAGTGTGGTCTCCTTCCTTTTGTTTCAATGCGTGAAACTCGTCTTCTAGCTTTTTGATTTCGCTTCTTGGACAGAAGCGTCTCGTCATGATTTCCCTTAACTCTTCCCATGTTAAAGCCATGGCATCTTCAACACCTCGCTTACCCTTTTCCGTGTTCCACCAGGTAAGGGATACCCCAAACAATCTTCCAGTCGCGTAACGTACCTTACGGTCCTCGGGACAGTCGCAATTGAGAAAAGTGTTTTCCATCTCCTCAAACCAGTGAAGGAGAGCGGGGACACCTTCAGTCCCTTCATATTTTGGGGGATCGCAGGATTTGAATTGTTTGTAGGTGCATTTGGGGGTTTTGGGAGGAGGGTTGGCGACGCTTTGGTCTTCTTGGTTGGGAGGGTTGATGGGATTAGCGGTGAGGGCTTGCTGAACTTGTAGCACGATGTCAGGAAGCACTGTGGCCATTTGTTTAGCAATTTGCATGGCCAAGCGTTCGTTTGACTTTCCTGACCTTCTACCTCCACGTAATTGCCTAGCCGACATCTACAGGAACATATGTAGGAAGATTGTGAGTTCAAGAATTTCCTACGTGTCATGTGTCGTAAAAAGAATGAAAAAACATAACTGAAAATAATTTAACTACATCCATAGGATGTCTTGGGTTTGCTCATGTTTGGGCCTCCAAATGTCCCCCATACCATTGCCTGTGTAGTCATGTGGGCCCCCATGACTATTGGGCTTGGTAGGATTCACATTGGTGTCGGCGGTTAACACTCGCACCACCTGAATGAAAATCGTAAAACATGATTGCGAGATGTATGGTCGGAGGGTGTCCAGGTATAGACACAATGACAACTCAAAGTGGGGTTAGCTCACACATGTTTGGTATAGCATGCTTTGCCTAATAGGTCCTTCGTACTCTCATCGTTAGTCCCCAGGTAGGCAAACTGGTCCTTTATTTTGGATTGATACGAATGCCAAGCCTAGACAGGATGTTCGACTAACAGTACTCGTACCCTTCCAGTTACTACATGCCCCTCGTGAAAAACTCACTTTGATGTGATTTGAAAAATACGAAAACATTGCAAAAATCTTTGAAAAGAAATCATGGAAATTGTGAAATCGATGAGGTG
The DNA here is from genome assembly GCA_947069175.1 of Scalesia atractyloides. NCBI lineage: Eukaryota > Viridiplantae > Streptophyta > Magnoliopsida > Asterales > Asteraceae > Scalesia > Scalesia atractyloides. The sequence goes on along the minus strand of CAMTDV010000026.1, from coordinate 1,965,384 downwards.
TGTGCTTTTATAGATATGACATGTTATGAGGATATGAACTATGATGAGCATTGCATATTAAATGTACTTGTGAGAGTGCTTGCATAATATTGGGTGTGATAATAAATATGAAACATATAAACATCATGAATTTTGCATGTAACACAAAACAATTAAAATCTAATCAACTATAGTATAGGCTCAAGGGTCTAATAACCTATCCTATATCCCTATAGTCACAAGCTCTGATAACAATCTGTCACACCCCGACCCGCACGGAATAAAAGTCGGGCATGATTGGGTTATCACCAAAGCTCATGATATTTACTAAGAAGTTTCATATTTATTAAATTCAAATTAAAATTTAAATATCCAACAAAAATTTCATACAAATACAATAAAAATCTAAATGTTTGTTCCAACGCAATAACTTGTTTATTCTTCTAGGCCATCCTAAGTGTTTCTTTCCTCAACTTGATCACCTGTATCATGTGTAAAACAGAGGAGTTTTTGGGTCAACAAAAGTTGGCGAGTGAACCTTTGATAAAACATTTAAATAATTGCTTATTTTGTTTATTAAAGAAAATTGTGCATAAATCACATGTGAGCAAATATAGATATGTAACCAATCACAAACCACATTGAATGAATATATGACATGAATGATGATGTATCTAAGATCAAGGCTCAATCAAACGGAGCCGATCTAATGAGGCACCTGATGCTCAACCCGTATCCCACGAGGAACTGATGGGCCTAATGAAATGATGCACTGAAATGATAAATTGAATCCACATATAAACCACACAACAAGCAATTCACATTTGATCACGAAATGATATAAGCACAAGTGTTTAAATTAAATAAAGGAATGATACGACACATGATACACCTCAAAACGGATTAAAAGGGGAATTTGTAGAGATTCACTCACAGTGGGTGCGTATTCTTGATTGAAGATGGGAGCGCACGAGTTGCGGATTTAACCAATGAAAGAGTACTAACCTAAAAAAAGTAACGCATAACTTAATAATTAATTAAATTAATATTTAGGTAAATCCTTTGTTTAGGTTTTTAGGTTATTTTTGTGATTGTGTGTTGATATTCTAAACCCTTGAAAATGTATATTTTTAAACCTTTTATTTGATTTTTCATTTAATAAAAACCTATAGAATTAAAATAATAAATATAAAATAAAATAATAAAAAAATCTTGTCAGTCTGACAAGCAGACTTGTCAGACCGGTTCGATGGTATTGTAGGTATGCGTGTATCAAGATTCGAACTCGAGACCTCACGTTCACGTGCACGCAGCTCTTCCAACTGAGCTACGTGTCCAACCCGACATATTCTGGATTTTAATTATATTAATACACACTTTAGACTATTCTAGAAATTAATTTAAATTAAAAAGATTTAACAGATCGAACCAGCGTACACTAAGGGTCTCGAACCCGAGACCTTAGATGTGACTTGCACCCAGCCCAACCAACTGGGCTGGGTGTCTAACCCGATGAAACTTGTTTTTTATTATCTTTATATACATACTACGGAATGATATAATTTATCAAAAACAAAAATTGTTTATATAACAGTGATACGGTAGGGAACCAGATTCGAACCGAGGACGTGTATATTGTGCTTGCACACAGTCCACCACTGGACTATGTGTCTAACCCGTTTGAAACAACTGTTTTAATTACATAAAAACACTTAACCCACTTTGTCTTCTCATTTTAAAATTAAACCAGAACTTATACCCGCCTGAATAGCTTTTTATTTTTCTTATTCATTCTGATTTTTGCTGATGATCGACCGTATATGATGTTAATTAGGTGAAATTTAAAAAAGAATAGTAGAAGAGGTCTACCGTATGAACAGAGCGGCGGGGAAGGCGGTTTTCCAGCGACCTACTGAGTTCCGACGAGTCGAGCTTCCGGCGACGGAGGGATTTAAGAGTGAGAGCGATGTGATTTCGAGGAATGTATGAAGGTGTGAGCTTAAAATGCTTGGCGAGGTGGTATTTATAGGGAATTCGTGATTTCGATTCCTGCGACTAAGATCTCAGAAAATTAAATACCAGCGTGTTTTGATTGAGAGAGGTTACCAAAAATAGCTGTTGAACAGCTGTTGATTTGAAGGAAAACGCGTATGCTGCGAGATCTCCGGCGAGGGGTTTGTTCCGTTGCCGGTTCTACTTCGCATGAATACGTATATTTTGATGTATGAGATCTCGCACATATTGTGCGTGTAGAGCAGTGGTGCGGAGTGTGTGTGAAAGTCCAGGAGACCCGGGTTCGATCCCGGTTTCCCTCCTTTCTTTTTGTTTAATTAATTTTATAGCTTAATTTAATTTACTTTTATTATGGCTTTTAAAAATAAATTATGGTTTTTATTTATTGATGTTTTACTTATTAATTAGGGTTTTATTTATTCTAGTTATGAATTCTGTTAATATCGACAAAATTTTTAAGAAATACGACAATATTAAATACGCACTAGATTAGAAAAAAAAATGGTGCGGGTTTTCAAAGACCGTTTTACACGAATGTTACAGATGAATGTTTTTGAAAATCAAAACAAAAAGTTACACATGTGTAAAACAGAAACACTTACACATGTGTAAATAGAAACTTTGTATGACATTGTTACACATGTTTAACTGAGAATTTGCACACATGTAAAATAGAAACACTTACACATGTGTAAAACAAACAGTTACATGTGTAAGTGAGACTTTACACATGTGTAGAACAAAAACTTACACATGAAAATCTAAACACCCATATCAAAAAGTAGAAACATGCAGTGAATGCAAGTGTGAAACTGATTGTTGGAGAAACGAATGTGAAAAAAAAGTCTTGATTGTGAGATGCATGTTATGTATGATTGGTATCTAGTAAGTGTTTCCCAATTGAGTAATTTGGAAGATAAATTTATTTTTTATTGTTCATCATGGTTATGAATGTATACACATGTGTAAATCATAACCATTCTAAAAAAATAAGCATATATATATATATATATAAAGATTTACACATGTGTAAATAATAATAGTTAAAAAATAATCATAGATATGAAATTTTACACATGTGTAAATCACAATAGTTTAAAAAAAATTTGATATGAAGGTTTACACATGTGTAAATCATTATAGTTAAAAAAATAAGCATAGATATGAAGGTTTACATCTGTGTTAATTATACTAGCATGATGAAAATAAGTATAGATATGAAGGTTTACACATATGTAAATCATAATAGGTTAAAAAAAGAATATATATGAAATTTACACATGTGTAAATCATTATGGTTCAAAAAAATTAACACAGATTCAAAGGTTTACACATGTAGAAATCATGATAGTTAAAAATTAAGCACAAATTTGAAGGTTTACACATGTGTTAATTATACTAGTTAAAGAAAATAACCATTCCACTTTTGTACTCTGAATATAACATAGATCTGGTTGGCTCCAACCACCAGTTTTTGGTTTGAAATATAAATCTGTTTGTTGGAGTTTGTAGACAGTTGTATTTGGGGCAACGAATTTGAACGGAATTCTTAAAGCGAATTAACATTATATTAAAACCAATTTCCATTTCAAACTCCTTCGAATATGTTGCTCTCTCTTTGATCTTTAATTTCCTTTTATGCAGACTTTTTCAAGGTCCATGTGATAGAATGCACAACAAATGCTTTAAGGAGTCATGGTGACAAACTCTAAAGTTTTGTGGGTGAACTCAAGTGTAGGTCGGTTCATTGTAAATAAAATGTTTACACATGTGTAAATCATCTTAGTTAATATTGTATTTGTGTTATTAAGAAACTTACACATGTGTAAATCATCTTAGTTAATATTGCATTTATGTGATTAAGAAATTTACACATGTGTAAATAAGGTGTTTACATATGTAGTGTATAAATATATTTACACATGTGCACATTGAAACAATGGTATTACAACAAATGAATATGATTATTGTGCAATTTACACATATTTAAGTAGGTTGTTTACACATGTGTAAGTCAGCCAGATTATTTGTTTAGAATAGCAGTAAAAAACAAATGGCATTTGGTATTGTACTTTTGTCACTTTGACCAAGCATATTTCAGAAGAAAAAAATGGTACATTCTATTGTTGGTTTGAAAATGGCAAAGAGAGCTTTGAGAGTTCAACTATTGGTTTAAATTGACTTATACATCATTATGACTAGCTGCTTGGTTGGTTGTGTTGCTAGGCTTCATCTTCTTCCTTACTGCCACCGAAATAGTAGTACTAAAAAGTGACCCATTGAAGTCACCACGTGCACTTGTTGCTAGTGTTAATACTACATCCGCTAGACTTCCTCTTCTTTACTTATGTTCTTGGTGATATAGAGAATGGGAACATCATTGGTATCTCAAAGTTGGTCATGGCTTTTGAGCCTTTTAATCGTCTTGTCACAGCATCCTAAGAACGCATCGCCTCCTTTGTAATATTAAGCATCCCTAGCCAGCGCGTGCACCGTCCTATCCTGTCAAAGGTCAACACGACTTTTTAAGGGGCCTAAAGTGAGTTTTGCCAGCACATAACAAGTGATTATGTACGTAAAAACTAATAATTAACTAATATAGAAAAAATAATCTGTTTAACATGATAGCTAGTTGATTTGGTGTGTGGGCATTACGAGTTCCACCATGGTTAATAATACTCATCGCTCAAAACTTAATATGGGATTCATTAATGAAAAAAAGTAGATTAACCACCCAAAAACATATTCAAATAGTCAAATGGTAAAAAATCACAAATTTATCAACTAGTAAAAATGTCGGGAGCTTACTTTGTCCTATGTGCAGAGCACTACAGGAAACTTCGGACCATGTTTTGGTGGCTTGTAACGTAGCAAAGGCAATACGGTGGAGCGTGGGAGTATGGCAGAAGTTCACTGATCTTTCAACATGTACCATAGTGAAGGAAATACTCATGGCTGCCAAAAACATTACCTTACCGAAGAAACAAAAGATGGCGCTGTAGTGTGTGATCATGACAGATTTTTGGAAGCTATAAATTCATAGAAACGAAAGGATATTCCAAGGCAAACATAGTCCAACCTGTCATATCTCTGGTGAAATTAAAGAATGCTCGTTTTTGTGGCTAAAAACAGAGCCCAGTTAGGCACTCTTAATATAGAGAATTGGTGTAATGATGAAGTGTATGCAATAGAAGGTTAGGCGCAAACAACTGATGCAAATTTTGTTGACTTCTAGCTTCTGGCTAGCAGTTAAATTCGATTGGAAATGAATATTATGGCCTCTTTTATGGTAAAAAAAAGTAAATAACAATCAAATGAATTAATTATTTAATAAGGTTTCAACTGAGCTAATTAAGCAAACAGATAACTAATTAAGCAAACCTGACTAAAATCATTTTTTATCAACCAACCTAGTAATACAGATAACTAATTAGTTTTTTTAATTACTTATTTAATAGGAATCTTTTGTTTACAAGCCAGACCTAGTATTACACCTAAATAAGATTTGATAAGAAGTGCAATCTTCATTCAACTTTGAACTTTAACTAAAAACTAAGAATTAGGGATCACTTTTATGAGGTCGAGCACTACCGGATCTTGAATTCAACATAGAATTCAAAACAAATAATTATGTTCAAAGATATATCAACATACACATGAAAACTTATAATGAATGCTTTAAAACGCCCAATGTATTAACAACATCGACATGTATCATATAGAATTTGTTAGCTCATCGCTATCAAGCAGAGGACTCTTAACATACCTTTGAGTTGTGACGAGTGTTTATAGCAGAAAATGTGAGGAAGATCGATTAAAAAGTGATAGGCGGTGGTTGAGGGTGAATCCGATGCGGTGGTGGAGAGGTGGAAGGAGAGATCAGTAGGGCGGTACGTGGTGAAGAGGGAGGGGGAAAGATCAGAGGGCATGGTGAATAAAAGAAACAAAATTACCAATTTAACCTTTTTAATAAAACATAAGGGAATATAAATGAGTGGCTGAGAATTGTTGTCAATGTTCTCACAAATAATAGGTGTTCTCATTTAAACCCTCCTATATTTTATTATATATATTGCAAACTTTTATGAAATATATTATGTAAATTAAGTATGGGTATTACAAATATTTAATTAACTAATCATAATTATGATCCAAAGTTAACTAATCAAGATGATAAAGACATCAAGGGAACCAATATCAATATTTTCGAAACCGGTAACGTTTTCTTATTTCTATAGTTTTCAACTGATATAAAACATGTGATAATGTCTTTTACATATATTCTAAATTTATTTTTTTGTTTATTTATTAGAGTTGCTATAAAAAGTGGCAGTACCATAATAAATCAAATTGATAAATATTTTATGACTAGAAGAATTCATTTAAATTCAATGAAGACAATATCTAATTTTCCTTCGTCATGTGCTGACCGTCAATAAAAGTCCATGACAATCGCTTTCCAAAGTGGATTTGAATTTGCGATACCCAATTTTCACTAACGAACAATTATATGTTGCTTTTTCAAAAATTAAAATCAAAGCCAATGTCAAATTACTAATTTTAGATATTCAAGTACAACTTTAGAAATAAAACAACGTACGAGTGTTAAAAAACAAAGTGGTACCAGAACGGGTATCGTACTGAAATATCGGTACCAATATTCGTACCTTACCATAATATTCGATACTCAGTTTTGTTCAAATTTGATACCGGTACTAGTACAGGTACGGGTACTATTTCAATCCCGTCTCTAAAGTTGATTCTTGTAGGGAGACCAAAATGTGTATGATCTTGTTAAGATTTCACTTTTATATTCTTCTTCTTCTTCTTCTCATTCTCTTCTTCCTCATTCTTCATTCATTCTTCTCCTTCTCATCATCCTTCAACATTGCACATCAACCCAACATTTTGTGATTTTAGTCTATAGATTAAGTGTCACATTTAAATAAAGAAACTAAATTTATATGGTTTCCAAGAGCGTTTGAAACTAATAAAAAGATTAAAATATAAAAGAAAAGAAACTAGCCTAAATAAAATAGGCTAGGAGAATAATTTATTATATATAAACTTAATTACTTTCTCAATTGATATAAGAATCATTCATATGTTTTATAGAAATGTTACAAGAGAAAATCAACAATCTGAATTTGTACATACATGAGAAAACCAACCTTCATAACTACACATATACGATGATGGTTGGTATTTTAAGCATTTTTTCTTATAGTTTATTCAGGTATAAATTGTGAAAACGTTACAGAAAATATGTTTGTTCTAGCAAGAAATGACAATTATGAAAGGAGCTTATGCAAATCTTAAACCGTTATTGATAAACTCTTTCAAAGTTTGATCACTCACCTATGTGAGTAACATAGTAAGACAGCCTTTTATCTAATTTATTATAATATTCCATATCTATCATTTGTTTTACCTCAGTTTTAGAAAAGTTCAGGGCAGATCCAGGGATGTTTTGGGAGGTTTCTGAGAACTCTTTCGGTTTGGACAAAATAGAAAAATTAGTGGAAATCTTGTATGATTTGAAAAAAAAATGAAAATTAGTAAGAATCTACCAAAAGAAACCTTGTAAAAAATTTCCTAACCTGCCACTATAGAAATTCTTAGTTTGTTAAGAAGATTTTTTTTTAGGAAAAAGAATGTGAACTCATGTATACACACCGTACATATATTCTTGGTATTTAAAGTTAGCAAACCCACATTTTTATTAAAATTTCCAAATAATATGTTAAAAGCATATATTCTTAACTAGCTTAACAAAAAACCCAAAATGGTGTTCGTTTATATATAGAGAGAAGGATCATGAGAAAATTATATATATATTAGGTAAATTTTTTTTGTGGGGGGGGTTAGGTTTTTGGTGGGAGGGTGGATTTAGATTTTTGGATGGTGGGGTTGAGGGTATAGGTTTTTGGGGGGTGTCGATAGGGGGTGAGTTAGGTGGTTTATTATAACTTTTTTTTTAAATTTTTATATATTATTTATAGCGAGTTTTAATAAATAGAATTTAAAAATACGGTATGTTTTTTTAGACTTTTTTTAGTTAGTTTTTTATTTTCTTATTTAAAGTAGTTTTCTCATAATACATCCCATATTATATATATATATATATATATATATTATATGGGTTATTTTTGGTGTCGTCTATCTAGTTTTGATTTTTTTTACAGCAACAATGATAACATATCACTAAAAACCAAGGGCTAGTGGGTGACTAGCAAGCGTACAAACAAGAAAAAGAGACAACATACCAAACATAACAAGGACACAAACCCTTCCCCACTCAAAACCAGAAAAGACAGACCCCTACTAATGCCATCCGAAGGGTTAGTGCACCATGACTCCCAATTAAGAACATCTTTTTGATATGATCTGTTATGAAGGTTCAAAACCGCATAAGGGTGGCAATTCCTAAAATAACGAAGTAATAATCATGATTTGGGTTGTCATGTCTAGGTTGTTTAGTAAACAAGGTGTGTTTGAGTTGACTTGTTTAACTCGCTTAATTAAGTGGATTATGTTCCGGTTGACTTGTTTAACCTATTTAATTATATATATCGACTCCTCGTCTCGTATAAAATTATAATTAAAAATATATCTTTTAAGGTCAACCCGTTTAACCCTTTTACAAATTTCTTAGAACCTCTCAACTTGTTTACAACCTATCATCCCGTTTGACTCATTTAGATAAATGATTTACATACATGATGTTCGAGTTACACGATTATAAATGCGTCTAGATTAGAGTTAATCCCCCCTCTCTCTTTCTCTCACTCAAATACACTGACACACACATGCACGCACGCGTGCGTATAGAAAATAGGTCGTATTCGGGCTCACAGCTTAGCTGATAACCTGACACGATTACCACCCTAGATCCTTATCTGACTCCAATAATAATTAACTACAACTTGTAGCAATGCAACATTGCAAATCGATAATGTAGATAGCATACTATGCTTTTGAACAACGTAAAACCGGCTTCTTGTTTTGATTTCTCAATTTAGAAAATATATTTATTAATCATTATGCTTGTTACTATAATTAAGAATCTAATCACACATCAAAAGTGGGTCCTCGCCTTCATTGGTGGATTGGGAATTGTGTAAATGTGGAGATTGGCCTAACCAAATTAGATACTCATGAATTTTACAAAAGTTAGGAGAAAAATCCATTCGATTCAAATCCAACAATCATTACCAACTTTGAAGTTAAATAACAGTCTTTCGAATTAGGGTAGGAAATTGCGTAACAACTTTTAAGATATGAGGTTATGAAGACGTATAAGTAAGGTTAAGGACTTTTAGATTTTAAGATATAGGTAAGGTCTACTTACATCCCATGTTCCGTAGACCCTTCTAATAGCGTTACTAGCTATTTACGAGGTATGGTGGTTGTTGTTTTCGAAGCATGGGAGTTGAAGTTCAAATTTATATGCTTATAAATAATAAAATCAATAGAACATATGAAAATACTTGCTATATTTTGGTGTGTTATAGTTACATAAGTATGTCATCTAATCTTCTATTCTTCTAAAATATAATAACAAAGTCCTAATAATGACACATGTCAACACCACATTACTTCTCAAAATAATTCTCCTACCCTGAATCTTTTTCTTTATCTTTTATTTTTAGTATGTATACACGAATTTCGTAAAATTGCATATACATTATTTTTGCTTTTATTATTATTTAAAAATATTAGTATTATAAACTTTGAAAACTTTCTATCACTAACTTAATTTTATATCCTCATACCGTAAATTTCTTTATTTAAATAAAATTATCATTGTCTTTTGTAAAGTATACTTATGAAACTTTTTTTATATATATATAGTAGGTCATACCCCGTATATTACATGGATTGACAAATATTATGTTATGCAATTAGTAATAAAAAATTATGTTTTAAAAAAACTTATACACAGCAAGATTCAATAATCTCGTGTAATATACTAAAAGAATAAAACATAGTTTATTTTTTTAACATATACATTCGTCATCATATGCATTTAAGAATGAACATTGACGTGATAATTATAAAATTTGTTATGTTAATGTTTAACACATTGTTTTTTGGCTGAGGATTAACTTTGATTATTTAATAAACCTATTATCCATTCTTAATGTAGCAAAATGTATCTATTCTTAATATAGCAAAAATATATTCTGAGAGCTTTTTTACTATTCAATTTATTTACATATTTTGACCCCTCAAGTTTCATTTTATACACATCAACCTCTTTAGTTTTCATTTATCAACCTTTTTAATTTTCATCATTTAGTTTTTAACCCCTTTAGTTTTCACTTTTCATTTTTAATCCAAATACTTTTCCACTTTTGACTTTGTTCCACTATAGTTTTCATCTTTTACAAATTGTTGTTTTATGTTTCGGTCTAAACCTTGCGAGTAAAAAGGTTGCAACGCGCATGTGTGGTTCTAGTTTTTACGTCTATTTTTGGTGGTTTAACGGGATCATCACAACTTGTGGGTCCTAAGCTAACTTAGTTATTATTTTCTATGTTTTAGGTTTTAGTCTAATTTTTGTTATTTAACAGGCCGCAACACCTTTGCGTGGTAGAGCGTTTTTACATTTACATTTTGTTCGATTTAACGGTCCAGCCACAAAGCACGGGTCGTGTCCTATATACTAGTTTTTTATTTAACATATTGTACTTTTACTATTCTTACTATCCAACCAAATTAAATATTTGATTTTTAATCGCTCAAAAAACAATTATCATCATTGTTCTTTGTTTTTTTAGTTTTAACAAATATAATTTTGAACTTGATGAAGCTTCTAAGTAAAAAAATATACGTTTATTTAAAAAAACTAATAATTAGTTTCATATTAAATTCCTTTGGTTAATGATATAATAACTATCTTTAAGTAAAAAATAAGTATTTATAATTAAGTAAGAGAGATATGCGGTAAAACCAAAAAGTAAATGAGTCTAATGGATGACACATATCCTTATAATTTGTCTTTTATTCTATAGAAGATATATATATATATATATATATATATATATATATATATATATATATATTAGTTATTAGACCATTGTAATAAATATATGTACAGACTAATTCATAGAAATTTGAATTAATTATTTTGATTTATAAGGAATATCGAGGATACAATGAATTTATTTAATTAATTTGCAAATAATGTTATGTGAAGTTAATAGTTTTTTTATTTAAATATATCTTTGAACAGCTATAGGAAAAATATAGATGTTATTTGTTTCAAATGTGATGAATGTTGTGTATTATTTGAGAATTATCTTTTAAATTTGCAGTGTATTCTATTTTTTTTATTATTATTATTATTAATATTATATATAATAATTATTTTTAGTTAAAAAGATAAGTATCTATAAATTTATATATAATAATATCTATTCGGTTATGTTTTGAATAAAACATGTATATAAAATAAAGATATAGATTAATATTGTGTATGCTAAACGTAACTCAGATAACCACTTTTGGTATTGTTTCAAAAACGATATCTAAATTTAAATTTTGAACTATAGCTGGTTATGACATAAGCAAATATATATCTTACGACTTTATATATATATATATATATAAACAAAGAGATTTAAGCGGGAAAATGTAATTTAAGATGTCCTCAATGATTGCCATGTATCACCATAAGATTTTGTTTAGGCTCAATTTATTCACACATTCCTAATGTTTATTTGGACATCCCTGAGTCCTGGACGGGTCGTCTAGGTCTAGACACCCTGTATAGCACTGATTTTGAGGAGCCAACAAGTACCTGGCAGGCCCATAGATTTAGTGTTTAGACGGGCCGTCTGGACCTAGACGACCCGTCTAGATGTTGGGTTTTTTGGTTGGAAAATGGCTGTTTTAGTCACTATTTTGGTGTTTAGACGGGCCGTCTGGACCTAGACGACCCGTCTAGGATGTTGTGTTTTGTTTTGTTTTCTTATTTTAATATCAATAACATTAATATTGAAAAGTGAAAATAAAAGAAAATAAAAATATACGCCGCATATAGGGCTAGATTGGACGTCTAGAGTGGTCCAAAAGACCATTTAATCCCTGTTTTGCCCCCAGTCTAACCCTAATTCAGGGGTATAATAGTCTTTTAAACAACCCTAGACGCCTAGTCTAGCCCTGTACGCGACGTATATATTTTTTTTGTTTTCTTATTTTAATATCAATAACATTAATATTAAAAAGAGAAAACAAAAAAAATAAAATATACGCCGCACATAGGGCTTGACTGGGCGTCTAGAGTGGTCAAAAAGACCATTTTACCCCTGTTTTGCCCCAGTCTAGCCATAACTCAGGGGTATAATAGTATTTTTAACAACCCTAGACGCCCAGTCTAGCCCTGTACGCGGCATATATTTTTATTTTTTTTGTTTTCTTATTTTAATATCAATAACATTAATACATTGATATTAAAAAGAGAAAAAAAAATAAAAATAAAAATATACGCCGCGTACAGAGCTAGACAGGGCGTCTAAGGTTGTTTAAAATATTATTATGCCCCCGAGTTAGGGCTAGACTGAGGGCAAAACAGGGGTAAAATGTCTTTTGGACCACTCTAGACGCCCAGTATAGCCCTATGTGCGGCGTATATTTTTATACGATGCCTATACGAGACTTAGGGTACACTACTATATGATGCCTATCGCATCATATCGTATCGTATAGTGTAGTATAAGTCTCGTATAGGCATCGTATGGGCCTACGGATGTAGTATCGTATCATATAGTGTAGTATAGGTCTGTATAGGCCCCTACAGGTCTTGTCTAGGCCTATAAGCATATACGAGTGTTGTATCATATCCTATAATATCGTATTGTATCGTATCGTATAGTATCGTATCGTATAGTGTATAGTATAAGTTTCGTATAGGTCCCTAATAGGTCTTGTATAAGCCTCTAGGCCTATACGGGACTTAAACCACACCTATAGTCATATACGAGACCTATATTACACCTACATGCCTATAAGAGTGTTGTATCTTATCCTATAATCCCATATCATATTGTATCGTATCGTATCGTATATTGTAGTATAAGTCTCGTATAGGCATCGGATGGACCTACGGATGTAGTATCGTATCATATAGTGTCGTATAGGTCTCGTATAGGTCCCCTACAAGTCTTGTATAGGCCTATAGGCGTATACGTGTGTTGTATCATATCCTATAGTATTGTATCCTATAGTATCGTATCGTATAGTGTATATCATAAGTCTCGTATAGGTCCCCTATAGGGCTTGTATATGCCTCTAGGCCTATCCGGGACCTAAACCACACATATACTCCTATACGAGACCTATACCACACCTATAGGCCGATACGAGTATTATATCTTATCCTATAGTCTCGTATCGTATTGTATTGTTATAGTATGAGTTTCATCTAGGTATCGGATGGGCCTACGGATTTAGTATCGTATCATATAGTGTAGTATAGGTCTCGTATAGGTCCCCTATAAGTCTTGTATTTATCTATAGGCGTATACGAGTGTTGTATCATATCCTATAGTATAGTTTCAGTATAGTATAGTATAGTATAGTATGGTATGGTATCGTTATAGTGTATAGTATAAGTCTCGTATAGGTCCCCTATGGGTCTTGTGTATGCCTCTAGGCCTATACGAGACCTAAATCACACCTATGGTGCTATACGAGACCTATACTACACATACCACTCCTATACGTGTTGTATCTTATCCTATAGTCTTGTATAGTATAGTGGAGTATAAGTCTCGTATAGGCATCATATAACTAATATTAGTGTTATTATAATTAATATGAGTTTTTACAATTAATATTAGTGTTATTGATATTAATATAAGTTTTTTTATAATTAATATTAGTGTTACTGATATTAAAAAGAGAAAACGAAATAAAATAAAAATATACGCCGCATATAGGGCTAAACTGGACGTCTAGTGTGGTCCAAAAGACCATTCAGGGGTATAATAGTCTTTTAAACAACCCTAGACGCCCAGTCTAGCCCTGTACGCGACGTATATTTTTATTTTTTTTGGTTTCTCTTTTTAATATATGTGTTATTGATATTAAAAAGAGAAAACAAAAAAAAATAAAATATACGCCGCGTACAGGGCTAGAATGGGCGTCTAGAGTGGTCCAAAAGACCGATTTACCCCTGTTTTGCCCCCAGTCTAGCCCTAACTCAGGGGTATAATAGTCATTTAAACACCCTAGACGTCCAGTCTAGCCTTGTATGCGGCGTATTTTTTTAATATATGTGTTATTGTTCTTAAAAAGAGAAAACAAAAAATATATACCTATATACGCCGCATATAAGGCTAGACTAGGCGTCTAGAAGGGTCCAAATGACCATTTTAGCCCTGTTTTGCCCCTAGTCTAGTCCTAACTCAGGGGTATAATAGTCATTTAAAACCCTAGACGTCCAGTCTAGCACTGTATGCGGCGTATTTTTTTAATATATGTGTTATTATAAATAAAAAATACCCCAACCTTCTAGACGCCCAGTCTAGACCTATACGGGGCGTCTAGACCCCTTAAATTTTGTGCCCGACAACCCACTCAGAGCCCTCTTGATTTCAGTGTCTAGATGGCCCGTCTAGGTCTAGACGACCCATCTAAAGGGTGTCTAAATAGGTGGGTGAGTGTGTGAATATGTAGACCCTTTGTTTATTATATGAATCGTTGAAAACTAACTAAGATTCATTTTCACCCTTAAAACTCTGTGTAACAAATTTTTTTCTAATTTTTTAGGGCAACTTTTATATGTATATAGGTTACTAAAAATAAAATAAAAAGTGTTGGAGGGATTTATGTGTAACGTAGTTGTACCAAAATATGTTTTTATTCTAACACGAGTCGATGTGTAACTATGTGTAATGCAGACCTTCTGTCTTTTTATTTATTTTTCTTTTAGCAACTTAATTACATATAAAATTACCATAAAATATTTAAAAAAATTATATGAAGTTTTTATGGATTTTCTCATCTCAAGTGGGTTTCATGTGGATACTTACACTATATAAATGTATACCTTATATAGTCTTAGGATCCTGTAAAAAGGAGATTTTTCGTGATAAGTGAGAAAAGGCATAAGAATAGTAGGCATCATGTTTTGACTTAGTCATGATGTTTTGGGTTGTTTTGACAAGATAAACACCAAGCATAATAATTTAAAACACAATGCAATGAATTCTAGGCTTAAAACTTAAACACATGCCAAGAACGTTAAGTAGTGTGTTTTAAGTGTTAAGTTGTATGTTTTAGTTGTGTTTTAAATTTCACGCCCATAATACATTGCATTGTGTTTTAAATTGTTTTGTTTGATGTTTTTCTTACTAAAACATTATGGCTAAGTCCAAAACATGATGTTTACATGTTAATTCTTATGGTTTTCACACTTCTTACGAAAATATCCTTTTTTATAGGAACCTCACTATATACCTTATATAATAAGTTTTCGTATTTTGTTAAATGACAACCGAACCATCTTAAAAAATACATATATTATTGTACAAGTTACCAACTTTATATTATGTATATAAATAATTTAATTATGTAATTTTAATTATACTTATGTATATAAATTATTTAATCATGTAATTTTAAGTATACATTATTATTAAATTATATAATTTATATCTTTAAACCCGTATAATATTTAAACCCATGTAATATAGTAAATAAACTAATAAATCATTTAAGCATAAGATATACTAGTGGGGTATTTATTTTTACTCATGTATGTATTCGACTTTTTCTCATATGATTTTAACTAATATAATACGTGAAATCATATCGTGTATAAATTAATAGTGAATGCATTATTATCCGCATTTTGAAAGATTCAAACATCTAACTATTTGCATGAAGCTGTTATGATATGACCATAAAAATACGATGTACTTCAGAAAATAACTACTTTCTTGATAGTGGTGGACTCAGAAACTTTTTTAGTAGGTTCGTTTTGATTGATTCTCACTAACTTTTTTCAAATCATACAAGGTTATTAATATTATTCTATTTTTTTCCAATCAGAGTTGGTTCATGTAAACCCACAAAACAGGGCTAGATCCGCCACTGTCTCTTGATACTCAAATATCTTATCTCTTGATACTCAAATATCTTAACGGATTTACTAAATTATTATAGTAACCCCAATGGCAAGATTATGTAAGGATCTTTTCTTTGATCAAACTTCTAGAACGGCGTGCACATTACAAGATACCAATTTTTCTAGATTCACCATCATATAAAATCTCCACTTTGGTCCTACATTCGATCCAGGAGTCCTGATCTTCATATTCAACAGAATAAGAAGGATATGGTGTGTGCAACATACGTCCCTGTGCATGATCACACCAAGATTGGATAACCTGAACTTTCTTTTTATAGTGTAGTAACGTTAAGTGATAACTGTAAGGTAAAGTTATTCTATAAAATCTTCTAAAAAATAAGAAGTGTAGAAAGACACAATGGATCACAAAATATATCACAATGTCGAGAAGAGTATAATACAATGCCGAAAAATATAACACAACGTCGAAGAAAAAAGACACAATGATGCAAATATAGAAAAAAGATGATGATAAATAAAAAGACACAATAACGTAAACAAAAAATCTAAAATCTACATGCTAAGAGCATTCACAATGAATTTTTATCCATATCCTCGTAGTTACACTAAAAAAACTATTTTCTCTCTCTTGTTTTCAATTAAATAATATTTTTTTATACTTTTATCGTTACGTTTTCCCTCTCCTCTACTCACAACCATTTCTAAAATATTAAAAAATCTATAAGGTTATTTTTTCATATATTTATAGATAACAGTAATATTCTCATATATTTTCTTTCTCCTCCACTCAAAAACACTAATAATCATTATGTATAATCTCGCATGTTTCTAGGGTCATCATTGTTAATTCTTTAAACATCTAAAAACAAAAACCTAAAATCTTGCATTGTAGAGTTCAATAAGACGGTTCCAATGCCGTTTGAATGAGGTTAATCGGAGTCCGCTTGATACTCTTCTTACAACTTATTATTTTTATGAGACTTTGTATTTGATTCTAAACCAATAACTACATACACAATAACATAAAAGCCAAGTCAATATTGTATTTATAAATACTTAAAATATGATAATATACACAGGGATTGGCTAAACGTAGGGCTGCAAACGAACCGAACGAACACGAACAAGACCTTGTTCGTGTTCGTTTGTTAAGAAATATATGTGTTCGCGAACCGTTCACGAACACTTATCGAACGAGATTTTATGTTCGTGTTCGTTTGTTAAGGAAATGAACGTGTTGGTGTTTGTTTGTTAATTTTAGGGATCGTTGATGAACACAAATGAGCACAAACTAATGTTCATGAACACAAATGGAAACAAACGAACGCAAACAATCGTTCATGAACATAAATATATAATACACAGACACTTATTAATTTGTCAGAATTTTGAAGTATTTAAATAAATATAAAAACTAAAAACACTAATGAACTATCAAACACAAACGAGCACGTTACCGAACGTTCACGAACATAAACGAACGAACACGACCTCTATTCATGTTTGTTCATTTAACTAAACGAACGAAATTTCTTGTTCGTGTTTGTTTGTTTAATAAACGAACGAACACAAACGAACTTCCCGCCCACGGTTCACGAACTGTTCGCCAAACGTTTGGTTCGTTTGCACCCTAGCTAAACGTATCCATCCTTTGAAATTTTCATCGTATCCCTCTCATGACAACACCAAATCAATTGGTTTTTTTTTTTGGTATGAAAAGATGAATGTTATTAAGATTACTAGTTAAGGAGGGGAGTTCAACAAGTTGAAAAAAAGGAGATACATTTAAAGAACATTATATATTATTAATAAGATGAATTAGGGTTTATGAAGATACATCAAATCATTTCAGAATATTTTAATTCCTTATTCCCACTATTTTCATCTTTGTTTGAACCATGTTCACACACAAAAAGAGTGTGGCATCTAAAAAGAACATGAAATCAGAATAAATTTGAATCCGTGTCTCTTTCCATTTGTGATTACTCAATAGAAGATGGGGATTCAAACAAATTCTCTAATTGGGTTTGTAGTAAGCTTGAAGCAAAGTAGATACCCACCACCACCCTAGCAAAGGATAACTTTGATATCATATTAACTAGTCTTAATCCCCGCGTTGTGGGACGGGGGTGTTACACCGTGCTACCAACATTACAGGGACTTGAGGGATCAAATGTGATCATCAAACACCGTGCTAAGTAGCAAAGGAAACGAAAAAAAGAATCCCAAGGAATAAAATATGACCACCCAACATTATGCTAAGTAGCAACTGAACGACGATTAAATCCGAAAAAAAAATTGTAAAACCAAAACTAATAAAAACTAAACCCATCTAACTTTTGTAACAAAATTAAAAAAAGAGTTAAAAGATTTATTAAAAATATAAAAACCCAAAGTTTACTATGTAAAATTAAAATACAATAAATAAAAATCCTCACAAAAGAACAAGGAAGTTACTATTGCTCACCTTATTCTAAAAATATAAAAACCAAAGTTTACTATGTAAATTAAAATACAATAAATAAAAATCCTCACAAAAGAACAAGGAAGTTACTATTGCTCACCTTATTCTAAATTAATAATAATAGATATAGATATATAGAATTATTTTATATATACTAGAATTAATAGATATATAGAATTATTTTATATACACTAGAATCCTATTCATAGGATCAATATCTATTTGTCAAAATCTAATTACATACTGATATAGATCATGAGGAAGGTCATGATCTATATTATACAACAAAGGAAAGGACTGTGACATCAATAAATGAAGATTCTATCATTTGCAAAACAATTGATGTTATACTAAAGACTGTTACAATCTATAATATAAGTTGTTCCTTCAACAACAATTCTTCTAATCTCTTTAGTTGTTTAGTCCTTTGCCATAAGAGGGAACAACAATTTGCAGATAATGGTTCAAATGTTTATTTTAAAGGACTGATATCAATCAGTTGTTTGTCTTTGCAATCATTAGTTCTTTTTAGCTTCTATGTACTATATAGACTTAATCCTAAACCGTATAAATAAATTCTAGAATCTAAATTATATACCCTAAAAGCTAAACCCTACACCTACTAAACCTAAAGCTAAGTTCTAAAAGTTACACAATAATATATATTTAGGGTTCAATGAATTGGTTCTAACGTCATTGGAGTGAGTTCAATAGAAGTTCGTTCTGTAAATATCGCATAGTATTATGCATATTAATAAGGGTGGAAATAATGTCAATCTATAACACTAATATAGAAGGGAAAAAATGATTTCGTTGATGAAAAAATCGACGAGGAAAATGTTAGTGATTACAAACGGGTCACCGAAAAAATATAAAACTCAAAAGGATGAGAAAATTGGTTTCTCACAAATTTTACAGTTCTTATTTGAATCTTCCAGTATGTATGTGTATAAAAGAGGGGGGGGGGGGGGGTTAAGAAGCGTAGAAAGTGATAAGACCACACCACATATACTTTTTTATTTATTTGTAACTGTAGTATTTCTTTCGCACATGTTTTATATTAAAAAAAAAAACATATTTAAAGATTGCAACTAGACACCCACCACAACATCCTTACGTTTTATATTTAAAAAAAAAACATATTTAAAGTCAATCTACGAAAGGCATCTCTGATCCAATGATTCACTACTGAACGAATTTGGATAAGCACGCATGTCAAATGTGATGTTTTTTACCTTTTATTTTAATATGTAACACCTCGTAAAATCGTGTTCAATAATATAGTGACACGTGTTATATTTTTTTTATATAAGTCTATTAAAGACTAATAGGGACTGAATGTGTCAATATGCTCAAACTAAGTCTATAAGTGATCTTCTGATGTCAACATGCATAAACTTAGCCTCTGATTGACCATTAGTGTCAACATTAAACTTGGCCTCTGAGTGACCATTATTGCCTAGCCTCTGAGTGACATCGGGGTCAACATGCTTATACTGAGCCTCTGAGTGATCCTTTACGAAGTCCCAACTCTCATATGAGCCACTAGTTGGACGAGAGGGATTAATTATGAAAATCCGCTAATGTTGGACAATGGAGGGATTATGTAATACCTCGTAAAAATTTGTATTCGGTAATATACCGACACGTATACATACCCTCGGATGAGCTAGCCACTTAAGCATGTTCAAAAATCTCAAAAAATTCATAAAACTAACCGTAACCTACAGTTGAGAACCATAGCCTACGGTTTGGTATACATACCCTCGGATGAGCTAGCCACTTAAGAAGCGTAGAAAGTGATAAGACCACCACATGTACTTTTTTATTTATTTGTAACTGTAGTATTTCTTTCGCACATGTTTTATATTTAAAAAAAAAAACATATTTAAAGATTGCAACTAGACACCCACCACAACATCCCTACGTTTTTCTTGACTAAAGTCAATCTACGAAAGGCATCTCTGATCCAATGATTCACTACTGAACGAATTTGGATAAGCACGCATGTCAAATGTGATGTTTTTTACCTTTTATTTTAATATGTAACACCTCGTAAAATCGTGTCCAATAATATAGTGACACGTGTTATATTTTTTTATATAAGTCTATTAAAGACTAATAGGGACTGAATGTGTCAATATGCTCAAACTAAGTCTATAAGTGACCTTCTGATGTCAACATGCATAAACTTAGCCTCTGATTGACCATTAGTGTCAACATTAAACTTGGCCTCTGAGTAACCATTATTGTCAACATGCCTAGCCTCTGAGTGACATCGGGGTCAACATGCTTATACTGAGCCTCTGAGTGATCCTTTACGAAGTCCCAACTCTCATACGAGCCACTAGTTGGACGAGAGGGATTAATTATGAAAATCCGCTAATGTTGGACAATGGAGGGATTATGTAATACCTCGTAAAAATTTGTATTCGGTAATATACCGACACGTATACATACCCACGTATACATACCCTCGGATGAGCTAGCCACTTAAACATGTTCAAAAATCTCAAAAAATTCATAAAACTAACCGTAACCTACGGTTGAGAACCGTAGCCTACGGTTTGGTATACATACCCTCGGATGAGCTAGCCACTTAAGAAGCGTAGAAAGTGATAAGACCACACCACATGTACTTTTTTATTTATTTGTAACTGTAGTATTTCTTTCGCACATGTTTTATATTTTTTTTACAAAAAAAACATATTTAAAGATTGCAACTAGACACCCACCACAACATCCCTACGTTTTTCTTCTACGAAAGGCATCTCTGATCCATTGATTCACTACTGAACGAATTTGGATAAGCACGCATGTCAAATGTGATGTTTTTACCTTTTATTTTAATATGTAACACCTCGTAAAATCGTGTCCAATAATATAGTGACACGTGTTATATTTTTTTATATAAGTCTATTAAAGACTAATAGGGACTGAATGTGTCAATATGCTCAAACTAAGTCTATAAGTGACCTTCTGATGTCAACATGCATAAACTTAGTTCTTGATTGACCATTAGTGTCAACATTAAACTTGGCCTCTGAGTGACCATTATTGTCAACATGCCTAGCCTCTGAGTGACATCGGGGTCAACATGCTTATACTGAGCCTCTGAGTGATCCTTTACGAAGTCCCAACTCTCATATGAGCCACTAGTTGGACGAGAGGGATTAATTATGAAAATCCGCTAATGTTGGACAATGGAGGGATTATGTAATACCTCGTAAAAATTTGTATTCGGTAATATACCGACACGTATACATACCCACGTATACATACCCTTGGATGAGCTAGCCACTTAAGCATGTTCAAAAATCTCAAAAAATTCATAAAACTAACCGTAACCTATGGTTGAGAACCGTAGCCTACGGTTTGGTCTTGCTGATTTGATTTTATATTGACCATAAGCTACGGTCTAGTGACCGTAACCTACGGCGGGCTTTTGAAGCCTTTGAATTTTCACCATTTTAACTTTCATCAAATGACTCAAAGGCCCCTAAACTTCGTTATTATCATATTTCTTGATTTACTAAGCCACCTTTAGACTCGAAAGTCTCTCAGTTGAGATGATATATTTTTATTTACCATCCTCGAGCATTCCGCTCTTTTACCAAACCTTTAACTTTACTAGTTCCGTAAATTTAACCTATGAAACCATAAGTATTCGTATCTTCACGTTTAAGCTAGTGAACGCTTATAAGTCGTAAGAACACCGAGTGTGACACCCGTTAACATTCGGTTATTCGTACTTTTTTTTCAATGCATCATGTATTGAACAAAAAGCACTAGTTGTGCCATTATGTCATGAAATATAAGTCAAGGTACAATTCATGACATTTAATAAAATTATATTTGAGGGACTAAATGTGTTAAAAACCCCAAATCTTTGTGAGGAAGCCACCTAGCCTGCACATTGCCACACTTCACCAGCTCTTGACACCTAATTAGACACATGTAATGATCCTAGAACACCCCTAACACATGGCTCAATCTCCTTAGACTTCTTGCACTATAAAATAGCCCACTAGTTCACCTCATTCTTTGCTCATTCACTTCTTCTCCTCTCTATTACACTCTTGGAAGTTCCTGACCATTTGGGAGCTTTCCTTTGAGTTCTAAGTTTTCCTTGGATCACTTGTAAGTGCTCCGTCTCTGCTCTTTTCTTTTTATAGGCTTTTAATAGCCAAAAGTCAAGCATTTTTGACAAATGCCTTGACTTTCGGTTAAGACCATTATGGTCCAGCCATTGTTCGAAATGAACATGGCTAAGTGATCGTAATTAGGAAGGTATTAACCCCTTAAAGGGGCACCTCCTAAGGATCACGTTTACTAGGTCAATTGACGGGTCAAAGTTATTGTTTTAAAAAGTCAAACGGGTCAGATTTCATAAAAATCATAATCTGAGTTTATACATGTTATAAATATATTTTTGACACTTAAACAAGTTGGTAATAATTGTTAGAACATGTGGGAACATGTTCGATCCGTCAATTTCAGTCCTAGAGTCGGTTCGCAACCGAAAGTCATGAAGTTTGACTTCTGCTTTGACTTTCGATTCTGACCCGACTTAGATTAGTTAACTTCTGAATTAAGGTCACATTATGATCATAATGCAATGTAGCACAACCCTCTGAGGTTATATTACATGATCATAATCATAATCATAATCATAATCATAATCTGAGTTTATGCACAAGTTCCGTAAAATGTCAAAATTTGACTAAAATGCCCTTTTTACATAAAACAAGGTTTTAATTAACAATGAACTTGAAAATGAAATACCTACTGATATGTTAATGTAATTAACATATTATGATGTTAATATTCTGATCATAAACTGTTTTTAGTATAATATCGTAAATTATACTTTTTAATGACCAAAATGCCCTTCGGTGCATAGTTTGGTCTTAAACAATAAACCACACTTATGTGTGCTATCTTACTGATAACATATCACAACTTAAGTATTTTTCCAGAATGTTTATGATCATAACATCAGAATACATGCAAGTTCCTTTTATACGACATATAAATTACCAAAACGCCCTTATGAGGCATAATTTCGTTTCAAAACCTTTTCGGGCATATAAGTTGACGTCCTACTTATATTACAACTTATTTAAAGTATAATAACACATGGAACTTGTTCATGACTCATCCGGTTACCCGATATCGCTTATATGCATACGGTTAAGTATATGTAACTAGTTTATGAAAATTAACCGAAACGGGTTTAACCTTATCATTTTAATCTCAAATTCCAGAATGTTAATTGTTTACCCATAACATACAAGTCTTAATTACTTGTTGAGTTTAAACTACATTCTATCCGGTCATCGCTTAATCTAGCATATCGTACCGATTTTGATCCTTTAAGCTAGTCGGTCTAAGTCTATGACTTAAATTAAGACCGTTAACATTCTAATTGGTTAGCTTATGCCATAATCCAGACTAGAGCATTCCAGTAAATGCTATCTGCACTTATTTCATTTTGAATACGGCTGAAATATTAAATCTTCCATTTTTAAATCAAGACTAGCTCAGGTAAATACTCTTGACTTATTTTCCCTATACGGGCTTGGGTTATTGTAAATTATTACCGCTTGGTCGGAAATGGGATCAATCGAATGCCGGATTGTGGCTAGTAAATCCGCATATTCCGTTTTAATCAGTTTTGTTTGATAACTTAAACATTGGGGGTTAACGACCGTGTCCTGGATATCCTTGGCTCATTACATTAGATGATGGCCACGACCAAAGCACGGGGTGTAGGCATACACCCGGCAGATGCGAATGCTAAAATTATTTTTACTCACAAGTTGGGGATAACTCCTTCGTGAGTTCATAAGCGGTGTGTACGTTAATCATGTCTCGGTCTCTGTACTGGGCCGCATATGTATTGACAAACATCTAAAGCTGTTAACAAGGTTACAAAGCTGACTTTCCCAAGTTATAAAAGATTTGTGTCCTGTGCACTTAAATCAATTTTTTAAAATGTTTTCAAAATGAGTCAGTCGGATGTATTTACCAGCGAAAACTGACGTATTTTCAAAAGACTAAGCTTGCAGGTACAATACGAAATAGGCTGGAAGCTGCTCGGTAGTGATATAAGTGGATCTTGCAAATCCTTAGATCTGCCCTAAAGTCTGTTATACATTTTTGTACATTTTACGATCCGCCTGTGGATCTTTCGTTACAAGCCGTCTGTATATTATTTTTGTACTTTGAACATTCGGTTTGTAATAGTAATTTAAATCCAAGACTTCCGCTGTGCTGTGTTTAATTGACTATAACGATATCAACTTACGTCACAATATTCCCACACCGGGCCCACCGGTGTTTGGTTGGAAATTCGGGGTGTGACATAATAAGATATGTATGAGCCTTGATATACGTAGAAGAAAAGGTAGAACTTTTCGTATGCAGAGACACGAAAAGGGCTTCCGTAGTACTTAACCAGTCTTAACCTGTTTCTCAAAGATTGTCCACTCAAAAAAATCTATATAACAATAATATACTTGTTTTAAGGATAAAAAAATCTATATAGCATAAATAGATATAACGGGCTTATAGCAAATGGGCTTTGTTTTAATTAAATTAGAAAAATGAAATTGATCATAAACTAACATAAAAAATAGATATAACGGACTTATAACAAATGGGCTTTTGTTTTATATAAATTAGACATGAAATTGATCATAAACTAATATTAGAGCATTTAGGAGCTTCTAAAAGCTTTTAGCTTTAAATTTAAAAAAAAAAAACTTCTACTCAAAACCTTTAAGCTCCTAACCTAAAAGCTTCAAGTTCCTTCAACCAAATAAGGCTTTTTATTGAGTATGAGTTTTTTCTTAAAAGCTTAAAGCTAGAAGCTTTTAAAAGCTCCTCAAAGCTCCATGCCAAACATACCCATGGTTTAATGAATAAATATAAATGATGAATATTTAACGAACAAACATAAATGGACGGGTATAAATGAACGTTCACGAATGTAAAAAATTGAATGAGACACGTGTTAATACTGTCCGTTTAATTAAATGAACAAACAAACTACATGAAAAACAATTAACTAAATGAAAAACAATTAACTAAACGTTTGATTCTTTTACATGCTTAATAATTTAAATACTAGTTCTTCTATACAAAGATTTCTTAAATCCATTAAGGAAGTATTATATAAAATAAGAAAACTATTGAGCTGAGCTAATAAAACACATCTTGGCCCAATTTTAAATATCTTTCATGATCACATATATAAGCCCAATAATGTTTTGTGTCATCTCGATTCAAGTTCCAAAACCCAACGTCATGTGAATTACAGTTATATTTACTGAAACACTTTTGATATAGTTAAAATCGAGTTCTACAATTATAATTATTAATAAATTTTGGTTTAAATTTTAACTTGGAATACATATGCTCACTTTTATTTACAAAATGTTAAATATTCATAACGTATTAAGCTAGGTCCCTATTGTTTAAAAAATATTACAATAATTTAAACTTCCCAAAATACGTTCTATGGGGGTACACGACAAAATCGAGCTAGATCCTAAGTTACAACGTTACGTAAATAGAAATGTCGTATCAAACCTTTTCAATAATCAACTCTTATGTAATGTACTTGGCCATTGAGATGACCTAGTACCTAAAGATGCCCACCAAAACAAGTCATTAGCATTAGCATGAAGGTAAGTAGATACATGTTAATATAAACTAGAATTACCATCCGCCGCAATGTGGCGGAATTCGTTAGTTGTATAACATATTAGATGAAAGGCAAGTGTTTCTTAAGTGACCGCGAGCCTTTGTGTAAAACATAGACTAGAATAACTAAGTCTATCTCTGACACGCGCGTTTCGACAGATCTATCAAATGGGGAAAAATACACGCGTTGCGACGGGCTGTCAAACGGGAAAATAGATGAAAAAACGTTGAAACCCACACGCATGTTGCGATGTGTTAACTCGAAAAATTTAGAACGAAATGTTAAACGGAAAACCTGCGAAAGATGAAACGTATAAAGAACCAAAGTTGAAAGTAAAAGAGTATTGAGAGTTATATTGAAAAGATGAAAAGTTTTGGGTTAAAAGTAACAAAAATCAAAGGGGTTAAATTGTAAAATATGAAAAATTTTGAATTATAAGTAAATAATCAAATTAATCAAAGAGGTTAAATTAATAAAGTTTGAAACTTTAGACTTAAATTGCCAAAGATTGAGACTTTAGAGTTAGAAAGGAAAAAAAATCCATTTTTATAAAAACTCCCAAAGCCAAAGTACAACAACCATAAGCACAAATATGTTGCTTATTTATAGTATTTTAATTTAATTTAATAGGGGAGAATCATTTGAGAAGAAAATTTAATTTAGAAAAAAAGGAAGGAAGAGTATAATTGTATAATCTTAAATAGTTTTTCTCTTATTTCATTTATTATTATCATGAATTAATTAATTAGTCATAAAAACTATTATCTTCTATACAAAAATTATTTGTCTACACATATCAATTTTTATCTTACACAATTCGAAATTTATCATACACATATTGAAATTATTCTACACTTATCGAAATTATCATTCACTTTATTCAACATAGCTCGTAATTTATTCTATACACCTCGTAATTTACCATAAACATTAAATTATCATATTTTTTTTTGAGAAAATCTATATTTTGAAAATAAGTTACAAATTTAATTTAATTAGCTAAAAGAGAAAAGCTACAAATTAATGATTTGTAAGTTTACCAATATACATTTGCAATAACATTAAATACAAATATTAAACAAAGTAAAATGAAGCATTTTTATTGATTGAAAGTTTTTCTCATAAAAAATTTCTTCTCAATTGAACCCTCCACGATATAAATAATTACAAACTCAAAAGTTGATAAAAACTTTTACCAAACTTTTCATAAGAGTTTCGTATAACCACCGTAATTGAGACGTGACATAACCAAAATGTCATGTTTCAACCCAGGCTTAAGTTTACATTGAGGGCATAGTAGTCCTACACAACTTAAAAATGGTGGTGGTCGCCGGTGATTACCTGATGATGGAGGTGGGTGGTTGCAGGTGGTGTTGGGATGAAAAAGAGGTGGGTGGTGATTTAGGATGGTTGTGGCAATGGGGAAGATGAAGTGTGTGCGGCGGTGGTGGTTGTGGCGGAGGGTGGTTGTGGCATTGTGGGTGGCTGAGTGGTATGGCGGTGAAAGGCGGCGAGGGTGAGGGTGGTGGTAGCAGAGTAGTTGCATGGTGGTTGACAGGGCTTTTTATTCAGAGAGATAGAAAGGATGAAGAAGACGAGGGGTATAATAGACATTTTATTATACTTAACTGAGAAATCTAACAAAGGTTAGTGGTAAGGAACACCCGAGTGCAAAATTTGAAACTACTGGGACCAAGTGTGTAATTAGTGAACCACTGGGACCAAGTCTGCAAGATTTGCAAACCACAGGGACCAACCAAGCATTTAACTCTATAAAAAATTGTAATCATCTTTCACACATATTACTAAATGAGTAATTGGGATAACTAATGAGTAAATAATGGAAATTGTAAATTTCATATCACTAATGAAACGTAGGGGATGTGGATTTAATATAATGACACAAAACTAACACAATATTTGTGAGTTTGAGTTTGGTCTGAAAAAGTTTAGGTCAGTTTCAAATCAAATCTGCATAACATCTCGTTAAATGGGTTGGTCTTGGTCAACCCCACGGGTTTGAGGGTCAACCACCTATGATTATTGATTTTGTATAGTATTTTAATTTAAGACTTCAACTTGTTAAATATTTTATATAAAAATGTAAAGAGTCAAAAACATAAGTAAACGTCGAATCAACTGTGTATAGGCATTTGCTTTTATATTTTTTTGTGTAAATATATAACTTAAAAATGGTATTATGAAAAAAAATCAAGTTAAATGGGGGTGTCCATGTCAACCAACATATAGAAAATTCATGTTTCGGTCTATTTCATGCTCAGGTTTATGTCGAGTTTGATTTGTTAACACAATCTATTTAACAATCGTAATGGGAATGTGTGCGAGTTAGATGCATAAAATCCAAATAAGTACCATAATAATTATAATAATTAGAAGTACACTCGTCTAAGATAATGGAATTAGTTCAAAATATCATCTAAAAAGCATGGGCATTCTTTTTTAACGCTTTACGCGTATGTGGAGAGGAGTCAATCTTCAACTTTTTTTGGTTACAACAAGTGGACATGTGCACGAAAAACACATACTACATTAACATTTACAAACGTTGATTGACAATGAAATAGAAATAAGGTGTCAAAGTGTCCTTTCGCAATTGTGAACCACCTAGCACAACTTTAGTTTTAATAATGCCATGGAGATATAAATTAAAGAAAATAAAAAATAGGGGGTTTATGTGCAAAAAGAAGATTTGTTAAGGGTGGTGGAGAGAGTGGGCATAGCACTTTGGGCTTTTATGGGCCCAGATGAATCATATCCAGGCAAACATTGTATGTTTATACTTTCACTTTTTATAATTCAATCAATATAAGCTAATGTCTTTATTTAAAAATCTAGTGGGCCCACATGGACCCATTTTATAGCTTTGTAACCAAACATAGAACTTATATAATTATTGTGGGTGGTAGTTTTTCAAGTTAGGTGGTTGGAACTCTTTTTTAGTTAGGTTGGAACTTTTAACACAAAATCTTAGTTGGAATACTTTTGTGAGTGATAGTTTTATCTTGTTAATAAAATATGTGATCCAATGTGGGTGGTAGTATATATGGTTAAGTATTTTTAACATCTCATATGATAATAGAATGTGATCATAAGCCATTCAACAATGGTTGTAGAGTTGTAGGTGAGAATTAACCCTTTTATTTTGTTATTATACAAAAATTCTTGTTGGTTTATCTTTTTTAATTATAACATTTACATGTAAAATATATGTAATTTGGGTCAATTTAACAGATTATTTTTTTAGAGTGCGTTATATCTTTTTTTTTTCGGCTATCAAAACCACTTGACTAGAAGTATGGCAATGAGTTAATTAATATCTAACGTTTCTATTTCTTTTAAATAATAGTTTAAAGTTCTTAAATAATTCAAAATAGAAGCAAAATCTCAAAAAATAAATAAATAATGATTGTAGTAATATAAAATTTAAATAAAGTAGAATAAAACATAAGAATATTATTTGATTAGTGACTAATGTACTATGTTTGGATCAGGCTCAACGTCTAAGCACAAATAAGAATTGAATGGTCGAGTTTATCCAAACCGCACCTCCCTCCAAATAAGATATTTGGACGGACTCCCATCACTTGTACTGCTATCTGTATATCTTCACACTTTCTTTGTTATACTTTCTTATATACCTCCATATGCATGCACGGTTGTACATATTTATATCGAATACTAGCTTGATCATCGGAGGCTGAACCTAAGACTATGTTGATGGGACCTCTTGGGTTATTTCTATATTGCAACTACATCTAAATCTCAGACTAAGAAAGGCTTCACCCGGTTAACACGACTTGATCCTTTCAATTGTTTAGCAATAGTTTTCTTTTTATATATATTACATTGTGCCATTAAAAATTATTAACATCATTCCTTAAATTTTAAACTAAACACATAATATAAATCACAATAAAATGGGTGTTACATATATACTTAATTGCTCAAATACATAACAGAACTAATATGGATATTAATACTAGGCTAAACTGTGTAGGTTTTTGATGCTTGTTTATATAGATTTCTTTTATTACATATTAAGATATTAATCAATTAATTGATTAGTTTTATATACTAGTAACTTTATGCGCCATGCGTTGCAGCAACGTTGAAACGTATAGTAACTTGAATTTATATTATCAATGAAAATGTGGCTTGACTTGTCTGCGAACTAAATTAACGTCAAAACGTAGACAAATAAAAGCGTACAAAATATAAGCCTGAAAACATATTATATTTGATTCGACTCGTTTCTGACGAAAATTTATGTCAAAACATAGACCAACTAAAAACATAGTATTAAATTTGACTTGACTCGTTTTCGAACTTTTTTTTACATCGAAACGCAAACCAACTTAAATTGATACCGACATGTAAATAAACATTAAGCACGTAAGAAAATAGTGTTTTTATGGACCAATTGAAAACATATATATAAATAAGCATGAAAACGTATTATATTTGACCAGACTCGTTTCCGAAAAATATAAATTAAAACGTAAACCAACTTGAATTTATACCAACACGAACATAAAAAACACATAAGAAAATAGTGTTATTTCTAAGATAAAGAATGAAAGTATGGTAGGTAAACTTGAAACTTTAGAAACTTAAGAGCGTTAAAATAACATGTTATTGTGTTTTTTTAACTCGACGGAGGTGTAATTGTGATAATTGAAAGTTGACAGCCAAAGCCAGTGGAGAATTCCCTGTGACTATGGTTTTTAGAATTATTTTAGGATGCGCGTTGCAAGGGACTGTCAAATTGAACAAAAAATAGACATAAAAATGTTGAACGAGACACACTACGGGGTGTTAACTCTCCATGTTTTAACGATAACAAAACCTACGTATGAAAATTGACGTTGAAACAACGATAAGAAGAAGCAATTTTAACACGTTCAAATAAGCAAGTCGTTCGATAAGTAAAGATGTTTAAATGTAAAATTAGATTTATATATAGTTTAGAGGTTCTATAATAACTTTATTAAAATCAAAGGATATAAAACATAAATTGATTAAAAGAAAAGAAAAAAAACCTAATTAAAATTGAAGAGGTGTAAGTCTAATATTCATACTAAAAGTCAAAAATTAAAATTTTGATGTTATATGATAACTCAGAGATATAAAACATAAATTATTTAAAAGAAAAGACAAAAAAACCTAATTAAAATTAAAGAGGTGTATGTGTAAAATTCAAGTAAAAGACTAAGAAGTTAATATTCATAGGCACCCATATTTATTATATCAATTAGTGGTTCTATCACTCACGCTTTGTGGCAGATTTGAAGCATAGATAAAAGTAAGCAAATCACGAATGTTAAGATAAAAAAACCGATAAAAAACTATGTTACAATGATGTATTTGAAAGTCACCGAAAGTTATGTCGTTGTATAAGAGAGCCAAGTTATTCGAACAATATCTACACAAAAATGTATATAAAGATAAACGCGATAGTCATGCGTTAAAGCGAGTTGGTTTAAAGGTAGATTAAAAAAACACGTCATCATGGTGTCTTTAGAGACTAGTGCTAGGCCGTAGGTGGTTTAAAAAACTGAACGGCCTAAAAAATGTTTAAAACAACCGGCCAATTTATAAGCATCTTTAACGAAATTAAAAAAATGTCGCAATGGTGTATTTAGAGATGAGCACCCAACGGTTTAAAAAACTGAATGGTTTAAAAAAAAGTTTAAAACAATCGGTCGGTCTAGAAACAAGATTACGAAAAATTCACATTAAAACGTAAATAAAAAAAACTCACGTGAAGCGTAGATATAAAAAAATGAAACCCATAAAAATCACATAACATGAAATTTGGTAAAAACTCAAAGTGATAATTTTATTAAAGTTTAGAGGTTGTAGTGTAAATTAGTTAAATATAAAAGAAAAAAAAGAAGAAAAATATAACTTTATTAAATTTGAGGGATCAAATGTTAAAACTCATTAAAGATTGTGAGGTGTAAATGAAAATTAGACGCTAAAAACAAAAGTTTTACTATTCATGTGTGCAATTGTTATAATAATAATAATAATAATAATAATAAAAATTAGACGCTAAAAACAAAAGTTTTACTATTCATGTGTGCTATTGTTTATAATAATAATAATAATAATAATAATAATAATAATAACTAGTAATTTTATCCACCGTACGTTGCGAGGGCATTAAAACGTACAGTAACTCGAATTTATATTGTTAAATAAAAACATATTATGTTGACATGACTTGTTTTGGAGTAAAATTTACGTTAAAACGTAGACCAATTGAAACTGTACATAAAATAAGTATGAGAACGTATTATATTTCATCCGACTCATTTCCAAAAAAAATTATGTGCCTACATAAAAAAAAACATGAAAAAGTATTATATATGACCTGACTTGTTTCCAAAATATTTACGTCGAAACATAAACCAACTTGAATTTATACCGAAATGTAGGCCTGTAAACGAACCGAACATTCAACGAGCTTGAATCATTCATCGGGAAGTTCATTTACGTTCGTATGTTTAATAAATGAATGAACACGAATAAGAAATTTCGTTCGTCAAGTTAGACAAACGAACATGAATAGAGGTTGCGTTCGTTCCTTATGGATTGTTCAATAATGTGTTCATTTACGTTCGTTCATTTAAAGGTTTTTATTTGTGGTATTCTTGTTTTATTGTTTTTAGTAGGGTTATGCATGGTTCGGTTCAGTTTTCGCTTTTTTAAAAAAGTGTTCGGTTTCGATTTTTCAGTTTTATCAACGGTTCGGTTTTTGGAACAAAATTACGTAAGCTTCAAAAATAAAAAGTATAATAGAAAATTTAAGAATCTTTCTTAGATGTTTACATTTATATTATATTAACGTTTTTAATTAATATTGTTCACATAAACCTAACATTCTAATATGTTTTTATGTTTCTCCTAAGGTTTTTATTAAGACATTTTCTTGTATAATGTTTTGAAGATCATTTAATTTTTATATTAAATTCTGTTATTTCTTGTAGGCAATAGATGAATATTTCAATTATAAATAAACATTTTAATGATTTTATTATAAATATCTAACATTCAAGAACAAAATTAATGATACTAGCATGAGTTAAACACTTAAATAGTTTAAACTTAAACATAAAAGTATAGGGAGTTTGCCTACTATTGTAATTTATTGGTTCGGTTCGGTTCGGTTATTGAAAATGGTTATTTGAAAACCGAAACGAACTTTTCGGTTATTAAAAATCCAAAAACCGAACTGTCGGGTTTTTTTGGTTCGATTTTTGACCATTTCAATTTCAGTTTGTGTTAACGTATGACAAGCTTCTTAATTTTGTGCTATTCATGTTTCTGATAATTATGTCAATTGTGTTCGGATAATTGTGTTAAGTGCTTATTTATTTTTGGGTCGTTTTTTCGTTAATCTTTGTGTTGAAAAATGCAGATTTTATCGTGTGTATTCATTTGTGTTCATAAACGTTGTTTATGCTCATTTATATTCATGAATATTTGTTTAAGATCATATGTGTTTAATAAGTGTCTGTGAACAATTTAAGAACACGTTCATTTCCTTAATGAACGAACACGAACAAAAACTTTCGTTCGGTAAGCGTTCGTGAAAAGTTCATGAACAAACCCATTCCTTAATGAATGAACACAAACAAAGCTTTGTTCGTGTTTGTTCGGTTCGTAAACAACAGGCGATACGTACATAAAAATAAGTATGCAAGAAAATTATGTTATTTTAATTAAGAAGGAAAGCATGAGGTAAAATTGAAACTTTATAAACTTAAGGGGATTAAAATAATATTTTATACTTTTTAGAAAGTTAAGAAGGTGTAAATATTAGGAATATTGGATTTTAATAATCTCAACTGTTCATTATTGACCATCAACAATTCTAACTTAAAAAAATAACCACTGACGCTCTCAACTATTAACATATTGGCCTCCAATGCACCTTAACTAACAGAACCCTAACGTCGTTAATCTCCGGTCGCTGGAAAAACGTTTTTGACCGGAAAACTCATTTTTGGCCGAAAAACTCAACCTTTTATTCTCAAATCTCTTCGTAACCTTATTGCGGACCTATAGGAACCTTTTTCTAGTAAAATCCCCAATTATTGAGGTCGCCGGAAAACTCATTTTTTGCCGGAAAACTTCTTTTTGGCCGGAAAACTCAACTTTTTTGTCTCAAACTTCTTTATAACCTAAGATCGGATCTTTATGAACCTTTTTCCGGCCAAAAACATTTTTCCGGCAACCGGAAACCGAAAGTGTTCTGTTAGTCAGGGTTCAATGAATGCCAATATGTTAATAGTTGGGATTGACAGTGATTATATTTCAAGTTGGGACTGTTAATGACCAAAAGCGAATAGTTAGGATTATTAAAATCCAATATTTCTAAATATTAATATTAAAAGTTAAGAAAAAAAACTAAAGTGTGTGTATGATTCTTAATATATGCTAATAAGTTCAATTAGAATTTGATTTGCAATTATTATCAACTATTGTGAAACTAATAAGTCCTTGTTATTTTTTTTTATTTTAATTATGGATAGTGATGTTAAGATCTCATAGGCCCATAGTTTACTTTGACTGGATGACCATATTCATTGAAGGGTCGCCATGCAAAATCTATTGTTTTTGTATCTTTCCCAAATTATACTCGTAAGAGGCCTATCACGTCTTGGTGTGAGGGTATAAATGACATAAAAATATTTTTTCTAGTACTATTAATATTCAATACTTGCTATTTACATGTAATATACAAAAAGTATCCCAACTCACCTCACATATACAGAAACTGACCTTGATAAATCAAATTCTTTGCTTTGCCACTTTTCTGCAAGATATTACTATAAACAAAATATAATCTACTCATTGTTAATTGATGATTAAATCAACACATATATTTCCATTAATACTTATTTAATCATGCTAGTTTAAAAAAAAAACCCGTAAATTATAAGAAAAAAATAGTATTTTATAATCGTTTTTACAATTTTATAAGTCGCGTGTAGCACGTTTCAACCGTATCACGCCATTCAAATATACTTTGTTGACGAGAGGCTAGGCATAAGTTCGGGTGGAAGGAATGTTGATCGAATTCAAAGTTAGGAAGTTTAAAAGGTACAATCAAGTTTAAAACTTTAGAAAATGATAGCAAATAAAGAATATGATTCTTTGTCTTGATTCAGTCACATGTTCATTCGAACCTCTTTTAAGTTTTCAATCTCGAAGAAATTCTTAAAGTTCTTTCTTTCATATTCCAAATCTTTTAAGTAGGGTCAACCATGGAGGCCAAAATGATTCCTGTACTTTGATTTTTGTGAGTTTTAATTACCCAAAATTAGTTCTTTTAAGTAAGAAATTAGGCTAAATCAAAGGAAAGTATCAGCCACGCATTGAATCCAAGTACATTGTATTTGCTTTGTTTAAAAATATATATATAGATCTATAGTTAAGGGTGTGAAAATGAAAACGCTTGACATGACATAGGGGTGACTTGGCTATACATCCCTACAAGGGGTGGATCTATGTGTTTAATTAGGTGGGCGGGCACATGCTTTGAAAAAAAATAGTGTATTTTTAGCCAAAACCGAACGCACCCCTTTAAAATATGGTTGAACCCATCATCCACACCTCAACAAATCCGTCACTTAGTTCCCTACGTGTTAGAACTCTAAGAATATATTGAATCCAAGTACATTGTACTTGCTAAAATATGTATAATTATATATCATCATATTCCCACGTGTTAAAATTCTAAGAATTTTCTTTTTATTTTTTATAAAAGAAAGCGTAATTTTAGAATCCGTTTTATACCCTCAAAAAGGTTAAGTCAGCTTTGGATGACAAAGAGTTCTCTAGTTTAAGTTTAGTCTAAATGAGTTCGATTCAGATTCATGTCGATCCCACAAACACGTTTAAATGATCAGGTTGATCTTAATTTAAAACCAATATTAACTTTATGTTTTGTCCTTGGTTAGGCAAGCACGTATTCTTGGATTAGGTATAAAATGGTTTGTTGTTATGATTTAATTCTATATGTTGAACTCTTTTTTCATGCGTTTTAATTTTATAGATTAAAACTATATTTATATTTCACAAAATGCTACTGATTATTTTATTACCTTTTTTTCTGATTCTTTTAAAAACAATTCAAACACAAGGTATAGACGTATCGCAGTGTCATTTTGTAAGAAACTTGGCCTAGTCAGATAATATCAATTTTAAAACTGAGTGACATTTTTTACCTACTTATGATCAATCATTCTTAAAAAAAACTTTTATAGTTTTATAACCCATTCCTTGCAGTACAAAAAAAGAAACTAAGTCACGAGCTACGGTCGAATGTCACATTATAAACGCCGCGTCTTTGTCTAAACTATATAAGTTATACGATACAACATATTGTAAAATACGTATAATATACATATAAAATTAGTATTACATACATATGTTTTTATATATTTATGTATGGCGGCAGTCGACCACCGAAAAGAAATGGAAACTTGCAACTCAAAAACCGTGTGCATAAAAACCAGCTGCAACTATTAGAATGTTTGTTTCTATTATAATTATAATATTTTGTGGAATTATTATTATAATTATTATTATTAAACTAGTATATATAACAAACAAATATTCTGACTTTTTGACTAAAACACAAACGTAAACGCCTTTTTAACTCATGCATCTCTCCCCGTGATTGTCGTGGCCTTTCCACGCAGAATTCAGTCACCATTAATTATTTTTGATGAAAATATAATTTTTTTTAACTCATTAGATTCCAAATATTTCATTTTTTGAAACTTCCTTCACAACTTCCATATCATCTATATGATATTGGGCGAATTGAAAAGGCGGCAATCTAATTACAATATGCTTAATGGGAAACATAATTATACTTTATAAAAGGTACATAAGTACAAAGCAATAGTTAAAATGGCTAAATAAAAAAAAGAAGTTGAAGTGGCAAAAAAGTGTTAAGTTGGGAGGGGAGCTAGTAATACTCGATCAACACAATTTACCATGATCCTTGACTCGAAAAGCGTATTCTCTCCGTTCCTTCAAATCCTATGACAAAAGTGACGAATAAGATATATCGTCATCAAATCCCTAAGAACGAAGAAATGCATGTAGGGATAGGGTTCATCTCAATTTGAGGACTAACCTCTAGCAATTTTTTTTCCTCAACGACTCATGATATATTCTGACATTGATTTTTTTAGACTTAGTTCATGCTTGTCGATGAATACATACATTTTTTGTCATGTGTATTGGCACCATCGTTGTTTCCCTTGTGCCATAGCACCATAATTGTTGCCGTAAATACTCACCAGACTTGTTTTACCTAACCCCTAAAACCTAATCGCATATGAAACAGGGTGGACCCACATAGAGAGGGTCGGGGTCCCTGGACCCCAATGTTTTTAAAAAAAATTAGTATATTCGGGATATTAAATTTTATAAGGACCCCATAAATATAATTAGGTGGACATCATAAAAAGAAAAGGAAAGTTCGTGTAGTGGCCCCTCTTTACCAACAAGAATTCATGGGTTAAATACTTGTATAACCCGTTTTTTCTGTGTTTTAAAATCTAATTTAAATCTAGGGTTTCTTAAATAAACAAAAAGTGAAAAAACAAATAGACGCCTGCCCCTATTTACATGTAAAAATAATTGAGTTTTTTTAGTTTTATAACTTTAATTTTGTTACTTGTCTATTTGTTTAAAGATGTGTTACTATTGATATTAAGTTTAGAAATTAGAATGACATCGTATTTTTATTATGTGTTTTCTAATGAGTAACAATTGTATATTTTTGTTATATGTTCCTCGCTTTGACATGACCCGAACGAGGACCGACCTGAAAATTTTTACGTTTTATTGTGAAAATTTTGAACACCGAGAAAATGAACCTTATTGGAAAAAATTCCTGGGTCCGCCACTGATATGAAGCATTGTTTTAAATTGTTAGATTTGCATTCCCTGTAAATTATGATTTATGGTTTGTGTTTGATGTATAATGTAATCTTGCCGAATAATTGTTTATATATATATTTCAAGTTTAATGCATGTGTATGTCACCAGAAGGTTATTAAAAAATAATGTGTCAAAGCTTGAAGGATAGAAAAGAGAAATAACAAAACTTATAGATACAAAAGACTATATTAGTTTTCTTAGTTTTTAGCATATAAATGGTTATACACACACATATGTGTGTATTTATTGTGTTAAATGGGGACTTTCCAAAATCCTTTAAGTCGCATAAAAAAATGATTGCTAGTCCATAAAATGTGCTCATAATTGCATACACTGGTTGCATCTTTTCGCCTAACAAGTAAAAAGCAGTCAAGTTTTAATAATTGTATATGAGATGCATGTGTAAAAGCTTTTGGAACAAACACTAAAAATAATTAATTAATCATTATAATAACGGGTTGTTAGTGTTTCTGTATTATTGTGTTAATATCATATAGCTGTTCTTCTTAGTTTATACATGACTTGTTACTAACAATCTTCATGTGTTCACATTTGTTCTTATATAGAACTAACAGGTGGTCCCTAATTTTTTATTACAATGTGTTTAAAGTAATTGCATCTTATGTTAGTTATCTATGTGGGTTTTATTATGACCAATCGAAAATCAATAGTGACAACTCCAAGTTATATGTTCACTTCAAGTTCTTAAAACGACCGATTACTTGCTGGTGAATCAAAACGAACTTCGTATAGTTTTCTAACTATAGTGTATATTTCCAATCAGTAGTAAAGCTTGAAAATTTTTATCGGGGGGTTGGAAGTCATCGGACCTAAAAACCGGAGGTCGAAAACGTATATACCTAAAAAATTTTATACGAAACGTACATACATAACACTACCGAGCGAAAAGTTCGAGGGGTCGGGAACCCACTTCCCCCCTCTCAACGCTACGCCCCTGTTTCCAATGCGAGCATGGAAAAAATGTAATCCCTCAATTAAAAAGTTCTTACGATCCCTCAGTTAAAAAGTTCTTACTACGTAACGTATTTAATTAAAGATGAATTTGGTATGAAACAATTGTATGACCCTAACTAGAAGAGGTAAGAAAGTAAACCACAATTCTAGACAATAAATTCCTTGGAGGAATAAAAAACACATGAAATGACCCTGTATAGAATTTTACACTTCTGGATTTGGTTGCACATTGCAAGATTACGTTAGACAAGTAGTTGATTTTGCTAATAATGAGGTATTTTACTGAAAAAGTTACATTCAAAGGTTTTAATAAAATAACAAACATATATCCAAGTCTTCAAGTCTTACTTTTAATTAACCTTAAATATATTTCTTAAGTTTAAACTTTTAATAAATTTTTTTAGTACTATAGATATTGTCTGAACAATATAGATACCGCTATTATATAACATTAATTTTTTTTATGTTATTATTAACGTCATCATATGCCTATTATTATATACGATTCGATAAAAGTTCTATTCGAACGTGTCACATATAGTTTCACAAACCGAGCATATACTGACCAAACAACATCCGAATTCGAACGAGTCATATATAGTTGATTTTATTATCATCACAAATGGAACATATATCGACAAACAACATTAGTATTCAAGCGGGTCAGATATAATTGATTTTTTTTTAATTATAAAAAACCGAACATATACCGACCAAACAACATTGGTAACCGTACCACATTCGTTTTTATAGAAATCTCGACGTGGCAGTATAAAATTCATTGAACACAAAGTAATATTCGCAATAAAGTTTTTTTTTTGGTATCGTAAGCTATATCGAGTGTTTGTATGATACCGGTATTGTGACAGACCGACACCGACCAAACAATACCGGTACCGGTACGGATATTCGCTTTTATGGGTTTTCAATCAATGTAAAAAACGTGTCGATTGGCAACGATTGCTATGCCGAGGTAGTGTGCAGGTATTGTATTGGTACTGTAATGAACTAGACCTATAATGACTAAGTCCCGCACTCGAGAATCTTACTAGTTTTCAAAATGAGTAATGGAGTGTGAGTTGTCTAGAAATGTGCTGTGCACTGCCGTTTGAAAACGGTCATGGCATTAACCTAGAGTGGAAAATGGGGATGGGCCTATTAATTGGTCAAGTCACGATTTAAAGAATAGTCTAAACAAGTAGGTCCGGTCATATTGGCTCGTATGTACTTCTTTATTTTTTAGAAATATATAAATAAACAATGTATCAAAATATAATTTAAAACCTATATTACTAAAATCATTATGTAATTCTTATTATAAAATAAAACAATGTATCAATATAATTTAAAACCTATATTACTAAATTATTATGTAATTCTTATTATAAAACGCTTTATATATGCACCTTAATACATTATTACATTTTTACAGACATTTATTTCAACTTATTTTTATATACTATTCTTTTTTAAACAACAATCTAATACTAATCCTAAAATCTACCCTATTGTCCACTATGTAACTTGAGCTTTTGATCTCATGGGAGAAGCGCCTTACAACACACCGGAATACCGTCAGACCAAAGGCCATTTGGTATATATTATCCGGTTGACCCAATTATTAAGACAAACAATAAATTCAATTAAGGTATTCACCAGTAAATAAAAAGAACTATCATCCTAGTATATTTATTACACATTTATATATATCGTAAAAGAATAATAACAATTTATAAAACTTCTTGTTGTGCCTTCGCGTCCTGTTGTCACGTCATCCAGTTGGTGCCCCACACACCGAAATGAAGGCGCCACCCACCGTGCCATATGAGCCCCCCATCTCAAAAACTATCAGTTAAAAAAATAACTAATTTTCCATTATTAACTATTTAATGTCACACACTAACCAGCAACGGAACACATCGGGGCATGATGATTGTTTATAACTAATTGACACTATTAAAATTGATGTATTTAATAATATCAAATTACATGTAACATACAAGAAATCAAATTGTTTCCAATATAACATAACACGAAATAAAGTTTGGTTTATTAAGTCTAAATCTAATACATCCTATGTGAATCGTCAAGCTTGTAAAGTCTCAAACTCTGTTTCCTGTATCATGTATAAAAATAAAGGGTCGACTAAGAAGTTGGTGAGTAAACATAGGTTTATAGTATATAATAAGAGTAAAATAGCGAATCATAAGTCCATGATATAATTTAAACACATATGAATAAACGAGTTTGCAATGATCAAACCTACTTGATACGAATCAAAACGATTGAATAAATCGGGTGCGATACCCAAAATGCCAATACCGGTCAAATTTAGGCGTGAGCCAATCAAATGGTGCTATTATACTTCCTTAGGCATAGTTTGTTAATGATCAAAGCATGAATCAAATGATAGATTAACACTCACAAACAAATAGTTTTAACATATAGCATAACTAACATATAAACATGTAGTGAATTCACATGATTGAAGAAAATCTTTTGAATGAATAGATATACTTAAGACACCCCGAAATAAAATATAAGAAAAGGGACTATAAATACTCACGTTAGTTAGCAACTAGCAAACAAGTCATGTAATGAGGATGTTTATAGAAATCCAAAGGATTTACCTTAGATGGTTTAAATAATGCTAATTTAATAGTTGTTGGATTAAACGGAGAAATTTGGAATGAATACCGATTTAGAGATTCTTGTTCTAATTTGAGAATATCTACAGTTTTATGATTTGTTATTATAATTTAGAATTAAGGAGTTCAAATCGAAGCATGACAAAATTAATTTACGCATCACTTATAAAAAGTTACATATTTGATTGAATTCAAAAGGGAAAATATCAACTATTTATCCACGAGTTACTTACGGAATTATGTTTGGGAAAACAATTGAATGGAATAAGTATAAACTAATTTAAGATTTTATCTATTTATCTAATTTAATTGTGTAATTTGTTTAAATAAAAATGAAACTGAATAAATGTTAAAGTTTACCCAAAAATATAAGATTAGTTAAGTTTTATATATATATATATATATATAATATATATATATAATATTTATTTATTAAATCTTATAAATTAAATCATAATTTTTTATTTATAAGATTGTTGTAACAATTTTTATTTCTTTAAGTGTGATAATATATATATATATACTAGGTTGAGAGTGAACTGTGTGAAGTAATCTGAGCCATTGGATTATATCATCTAGGGATATTTAAACAATGACAAGATTGTAATTATAATGTTGTAACTTGCCTTTAAATTAATTGACAGAAGGGTATTTGTATCTTTTGTAAATTGCATTTATTAAACAATATAATAAAAAGTTTCTAAAATCTTGCTAGTTTCCGTATATACAAGATACACAGTTGTTAGTGTATACACAGTTGTACAGTCTCGATAGTATCAGTTTATACAAGATACACAGATGTTAGTTTATACACATGTGTACAGTCTCGCTAACTATCAATTTATACAAGATACACCGTTGTTAGTTTATACACATGTGTACAGTCTCGCTAACTATCAGTTTATACAAGATACACAATCGTTAGTTTATACAGATGTGTACAGACTTTTGATACATCTGTGTATTTTGTAGTCCACGACCTAGTTCCGTTAGAAGTTTCATATAAGATTTGAATCTGGGAGGGACAGTTGGTGTCCAGTACCCAGTTCCGTTAGAAGTTTCATATACGTTATTAGCAACTAATTCTACAGGAATTTAAAATAATGGAGAAGTAATTAAAAATATGAGAGAGATAATTAATAGATGAGAAAATTAAGGTATTTTAATTAAAAATAGAGAGAACTAATGAGAAAATAACTTGAGACATTAATATTGCAGAACATGTAACAGTTTCTAAGAAGACATAAATGCTATCAACATCTTGATTATAGGTGTGATTATATTAATTAGATTACTTAACTAATATTTGATTTATTTGAAAGCATAAGGATATAACACAAGAGAAACAAAACGAAAAGCTATATCTTGCTTTTAAAATTCATAAATCCCATTAAAAATAAGAAACATTACATCTTTCGAAAATGCAAATCATCATATTAAAGAGGACTATAAAGCTTTTAACATGCAAAGATACTCACAAATCAAAATGAGGGAAATGGGGAAGAACTACCTTGTTCACTATTTGTTTAAAACTAACGCTGGACTGTGCTAAATGGGGCGGGAGCGGGTATTTTATGAGAAATTTATGATAATGTGACGGGAGTGGGTTTTTTTTATGAGAAAATCTTTGATTTTCCGAAACGGTTTTGATCTATAGTTTGTATATATAAGTACAAACCTGAATATTTAAGGATCTCAGGGTATGGTTTGGTGCACTTGTGAATTTTAGTAAAGAAAGGGCGCGGGTTCAGCTGAATCTCAGTCACACCGGCTTGCATCGCCACCGGAGTAGGGCCATTTCAGGAAACGGGGAGAAGAATCGAGAAAATCAGGATTGGTGGCGGGTTAGTACGGTGCGGGAGGTGGAGCGGTAGTGGTGAGTGCTAACGAAACGGCTAATGCAAAGAGAGATGGAGAGATTGGCGTTTGGGCTTCCTCCATAGTTACTTTACCAATTTTAAATTCACCTAAAATATATTTATTGGCAATTGTACAATATTCAGTTTTATTCTACATATGTAAATTTGTTATTTTAATGGTCAAATTTCAGAAACATGAATAAACTTTGGTAAAATAATAATCAACTTCGGATAAATTTATTATGATATTCTATCACTTAAAAATATTTACGATGAGTCGATAATTACAGGAATCGTAACCATTTCAAACATTAAACTAGTGGGTATGGGGCATGGGATGTGGCGTTGGGGGGGGGGGGGGGGGGGGGGAACGGCGGGCTGTGGTTGACTAGTTCAAAGTAAAGAGTTTAAACAAAAAAAAAATTCACATGGCTGGCCACGCTCAGCTAAGCGACGCCCCACCACTCACCAAGTTTTTGAGTATTAGCTTGTGGATCTCACCCTCGCCACGTGTCGAGCAATGCCCCCAATGTAACGCTTCACATTTGTATCTTCCCGTTTTTAGCAAGTCTGCTCCATGTTCTATTTTTTGGAAAGTCCAAACCTTGTAATCGTATTTCTATCCTTAATTCATTGTATTCTTAGGATTTGATTGTAAACAAGATTAATCAATTATGCTAAATTCGCAAACTTTATTCGCATTTAAACGTATGATCACGCTATACTTTATTCCTTCATAAATCAATTCGAAACAACGTGTTAATATGTGATGAATGTTTGTCAAACAT
Source organism: Scalesia atractyloides (assembly GCA_947069175.1). Classification (NCBI taxonomy): domain Eukaryota; kingdom Viridiplantae; phylum Streptophyta; class Magnoliopsida; order Asterales; family Asteraceae; genus Scalesia; species Scalesia atractyloides. The sequence goes on along the minus strand of CAMTDV010000026.1, from coordinate 1,920,855 downwards.
ACACTAAACTCAAGTAAGACAATTGGTGATGTTATTCAAGAAATTCAAGCTTTAAATTATCATAAAACCATGTCTTATAATGTTCAAAAAATAATTGTTCATAGTTATTTTTTTAGGGTTTGTTCGACAATATTTTGCATAGTATAAGACCATTCCAAGACTTATACTTGCTTATTATATCATGTGTGACACCCAAAACCTAAAGTTCATCATTTATACATAAGTTAATTGAACAAAAAAAATAAAAAATAAAGAAAACAATTCAGCTTTGCGGCCGCAACCCTTAGGGGTATTTTCCCACTTTTTTATTTAAAAACTCACCTAATTGCATTGAATGCAACCCAAACCCTAACCTTAATCCTTCCCCTATATAACCCAAGGTTCCCCCACCCATTTCTCACTTTTACAAGCATCCAAACTCTCAAAACAAGTCCAAAACTTCTGAAAATAGTTGCTGAAACGCAACAGCTTGCAAGTGAGTTTCGACTCACTTTTCTTCTTCCTTTTACCTTGTTTTTCTTTCTAACACTCTTGGATAACCTATAGGAAAGTTCTCACAAGTTTGCTTGGGAAAACCAAGGTGAAACCATACCATTTTGAGGTTCAAAAGTGCATAAACTTTCTGCCCAAATTTTTATCTTTCAAACTTCAATTTTTTTTCAATGTTTTTACTTTGTTTCTTCTTCAACATGTTTGCTAAGGCCCTACGGATGTTTCCATAGGTTTTCTATGGAAAACCAAGGTGGAATCACACCATTTTTTAGGCCAAACTTTCTGTTTATCTTCAAGAGACTTTATACAACTTGAGTTTAACTCATCTCAAACCTATGTCCGAATGCTTACAATATTATGGTTGGTTAGGCTTAAAAACAAGGTTGAGACATTCAATATAGAGGATTTATCCTCACAAATATTATGTTTTTATTAGGGTTTCAAACCCACAAGTGTTGAGCCATCCAAGTTTACAAACTTGTGTTGGTGTAGGTGTGATTACATGAAGGCCTTGGCCATTCAACTATTCAATCCACCCCTCACTTGATGATTTCTATAATTCTTAACCATCCGGATTGTCCTTGTGTCAATCCTGTGTAATGGTGAATCTATGAAAGAGCTTTAGGATGGTTATCCTCCTACCTCTATGCATGACTTACATGACTTCCATGAAATATATGAACTATATGATTAAATAGTAGTAATATAACTATAAGTAAATACTGAATCTAACCGAAACTTAGACCATGACCAAATGGTTAGTTGTCTTAACAAGTAGGTTATTTTATCTTAGACATAACAATCGTTACGATTCTATTGGGCATGACCCATAAAAACACAAACACCCTTCGGGGCTTATTAGTGTCAAAAACGAGCGTTAAATGTCTAGATAAATACTTTCGTATATATACTTTCTCGTACATTTTAAATTTCTAAACTCATTAAACTCCTCGTCAATCTAAAACTCATACACCTACGTTTGCCTTGTGTAGGATAAACTTGGAGTTCCAACCCCTAAATCAACCTAACTCTCTCACGGATAATACCTTGCAAAACCGTGAGTACACTCGACCCTTTTTTTGCTTTCCACTATTTGGGTGCAACATGATTAATTTACTAAAACTACACTAAATCACACTTTATTATACACAAACAATCCATCAACATGCTTTAGTCTTATGCTACTTGAATTATTACTTGGTATATTCTTATGTGATCTAAATGTCATTAACTTTGATCGAGCCTCCCTTAACATGTATAGCGCTATAGGAGTAACGCACCACCCGTATTCTTGTGGTCATTGTTAAGTTGAAATATGTTTTGCGGTACACTAGATGATTGATGTCACACCCTGACCCGCAGCGGAAATGGCAGTCGGGGCATGATTGGGTTTTCATCAAAGCTCATGACATTTACTATAAAATTTCATATTTATTATTTCCAAATTAAAAGAGAAATTACATCAAACAGATAAGAACATCATGTTCTAAACACAACGTCCATGAACTCTTTATTTTTCTTTTAAGGCAAATTCCTATGTTTTCCTTGCTTCAACCTGTTCACCTGTATCATGTGTAAAAAAATGGTTTTTGGGTCAACAAAAGTTGGCGAGTGAATCTTATAAAAACATTCAAACGAATTGATTATATTGGTTATGTGATTAAAAATGTGCCTAACCAAACATGAGCGTACGTATGTGTAAATTTCACCGCAAAACACGTAATATCAATTAATGCACACACACACACATATCAAATGATGAACAATGAGATCAAGGCTCAATCAAACGGAGCCGATCAAATGAGGCATCTGATGCTCAACTCGTCTCCCACGAGGAACTGATGGGCCTAATGAATGATTTGCATGCAACTTGACAAAAATATAAACACGTAATACAACAAACAACATTTACATCACACGTTAGATCATATAATGGTAATAGCACAAGTGTTTGGATAAACGAAACGTATAAACGACACATGGTAACCCCAAAACATGAATAAAAGGGGAAGTTTGTAAGAATTCACTCACAGTGGGTGCATTTTCCTGATTGGCGAAAGATGCGCACGAATTGCGGGTTTGATCGACGAACGAAAACTAACCTAGAATAATAGTACGATAATTTGATAAATATAACAAATTAATATTTTGATTAAAACTTTTGTTAGATTTTAAGTTATATTATCGATATTTTTGTCCTTCAAAAATCATGTTTTTATGTATTTTTAATAAACTTTTAGTTAAAATATTAGTATTATAAATAAATAACTAAAATGACAAAATTAAAAAAATAATAAAAAAAATGTTGTCAGGTCTGACAGTGGGACCTGACCGGTTCTGTGAAGGAAATTGGATGCGTGTGGTGAGGCTCGAACTCGTGACCTCTCGGTTGCGTGCACGCAGCTCTTCCAACTGAGCTACGTGTCTAACCCGTTAGGATCCTTGTTTAATTATTCTTATATTCATACTAGATTAATTCAGAAATTACCTAATTTAAAAAGGATTTAAAATCCTTGAACCGGTCGTGCACCGAAAGTCTCGAACCCGAGACCTTAAATATGATTTGCACCCAGCCCGACCAACTGGGCTGGGTGTCTTACCCGTAATAGACAGAATTTATAATATACTTAACAACATGCTAGGAGTTATCGTGTTTGCTTAAAAAGAAACCCGGTTTTCATTTCATCAAAAACTGTTATGATCAAGAATTGAACTCGAGATGTGAACATTATGTTTGCACATAGTCGACCGCTGGACTGTGTGTCTAACACGGTTAAAACAAACGATTTTATTATATAAAAACACTTAGTCTATTTCATCTTCTTCATAACTGAGATACACAGAACATTAGCCCGATCAATATTCTTAAATTCACACACTTGTTTAAGACTCTTAACAGACAATATGAAGGTATTAGAAGAGGAGTTTCGAAGGTTATACCAGACGCGACCTTGACTTTTCCGGTGAGATTCCGGCGACGAACGATTGGAGCAGAAATTTGAGCAGAGGAGTTCAGGAGCAGTTTCGAATGAGCGAGTTTGGATTTGCCTATCATAGGGTATTTATAGGCTTCTTAGGTTGAGGTTTGCTAAAATTTTGATACGGATTTTAAGTTGGATGATTGGCATAAACGGTTTTTACCTTAATTGAATTCAATCGAGTTTTGGGTGTTGATTGAATGTTATTTTTGGTAAGTTTAAAAGAAACAGAGACGAAGATTTCGCGTTTAATCACTGGATCAAAGGGCGGTTGCCGACTTTGGTGATTTGAATCTTGCGGATGACTTACAAGATCACTATATACATTATTTGATTCCAAAAGTTCACATCAAGTGTGTGTATCCCAGTGGTGCTTGGTGTGTGTATACCCGGGAGACCCGGGTTCGATCCCGGTTCCCTCTTTTCTTTTTGTTTAATTTTTAACTTTCTTATAGTTTTATAAATAAATAAATGTTTTATTTATTAATTAGGGTTTTACTTATTAAAATTTTGAATTCTAATAACATTTATTACTTGCGACAAATTTTTTTAAGAATACGACAATAATAAATACGCACTAGAATAGTAAAATGGTGCGGGTTTTCGAAACTCGTTTTACACAAATGTTACAGTATCCCATACTTTTAGAAATTTCGTCCCGAAATTTAGGTAGAAGTTGTAATAGGAAAAGATACGGGTATTTTCCGCGCATTAAATCTTCACGTTCTCAAGTAAACTCAGGTCCTCGCTTTTGATTCTGACAAAAGTTTGAATATCTTTTAATAGAAAACGGAGGTGTGATGTTTGGATTTGACGATTACATAACCAGAGGAGTGTGAAATTTTGAATTCTAATTGAGGCGGTAACGTTCCTAGTAAGGGTTGAATACCCTGCTACATGAATCGCTTTTTTATGCCTAAAGTATAAAAATGCGAAACATTGATAAACAGAGTTAATTGACTGGGTATGATCTCATGCATAAGAGTTTTGAGAGGATTGATGCGTTTGTAAAGATAAAGTTATATCACAAGAATACTTCAACCATGACGATATCCAAACTTACACGGAACTTCTCATAACCGCCTATCAATGCTTTTGATCCTTTGACAAGAATACTTATATATAGGAAGTACCAGCGGCGTATCCACCATATTCTTGTCAAATTTTCATTGGCTTTGGCAGTAAGTTATGATTAGTTCTATGTGACTCTAAAACATAAACAAACACAACAGCCAAAACTTGAGTCTCCAATCTGAAAGAATACATGACTGAATGACAACAGTACCTCTCTCGTTTGTTATGATGAAGGGGTCAGTCTATGAAAAAGTGAGACACGACCCAACTTCTTTAGATGATGAGATCGAGGTGTGTCGTGGTGTTTGATGATATGAAAATTAAATCAGTGAGTAAAGATATGAAATAAAACAATAATATCAAATTGCATTAAAATTCTTGGATACATAAATTTCCAAATTAAAGCAGGGATACATAAAGATTGAGATAACATAAAGAAAACATGAAAACTAGACGGTTGGAGTTGAGTCTTGACTTTTGGTGATGGAAGGCTAGTTAGGTTGTTCGTTCGCTCCGCTATTGGCTTCAATCGGATTAGCGTTGATATTGTAAGCTCTTCCTCTCGCTGGTGGGGGTGCTGGGTTTGCTCGATTTGCTTGATTAACTGGGTTTGCTTGAGCTTGAGCGTTTATGATGTTAACAAATCTAGGGCACGCGTTTCTAAAATGGGTAGGGTCTCCACAATTAAAGCAAGCTCGAAAATATGGAACTATGGTGTTTTGGGGTTGTTGGTAGGGTTGAATCATGTTTTGGGTAGAGGGTGAAGCTTGGTTTTGAGGGGTACGACAAGTTTTGCTCAAATGACCATAACGCCCACAATTAGCACATAGTCGACAAGGTATGGTAGGTGGATGATGGTAAAAACAGGTGTTGCATTGAGGGTGAGGTCCAATGTAAGGTTTCTTATTTGAATAAGTAGGGTTGGGTGCTACTTGAGTGATTGGGATAGCTTGGAGGGGTACGGCTTGTGGAGCTGGTTGACTGGTTTGAGTGACAGCGGAATTTTGCCCGTCTCGTTTCCTCTTAGTAGTGGGTTGAGAAGAGGATTCAGTTTAGGTTGAGTTTGAGGTTTCGGTTGGTGCTTTTTCCTTCTTCTTCTCCTCCTTGAAGTCTCCATTCCTAATGTGGTTTTCAGTGAGCTCCGTTGCTAACTCTATTGCTGCTTCCAAAGTTGTAGGTGTAGTACTTATTACAGGGTCCTGAATATTTGAAGGAAGACCCCGAACGTAGTGTTCAATCAAACGGTAGAGGGGAGTGAACAAGTTGGGGACCATTTGATTCAACTCAAGAAATCTCTTGTTGTATGTGGTGTGGTCGCCCTCCTTTTGTTTCAAAGAGTAGAACTCGTCTTCTAATTTCTTGATTTCGCTTCTTGAACAGAAACGTCTTGTCATGATTTCCCTCAATTCTTCCCAAGTCAAAGTCATAGCATCCTCAGCACCTCGCTTACCCTTCTCTGTATTCCACGATGTAAGTGCTACTCCGAACAGACGACCAGTAGCGTATCGTACCTTGCGATCATCGGGGCAGTCGCAATTGAGAAAAGTGTTTTCCATCTCTTCAAACCAATGGAGGAGAGCGGTGACACCTTCAGTTCCTTCGTATTTTGGGGGATCGCAGGATTTGAAATGCTTGTAGGTGCATTTAGTGGTATTTAGGGGAGGGTTGCAACGTTTTGACCTTCTTGATTGATGGGGTTGATGGGATTAGCGGTAAGGGCTTGTTGGACTTGAACTACGATGTTGGGTATTACGGCGGCCATTTGTTGAGCGATTTGGGCAGCCATGCGCTCGCGGGATTTTCCTGATCTCCTACCTCTACGAGAGTGACTAGAAGACATCTACAAGGAATGAGTTTGACATATAGGTGTCATGTGTCGTATAAAATGAACATCCACAAAAATGAAAAATAAAATTTGCTACATCCATAGGATGTCTTGGGCTTTGCTCATGTTTGGGCTCCCATATGTCCCCATACTTGGCCTTGGTAGTCATGTGGGCCCCATGACTACTAGGCTCTGGTAGGGTTCATATTGATGTTGGCCTGTTAACATTCACGCAACCCGAATGAAAATCATAAAAACATGATTGCAAGGTATAAAGTCAGAGGGTGTCCAGGTGTGGACACAGTGACATCTCAAAGTGGGGTTAGTTCAAACGACGTTTGGTGTGACATGCTTTGGCCTAATAGGTAATTCGTACTCTCATCGTTAGTCCCCAGGTAGGCAAACTAGTCCGTTATATTGGATTTATACGAATGCCAATCTAGACAGGACGTTTCGGCTACCGGTACTCGTACCCTTCTAGTTACTACATGCCCGTCGTAGAACTTACTTTGATGAGATTGAAAAGAAAATGAAAAACACCACAAAGTCTTGAATAAAGAAAATATGAGAATGTTTTGAATATGTGAAAATTGAAATATGCGTGATGAATGTATATGTAAGCATGTTATGTTTGACAACAAGTATAATTCATTAAGTATCACACAAAATGATAGTGAAAGTGTTTGCATGCATTTGTGTGTGTAGTAAATATGAAACAAATAAACATCATGAGTTTGCATGTAACCACATAAACAATTAAAATCTAATCAACTATAGTATATGCTCTAAGGGTCTAATAACCTATCCTATATCCCTATAGCCAAAAGCTCTGATACTAATATTCTTTTTGTTTAATTTTTTTGATTGAATATTTTTAAAGTTTAATTTAACTTTCTTGTGGTTTTATAAATAAATAAATGTTTTATTTATTAATTAGGGTTTTACTTATTAAAATTTTGAATTCTAATAACATTTATTACTTGCGACAATTTTTTTTAAGAATACGACAATAATAAATACGCACTAGAATAGTAAAATGGTGCGGGTTTTCGAAACCGTTTTACACAAATGTTACAATTGACTTGTAGATTCACATGCCTTGTTACACCTATCTTGTATGCTAGCTATTCATGTGGATTTGTTTAATCGGATTTTATACTTATGCTATGATATTAAACTTGTGTACTCGCCAATACTTTGTTATTGAACTATACTTTTTAACATGTTGTAGGTTGATGGAGTTGTATGATGGAACTTAGTAGGAATGGCACAGAAACACGCGTAGAATACTAAGTTAATTATCATGTTATTGTTGAACTTATTTCGTTGATGTTACTTTTATTTGGATTTTGTTGTAGTATGACATTTGATGTTTGAATGAAATAAATTTGGTTGATTTAAATATTGTCGCGAATAGTGTTATGATGCAATGAGCAATCTAGTCGTCTCACTCCGATGTTTCCGCCATCGGTTGGGGTGTGACAGATTGGTATCAGAGCCATAACTATAGGGAATTAGGTAGAATTGCCATGTTCGACCTAGTCTATAGTTTAAATGACCAATTTGACCATTCTTGCTTCATGATTAAAATGTTAATTCTTCCTATTTGTTTCTTCCTATTTCTTTTGTCTTAAATATATATATGTGTTTTTCCTAAGACACTTACACAATTTACACACTTGAAGACTTGAAGACACTCAAACTATAATCGAGACGATCTCACCAAAATAGGGGTGAAACCCGCACTTTGGTGATCACTCTCAATCCGCGAATTTGATTTTTGCACGAAATTTCACCATCAAGTTAGGAGTGAAATCCACATCTTGATGGAAATTTCCGTTTCATAATCTAGTGGACCCTTGCCAACGAGTCGGAATATGCTCCTCGTTCGGTAAGTACCAACCACATCTAGGGTACAATGTTGTCAAGATAGGGGTGAAACCCGCACCTTGTCAACTAGTCCCATTCCTCGATTTTCAATCTCGCCAAAGTTTTGATTTTTTGATCGGTTAGAGACGTATAGTAACTGGAAGGGTAAAGTGTCGTTAATCGCTTCTCGACTAGAGCACTTTACCTATAAGCCAAAGCATGTTTCTCTAATTTGAAAGGATCTTGATTCACTTTGGAATAGTCAAACGTTTCTCAACGTGAAACACTCCAATGTTTTATTGAGCCTATCTTTTATGCTATCTCAATCTATGTGTTTTAATACTTGTTATCTCGTTCATTTCAAACCCGATGCACGATTCGCACGCCCTTGGTAACAAAAAACAATAATAATAATTCTCGTGAACCAACTAAATTTATATTCCTTTACGCAAATCACACGTGTTTATGCTTTTGAATGCCAACATGCTTATGCTATTTATGTGAGATTATACGTGTTACATGATACTTATATGCTCAAAACAGATACTTTTCTTTATAACAACACTTTACGATCAAAGCCTAAATCTACCTTTTGTTGTCAAACCTTTTAGATGTCTTTCTCGCATAGCGTTATGGGACGAAGAAGGTCAAAATCCAAGTCAAGGTCCCAATCCGACTCCATGTCGAAAAAGGACTGCATGAAATTTATGGCCGAGCAAATGGCTGAACACATGGCTAAGGTTATTCCGGAGATAGTCAGCAAGGTCCAGCCCCCACCTAACGCTAAATCACCTCATACCTCCGTCGACTCCAAAGCAGAACCACCCAAGACCGCTTTTACCCACAAGCAATTCTGCTCCTGCAATCCCTTACCCTTCACCGGCGAGGGGGGCGCCACGAAACTGCTGCAATGGTTCGGCGCCATTGAACTCACCTTCCTCCAAAGTGGTTGCCCCGACCACTTGCGCACCTTAAACGCCACGGAGTATTCTGATCGAGAGCCCTCGATTGGTGGACTTCAGAGCGTAGCGCGCGTGGCAACGAGGTCGCCCACGCCCTCCCTTAGGCCAAGCTCAAAAAGCTAATGGAAGGTGAATTCTGCCCCCCGCATGCGCACCAACTACTCGAGGTTGAGTTTTGGAACCTCAAACAAGTAGGTAACGACAACGCTGGCCTCACGGCCCGATTTAAGCAGCTGAGTGCAATTTGCCCAGGCCAAGTTGACACGCCTGAGAAAGCAATTGCTAAATACATTCGTTGCCTTCCTCCTAACCTCGGCGATCTAGTCGATACCACCTCCCCCAGCACCCTCGAGGAAACCTTTCGGCTGGCTGCCCGCTTGAGCAACCGCCAAGGCTCCACCGAGGAAAGCCCACAAAGCAACCACCGAATCCACTACCGAACCTGCCTCGCCGAAACCCCCAAGAAGCAACATCAAGGGCAAGAAGCGGAAGGCTTCGAGCCCAATTGGCGCGGTAGTCACTTCGCCAAACCCCCACCAGCCAGCTTTTCCCGCACCCGAACCCATCAAGAAAGCATACACCGGACCCCATCCCAAGTGCAATACATGTCCCTTCCATCACCCGGTTACCGCCCCATGCAGCCTATGCACGATCTGTAATAGGTATGGGCACTTTGCCCAACAATGCCAGAATGCTCCTTAAGCCCCCATCAACCAAGCGCGAGCCGTGACCACCGCACCTCCTCAAAACCCTGCCGATAATCAAAATCGACCCCTAGCTCCTGCCGCTCGTGCCTGCTTCAGATGCGGAGACCCGAATCACTTCGCCAAGAACTGCCCGCAGCGTAACAACAATCAGTAGCAGCAAGCTCGAGGTCGGGCCTTTGTCATCATGGCTGCTCAAGCTCAGAACTCGAACGACGTCGTATCGGGTATGTTCCTTGTTAACAATGTTTACGCTAGGTGTTTATTTGATACTGGTGCGGATAAAAGTTTTGTATATGTTGAATTCGAACCTTTGCTTATGTGTAGTCGTTCTATGTTGCCTAAGCCCTTTAAAGTTGAAGTCGCCGACGGAAAATCTGTCACCGTCGATTTTGTCCTTTCTAATTGTTCTTTGAACCTTAATGATATACGTTTTCTATTGACCTCATTCCCATGTCAATGGGTAGTTTCGATATCATAGTAGGCATGGATTGGCTAAGGCGAGTCCGTGCTGAAGTTGTTTGTTCGGAGAAGTGCATTCGCCTTCCCCTTCCCAATGATGATTCCTTGCACGTCTATGGCGAGAAACCTTCCAAAGGTCTCAAGCTTATGTCGTGTATTCAAGCGAACAAGTACTTGCGTAAGGAATACTTCGCATTTCTTGCCCACATAGTGGAAAAGAAGGAGAATGGTCCAAGCCTGAGCGAAGTTCCCGTTGTGCGTGAATTCCCTGATGTCTATCCCGAGGATCTTCCTGGTCCTCCTCCTGCTCGTTCAGTTTATTTTCGCATTGACCTCATCCCTGGTGCAACTCCAGTCGCAAAATCCCCCTATCGTCTAGCACCCTCGGAGATGCAAGAGCTGCCCAGTCAACTTCAAGAGCTTCTTGAGAAGGGCTTCATACGCCCTAGCACATCTCCTTGGGGCGCTCCTGTTCTGTTCGTCAAAGAAGGACGGATCCTTTCGCATGTGCATTGACTATCGTGAGCTCAACAAGCTTACAATAAAGAACCGTTACCCTCTTCCTCGCATCGACGACCTTTTCGATCAACTTCAAGGCGCAACTTGTTTCTTTAAGATCGATCTTCGTTCTGGTTATCATCAATTTCGAGTCCTCGAAGAAGATATACCCAAGACTGTGTTCTGCACACGTTATGGGCACTACGAGTTCGTAGTCATGCCATTAGGTCTGACCAATGCACCTGCCATGTTTATGGATTTTATGAATTGCGTGTGTAAGCCTTATCTTGACCGTTTCGTGATCGTCTTTATTGACGATATCCTGATCTATTCTAAGACGCGAGAAGAGCATGAGCGACACTGGCGTCTTATCTTTCAGCTGTTGCGAACCCAACGTCTCTACGCCAAGTTCTCCAAGTGTAAATTTTGGTTAAAAGAGGTTCAATTTCTTGCTCATGTTGTCAACGAACTTGGTATTCACGTTAACCACGCGAAAATCAAGACGGTGAAAAATTGGATTGCTCCTAAGACCCCGTCCGAAATTCGTTCATTTCTCTGCTTAGCCGGTTATTACCGTCGTTTCATTTCGAACTTTTCAAAAATTACCATGCCTCTCACTTCCCTGACTCAGGAGGATAAACCTTTTGTTTGGGGTTCCGAACAAGAGGAGTCTTTTCAAACACTCAAGGACATTCTTTGAAATGCTCCTATCCTAACCCTTCGCAATGGTAATGACGATTTTGTCGTGTATTGCGATGCCTCAAGACTAGGTCTTGGTTGCGTTCTGATGCAACGAGTCAAGGTTATCGCTTACGCATCACGTCAACTCAAAATTCATGAGAAAAATTATACTACCCACGACCTTGAACTTGGTGCAGTTGTTTTTGCTTTAAAGATATGACGACACTACCTTTATGGTACAAAGTGTACGGTCTTCACCGACCATAAGAGTCTTCAACACATATTTAATCAAAAAGAACTCAACATGCATCAGCGTCGTTGGGTAGAGTTGTTGAACGACTATGACTGCGATATCCGCTACCACCCTGGTAAAGCGAATGTCGTGGCCGACGCACTTAGTCGGAAAACACATGTTAAGAGTGTACGTTGCTACCAAACTTTGGGAAAGTTTCAAGAGATGATTCGTGAGGCACAATACTCGACCGTTAATGAGGGCAACTTCGATAATGAGTTGAAGTGTGGTGCTGAAACCCAACTCGTGACCAAATCTGACGGCATCCTGTGCTATCTCGACCGTATTTGGATTCCTAATCGTGATAATCTTCGTGATCTATTGATGAGTGAAGCTCAAAAATCTCGGTATTCTATTCATCCTGGCGCCGCCTTCGTGCGTCATACTGGTGGCCTGGAATGAAGAAAGATATCGCCTGCTATGTTTCGAAGTGCCTTACTTACTCCAAGGTAAAGGCGGAGCATCAAAGACCCTTTGGCTTACTCGAACAACCAGAAATTCCTGTTTGGAAATGAGAGAGTATTGATATGGATTTCATAACCAAGCTCCCTCGTACATCGTCTGGTCACGATAGTATTTGGGTAATCATTGACCGTTTGACCAAGTCTGCTCATTTCCTCCCCATACGTGAAGACTACCGAGTTGAGAAGTTAACTCGTATCTACACGGATGAAACGGTGTTCCCGTTGACATTATCTCCGACTGTGATGGTCGCTTCACTTCTCGCCTTTGGCAAACATTTCAAAAAGCCCTTGGCACTCAGCTCAATCTTAGTACCGCTTTCCATCCTCAGTCCGATGGTCAAACCGAGCGTACTATCCAAACTCTAGAGGACATGCTTCGTTCTTGCGTAATTGATTTTGGAGGCAACTGGGACATGCACTTACCTTTGGTCGAATTCTCGTACAATAACAGTTACCACGCGAGTATTCAAATGGCACCATTCGAGGCATTGTATGGACGTAAGTGCCGATCGCCTATTTATACAACAGACGACGGACAAAAGTTTGCAGATTCAGGATAACTTGCTGAAAACTAGAAGCCGACAAAAGAGTTACGCAGATAAAAGACGCAAGCCCTTGGAATTCCACATTGGTGACTTTGTACTTCTCAAGGTATCCCCTTGGAGGGGTGTGGTTTGTTTCGGGAAAAAGGGAAAGCTCGCTCCTCGCTACGTAGGTCCTTTCAAGAGAATCGAAAGGATTGGCAAGGTAGCCTACCGATTGGAACTACCACAAGAGCTCAACCACATTCATCCTACCTTCCACGTCTCAAACTTAAAAAGATGTCTCGCTAAAGAAGGACTCCAGGTTCCGCTGGAAGATCTTCAGATTAATGAGACTTTGCATTTCATGGAAAAACCAGTCGAAATCATGGACCGAGGTACTAAACAGCTAAGGCGCAGTCGTATTCCTATCGTAAAGGTTCGATGGGAAGGAAAACGTGGCGCTGAGTATACTTGGGAACTTGAAAGCGACATGAAGTCTAAGCATCCGCATTTGTTAGTTGCATCTTCCTAAATTTCGGGACGAAATTCCCTAAAGGAGGGGAGACTGTAACGTTTCGCATTTGTATCTTCCCGTTTTTAGCAAGTCTGCTTCGTGTTCTATTTTTTTTGGAAAGTCCAAACCTTGTAATCGTATTTCTATCCTTCAATTCATTGTATTCTAATGCTTTGATTGTAAACAAGATTAATCAATTATGCTAAATTCGCAAAATTTATTCGCATTTAAACTTATGATCACGCTATACTTTATTCCTTCATAAATCAATTCGAATCAACGTGTTAATGTGAGATGAATGTTTGTCAAACATATACTAAACTCAAGCAAGACAATTGGTGATGTTATTCAAGAAATTCAAGCTTCAAATTATCATAAAACCATGTCTTAATGTTCAAAAAATAATTGTTCATAGTTGTTTTTTTTAGGGTTTGTTAGACAATATTTTGCATAGTATAAGACCATTCCAAGACTTATACTTGCTTATTATATCATGTGTGACACCTAAAACCTAAAGTTCATCATTTATACGTAAGTTAATTGAACCAAAAAAAATAAAAAAATAAAGAAAACAATTCAGCCTTGCGGCCGCAACCCTTAGGGGTATTTTCTGACTTTTTTTTATTTAAAAACTCACCTAATTGTATTTAATGCAACCCAAACCCTAACCCTAATCCTTCCTCTAAATAACCCAAGGTTCCCCCATCCATTTCTCACTTTTACAAGCCTCCATACTCTCAAAACAAGTCCAAAACTTCTGAAAATAGTTGCTGAAACGCAGCAGCTTGCAAGTGAGTTTCGACTAACTTTTTTGCTTCCTTTTACCTTGTTTTTCTTTCTAACACTCTTGGATAACCTCTAGGAAAGTTCTCACAAGTTTGCTTGGGCAAACTAAGGTGAAACCACATTTGAGGTCCAAAAGTGCATAAACTTTCTGCCAAATTTTTATCTTTCAAACTTCATTTTTTTTCAATGTTTTTACTTTGTTTCTTCTTCAACAATGTTTGCTAAGGCCCTATGGATGTTTCCATAGGTTTTCCATGGAAAACCAATGTGGAATCACACCATTTTTGAGGCCAAACTTTCTGTTTATCTTCAAGAGACTTTATACAACTTGAGTTTAACTCATCTCAAACCTATGTCCGAATGCTTACAATCTTATGGTTGGTTAGGGTTAAAAACAAGGTTGAGACATTCAAAATAGAGGATTTATCCTCACAAATATTATGTTTTATTAGGGTTTCAAACCCACAAGTGTTGAGCCCTCCAAGTTTACAAACTTGTGTTGGTGTAGGTGTGATTACATGAAGGCCTTGGCCATTCAACTATTCAATCCACCCCTCACTTGATGATTTCTATAATTCTTAACCATCCGGATTGTCCTTGTTCAATCTTGTGTAATGGTGAATCTATGAAAGAGGTTTAGGATGGTTATCCTCCTACCTCCATGCATGACTTACATGACTTCCATGAAATACATGAACTATATGATTAATTAGTAGTAATATAATTATAAGTAAATACTTAATATAACCGAAACTTAGACCATGACCAAATGGTTAGTTGTCTTAACAAGTAGGTTATTTTATCTTAGACATAACAATCGTTACGATTCTATTGGGCATGACCCATAAAAACACAAACACCCTTCGGGGCTTATTAGTGTCAAAAAACGAGCGTTAAATGTCTAGATAAATACTTTCGTATATATACTTTCTCGTACATTTTAAATTTCTAAACTCATTAAACTCCCCGTTAATCTAAAACTCATACACCTACGTTTGCCTTGTGTAGGATAAACTTGGTGTTCCAACCCCTAAATCATCCTAACTCTCTTATAGATTATACTTTGCAAAACCGTACACTCGACCCTTTTTATGCTTTCCACTATTTGGGTGCAACATGATTAATTTATAAAACTACACTAAATCACACTTTATTCTATACACAAACAATCCATCAACATGCTTTAGACTTATGCTACTTGAATTGTTACTTGGTATATTCTTATGTGATCTAAATGTCATTAACTTTGATCGAGCCTCCCTTAACATGTATAGCGCTATAGGAGTAACGCACCGCCTGTATTCTTGTGGTCATTGTTAAGTTAAAATCTATTTTGCGGTACACTAGAGGATTGACTTGTAGATTCACATGCCTTGTTACACTTATCTTGTATGCTAGCTATTCATGTGGATTTGTTTAATCGGATTTTATACTTATGCTATGATATTAAACTTGTGTACTCGCCAATACTTTGTTATTGAACTATACTTTTTAACATGTTGCAGGTTGATGAAGTTGTATGATGGAACTTAGTAGGAATGGCATAGAAACATGCGTAGAATACTAATTTAATTATCTTGTTATTGTTGAACTTATTTCGTTGATGTTACTCTTATTTGGATTTTGTTGTAATATGACATTTGATGTTTGAATGAAATGAAATTTGGTTGATTTAAATATTGTCGCGAATAGTGTTATAATGCAATGAGCAATTTAGTCGTCTCACTCCGATGTTTCCGCCATCGGTTGAGTTGTGAAACCCAACCCCCTCCATACCTCATAGTCTTAAAGCTGAAATTGGGTTTTAATGATTGCAATTTACATGAGTGTCAACATTATTAAAAAATACATTTAATTATTTGTTATATAATTATATTTTTTGCATTTATATATTTTAACTCTATATAAATTTATGTGGTGACTAAATCTGGTTAGACCGCTTTGACCAGTGCACCAATAATGCAACCAGTTGAATGTCCGTTCCAGTTATAAAAACATTGTTCACAGATCATTGAAATGTGTGTAAAGATGTTCATGAGATTGTCAAATGTGGGTCACTGTTAATTAGAATAAGTTTGTTCTAAATAAATATAATATTATAATTATAATATAATAACTTTTAAAAAGTTGGTGAACAATGTTTGATCCATGTGCAAATTCCCAGCCACAATTTGTGGTGGGGAAATCTAGTTTCATGCGAAGTAATGTTTTTTTATTAAATTGTTGAGTTTTATTAGAAACAAATATAAATATTAAATAACCGATATATATATATATATATATATATTATATATATATATATATATATGTTTGCTTAACATCTTTTAGAAAAATTGCTATGAAAGTTTTAGAATAGACATGTCAATATATTATATAATAATAATTAGGGTGTCTTTTTTCTTTGTTATGTCGAGTGTCAGTACTATTAAAACTTTATTTTTTATGTTTTAGTTTACTATAGCAAGTGCCTAAGTTTGGCAACAACGTGCGGCAGGCTGAATATCTAGTTGAGTAACATCATGTACTACTTCCAATCAAACAATAATCATTAGTTAAGATGTGAAAGAAAAATTATTTGACTATACAACCCATAAGAAAAAAGGCAATGAAAAATTTAGTGATAATTAAAATAAATAGACACAAAATAACAATCTTTTACGAAGTTTCCACTAGAAAAAGTCCAATAGAAATGAAATCATGTATCACATGGCTTATCTTCATCATTGTTTATCCTGTACAAAATAAGAAAACCATTTTGGGCTTTTTTTAATTGCTGGAAAACCATCTCCGTTAGAGACGAGGCCGGAGACCCAAACTCATTTATACCTTATACATACTCTAATCCGTCGGATCTATGGTGAAAAAGCCTAAATCGACACCAAATAAGGAGATAGAAATCTCATGCGGTAGGCGAAATCTAGTTTCATGCGAAGTAACGTTTTTTATTAAATTGTTGAGTTTTATTAGAAACAAATATAAATATTAAATAACCAAATATATATATATATATATATATATATATATATATATATATATATATATATATATTGGGAGTTCAAATGAGAAGAAATTTTTTTTATAAAAATAAAAAGAATAACTTTTAAACCAATAGTAATTCTTCATTCACTTCATTTAATGTGTGTGTATAATATATGAAAAAGAGCATATAGGAAAATCTATAATTGTCATTAATTAGCTAATTAA
The DNA here is from genome assembly GCA_947069175.1 of Scalesia atractyloides. NCBI lineage: Eukaryota > Viridiplantae > Streptophyta > Magnoliopsida > Asterales > Asteraceae > Scalesia > Scalesia atractyloides. Next base: position 1,903,526 of record CAMTDV010000026.1, on the reverse strand, counting down.
TTAAACTTGTAACTCATTTTTTTAATATACTTTTTCAAAATAAAATAATTGATGGTGAAGGACAATTTTCAACATGTGTTGGATAAATTTTAGTATGTCTAGGATAAATTTTGAAATGTGTAGGGTAAATTTACATATGTGTAGGGTAAATTCCGATAAATATCTGATATATGTAGGATAAATTTCGAAATGTGTAGGATATAATGTTTTTGTTTTATTAATGAGAGATAACATAATTAATGAGAGAAATTATAAACTACTTAATGTTTTACCACCATGCGCTTTCTTCTTTTTCTTCTCACATAAAATTTCTTTTTAAATGAACATTCCCATATATATATATGTTTGCTTAACATCTTTTAGAAAAGTTGCTATGAAAGCTTTAGAACAGACATGTTAATCTATTATATAATAATAATTAGGGTGTCTTTTTTTTGTTATGTCAAGTGTCAGTACTAATAAAACTTTATGTGTTTTAGTTTACTATAGCAAGTGCCTAAGTTTGGCAACAACTTGCGGGCTGAATCATCTTGTTGGGTAACATCATGTACTACTTCCAATCAAACAATAATCATTGATTAAGATGTGAAAGAAAAATTATTTGACTACACAACTCACAATAAAAAAGCAATGAAAAATCTAGTGGTAGTTAAAATAAATAGACACAAAATAACAATCTTTTACGAAGTTTCCACTAGAAAAGTCCAATAAAAATGAGATGATCTATCACATGGCTTATCTTCACCATTGTTTATCTTATACAAAATAAAATTGTAATAATACACTACAATTAAAAAATAATACAAAATGTGCGTGTGTATATATATAAATCTCAGACCTTGATCATCCAGTTTGATGTGGTTTATGAGCAATATGTCCCTTCCTTGTGGTCAGATCGTAAGTATGCGGTACCTTCAATCCTGTAATTACCCGGTTGAATACCGACAGAAAATGATGGTAGATCATCAAACTGGTTATTCTTCTTCATCAACGACGTTGTCAACACCAATAATACGTCGTTTACCTTGCAACACGATGTGGTATCTTGGGTTTCTCGGTCATTAACAAAAAAACACTTGTCTGACATGTTTTGCGAGAACAAATGGTTCAGATGCATAGCCATCACTTTTAAGGTCTACAAGCGTAAAACCATATTTGTCAACTTTAACACTTGTACGGCCATTCACCCATTTACATCTAAACACAGTTTCAGTGAAATCATAATAGCTTAATTCCCAAATTTCTTTTGTGAGACCGTAATAAGAATCTTTGGCAATTCTTATCATTATATCATAATTCATCCTATTAAATTCAACCGTTGATGCTATTATTGTAACTCCACTATTTTGCATTGTACTTTTTGCATCTTGATCTTTGGTATAAAACGTGTAACCGTTAATGTCGTACCCTTGGTAAGATTTAACTTTAAAATCTGGACCTTGCCCTAATTTTCCACAATTCTATCAACATTAGTTGTTTTCACCTTAGTTTTCATCCAACTAGAAAACTCCTTATTATGCTTTATTAAATACCACATATTGTCCTTACCCTGGTATGTCGACCGTAAAATGTTCATGTGTTCTTCAACATATGGAGCAACAAAAGTCATGTGTTTTAGGACCAATAAATGTGCAATTTGTAAATTGTCGCGGCTTGGGATTATTGTTTTCATACCAACACCTCCAACCCCTTCAAGTTTACCCGAGTGACAAGATTTAGGGACACCAATACTATCGACACCTTCCAAATAACCTGTATAAAATTCAATCACCTACTCGGAAGCATATCCCCCAAAAACACTATGTCGGGTCGGTTAGGATTTCTTACATAACCTTTTAAAATACCCATATATCTTTCAAAAGGGTACATGTAACGTAGAAATACAGGACCACAAGCCTAAATTTCTCCTATGATATGTGAAGCTAGGTGAACCATAACATCAAAAAAGGACGGGGGAAAGTACATCTCTAGTTCACAAAGCGTGATGATAACTACTTTTTCCCATGTATCTAGTGACTGAGGACCAATAACTTTCAAGTGAATCGTGTTAAAAACAAACAAAGTTTTGTGATTGTATGTCGGATGTTCTCTGGTAACACTCCACGAACTGCAATAGGAATCATGTAACATCCGTTGTAAAACGAGTTCCAAAACCCGCGTCGTTTAAATAATCCAAGTATTTTAAGTCATTACGCATATATTAATTGTTCAAATCCGTGTTATTATTTTATGGTTAATAAATAAGTTAAATAGTTAAAATATTAAATAAAAATAAAATAATAATAATAACAATAATAAATAAGAGTTAATAATAATAAAAATAAATGAAAAGGCAGCCGGGTTTCGAACCACCGGTTCCCAACAAATTCACACAAAGCATACACCACTACGCTACACACACTTTTGTGTTTGAAACTAGAAACAATTAGTTTTTATATTAAAACCAAGAAGTCAAACCTGCAATTCAAATGATCTGAATGCGAAACTGTTGAAAACATGATTGTTGCAATCAACACTTTTAACGTTTTTCCTGTTGATTATAATCGATTTCTAATATCAGTTACAATCACAAAGTTGGAAACAATTTGATTTATAATCAATTTAAAATCAATGATTTCAAAATCTTGAAACCGAAAACTTGTCAATCTTTTGGCCTATAAATACCACACCTTAACCCTCATCAGAACTCGCTCAATACTCCCAACTCCTTCCAAAAACTCTCTCGGAAATCTCTGCAAGTCGCCAGAGTTCTGGTGTAATCGTCGGAGGTGTCGCTGGAATAACGAACATTCCCGTTTCGGTACAAATCTATCCTTTTTCTATGTTGGTGTTATATACACTCTGTTATAAAGTAATCAAAACAGCAAAGTTCAAACAAATTTTCAGATAAATAGTCAGTTCGGGTAATATCAATGAAGAAGATGAAGTTTGTGTAGTATATTAATATAATTAAAGTTGGTCTTTTAATCGGGTTAGACACACAGTCCAGTGGTGGACTGTGTGCAACATCAACAAGCACGTCTCGGGTTCGAGTCTCAGATACGGTCCGATTTTCCTTAATTCAACCAAACTTTTTACTTATATATAACATGAATCAGTAAGTATATAAAAGTAATAAAAATACAGTTTACACCGGGTTCGCCACCCAGCCCTGTTGGTAGGGCGGGTGCAACATGAGTCGAAGGTCACAGGTTCGAACCGGGTCTGGTGCAGCAGTCGAGTGCATTTTGAAGAAAAATAAAACCTTTTTAAGTAACAGTAAAATATAATTAATCCTAGTTTGTGTATATAGGAAATTAAAATGGAGATTATTTCAGGTTAGACACGTAGCTCAGTTGGTCGAGCTGCGTGCACGTATACGGGAGGTCACGAATTCGAACCTCACACGCTGCCAATAGTTTACAAGGTCAAACCGGTCGAACCGGTCAACCCCTGAAAAAGGGTATTTTTATATTCAAATTCTTTATTATTTTCATTAAAAATTAATTAAAATACTTAAAAATAAGGTTTTTAAAGTTTAAAAATAGCATTAATACCACAAAAATAAATATAAAAATCTAATAAAAAGCACTAATTGAAAATGTTAAATTTAAATAAAAATTTATTTATTTATCGAATTATTACGTTATTATTTAGGTTAGTTTCTCTGGTGGTTAGATCCAAAATTGTGCGCGTTCATCGTCAATCCAAGGAAACACACCCACTGTGAGTGAATACTTACAAATTCCCCTTTTTATTCATGTTTTGGGTGTATCATGTGTCGTTTACATATTTTGTTTATTTAAATACTTGTGTTATTACCTTTATATGATCTAACGTATTATGTAATGTTATTTGTTGTATCGAGTGGTTACATTTTTGTCATTTGCGTGCAATCATTCACATTAGGCCCATCAGTTCCTCGTTGGATACAAGTTGAGCATCGCGTGCCTTATTAGATCGGCTCCGTTTGATTGAGCCTTGATCTCACAGTTCATCATTTGTCATGCTTGTATGTACAATGTTTGATAATATGTGGTTTGTGTTAGATTTACATATACGTATGCTCATATTTGGTATATGCACATTTTTATTAAAATAACCAATTAACTATATCTTTCAAATAATCAAATGAGATTCACTCGCCAACTTTTGTGGGTCCAAATCTTTATTTTACACATGATACATGTGGACAAGTTGAAGCAAGGAACACATAGGAATTTGTCTTAGAAGAAAAATAAAAGAGTTCATGAATGTTGTGTTCAGAACATGTTGTGCCTTTAAATTAGAAATAATAAATATGAAACTTTATTATAGTAAATGTCATAAGCTTTAATGAAAACCCAATCATGCCCAGACTACCATTTCTGCTGCGGGTCAGGGTGTGACAAATCATATGGGTCATCAAAACATGACAATCATGAGACTTACACCAAGAAGTTTGCACTCTTTCATTGACACTAACCTTCTAATGTTTGCAGAATAAGTTGATGGTACCTTAATATCATGTAAACATTTACAAAACTTTGTTTTTTTCTTCTCCAGACATAGTATAACACGCATATGGCAGATAAATGCGGTTGTCTCTCTCAACAGGAGCAAGCTCTTTACGTATTCCCATATTTACCATGTCTTTACGAACATTAATCCCATCTTTAATTTTACCGGGAATGTTTAACAATAACCCCAACAAGCTATCACATACATTTTTTTCGATATGCATAACATCCAAGCAATGTCTAACATCTAAATGTTTCCAGTAAAGTAATTCCCAAAAGATTGACTTCTTTTTCCAAATAGCATATTTTTCAATGCGAGTTCTTTTTTCCAACACGGTTTTTAGATTTTTTTAACTCGTGAAAATGCATCAAATCGTTTCTTGATTGGTCGGAGCTCGGTACTACCATCAAATTCATCTGTTTTCTTTCAATAAATGTGACCATCCTGAAGGAATCTTCGATGTCCCATGTATACGGTTTTTTTTTGCAATTTTTTAACCATATTGAACTTGTCTCATCTTCACAAACAGGACAAGCTTTCTTACCTTTTGTCTCTGTACCCTGACAAGTTGCCGTATGCGGGAAAATCACTTATGGTGCAAAAAATCATGGCCCGCAATTTAAATTGTTCTTTCTTGTAAGCATCATACATATCTACACCAGAACTTCATAGAGTTTTTAAGTCGTCAATTAAATGGGACAAATAAACATCAATGTCATTACCGGTGTGTTTTGGACCCTGAATGAACAAAGACATCATAATGTATTTCCGTTTCATGGCTAACCATGGTGGAGTTTTTAAGTCGTCAATTAAATGGGACAAATAAACATCAATGCCATTACCGGGTTGTTTTGGACCCTGAATGAACAAAGACATCATAATGTATTTCCGTTTCATGGCTAACCATGGTGGAAGATTGTAGATGCATAAAAGAACCGGCCATGTACTATGGAGGCTACTCTTGTTTCCGAAAGGCTTGATTCCATCCGAACTAAGTCCAAACCGTATATTTCTAATCTCTTCTCCAAATTCTGGATACATGATATCAATGTTTCTCCACCGAGGTGAATTCGTCACATGTCTTAGTTTTCCATCATTTACACGCTCATCCGAATGCCAACGTAATAGTTTTGCCTCTTTCTCGTTTGAAAATAGTCGTTTCAGTCTTGATATGATGGGAAAATACCATAACATTTTAGATGGTGGTCATTTTTGTCACATCATAATCAACTTCGTTTAGTTTCTTTTTTACCTTTATACTTCGATGCATTACATCTAACACATTTATGTTCCATCTAGAACTCATTTCCATACAACATACAATCATTTAGACATGCATGTATTCTTTCAATTTCTAATCCCATAGGACACATCAACTTTTTTGTTTGGTATGTCGAAAGAGGTAACTTATTAACTTCCAGAAACATGTCGTTCAAAAGCACTAATAAATTTGTAAAACTTTTATCACTCTATCCGTATTTTGACTTTAAGTTAAACAACTTCAACACATCATTAAGTTTCAAAATTTTTTCACAACCTGGATATAACGGTTTTTCTTTTTCTTCAAAGAGTTGTTGTAATTTTTCCTGATCATTTGCACCAATATTAGTCTCTAAGTCATGAAACATTTCTTTTAAGTTGTCATTGGGGTCATTAAATTGGTCATTATCATCATCAATATTTGAATCATTGTTCCCTCTGTTATCATCGTCTAGATTGATTGATGTTGTGCTACTATTAATAAGTGATTCCCCATGCATTGACCAACATGTGTATCTAGGCATAAAACCATGTGTAATCAAATGAAACTGTATGTCTTTTATATCATTAAATCTTTGGAAATTTTTACAAACTGGATAAGGGCAACAAATCAATCCACTTCCACTATTCAATTGATTTGTTTCGGCAACCCTAAGAAAATTTAGAATGCCATCCATATATATTGAGCTTTTACGTGTTGTATGGTACATCCAGTAAGTAAGTACGATCCATCTGCAAATTAAAATAAACAAATAAATCATATAATTGCATATATATATATATATAAAACATACATACATACACATACATACATACATACATACATATATGGTGTAAACCGGTGTTCTACGACGGTGGATCCTAACCCACTTTTTGAATATTCTATCTCATATGTACATATTTTAACGAGTTGACCATTTAAGAAAAAAAAACGACAGTATTTCGCCTTAACTCCCTAAGTATGCATATAACCCGCAAACTCGAAGGAGCTAAGGCGAAATGCTACCGATTTTTTCTTAAACAGTCAACCCGTTAAAATATATGCACATCCTAATGAGATAGAATATTCAAAAGTAGGCCCAAGATGGGGACAATCCGAAATTTATCTCTATTAGATAAATTAGGGACGGGTATACTCTAAAGATTATCTAGAGGTATATGCATACAATCAATATATATATATATATATAATATAATATTATATTATATATATATTATACAATACACCATTATTATGCATTTATAATCCGAAGCTAAGAACCAAGACACAAAAAAGATTTACCCGTGCACTGTTTTGTGGGCTAGGAATTGTAGGAATGCAAAAATAAAGAGATATAACTTGCATATAAATTGACCCTAACATGACAAACTGGAAATGGAAATCCAGTATTCTGTTAAGTTAGAAAAGTTTCTTATTAACATATTTTAGTTACAGCTATTAGAACTTGGATCAGTTAGTCCCATATAAACTAAGCCTAAGTTCACTAAAAACAGTTTCTCTATACTTGTATAAAATCTTAATACCACAAACATATACAAATGACATAAAAACATATATATATATATATATATATAATACTAAATAAAAATTATCACCAATAGATGGAATATGAATAGAATTTCCGTACCTTTAACTTGGTCATAGAATGAAGAGTTGAAGAAACTATAATTCTTCAATTTTTAACTACAATTAACAGAATATAATCAATTAATACATGAAATGAAACACAATGAAAGTTTCCTACCTTATATGGGTTGTTAAATGAATTTAAAGCTGAAGATTTGAGAAAGATTTATAATATGGTGATAGAAACGAAGAATTGATGAAGCTACAATTCTTCAAATCTTTACTGCAATTAACAACATATAATATATTAATCAACACATGAATGAAATTAGCTAAAAGTTAAAATATATCAACAATAAATGAAAAAAAATTCCAACCTTATATGGGTTGTTGTATAATTTTTAAAATTGATTGAATATGAACTGGCAAGTATACATGGGTTTAAGAATTCTTATCACATTTTACCATAGTATTTATGTAGAATTAATTTGATAGTTCTCAAATCAAGGTTATAGATAAGGTTTGTTTATTTTTTAAAATCAATTAGTATTTTGACCCACTGCGAGTTGCGGCGGTACCAAAATTTAAAGTAACTTGAATTTCTATCATCAAATATTTAACCCTACTCGTTTCTAAAAAAAAGTTATGTGTTCAAAGTCTTGTAATATTCTTGTCTATATATATATATATACACACATGACATTATATATTCAAGTTGTAAAGCAGATGACATACTATATTGTATGAAATATTTGATTTAGGATGTGTTTCGTAGAAGGTTGCTGAGAGTGCTACAAATAAAAATAGCCTACTTCTTAACTTAAATAACAACTAAAAGAGTTCGTATAAATAATAAAAATAGATTCAAGATCAAACCAAAATACTTAAACATCATTACCGACAATCATATTTCTTGCTAACTTATCTTTATTTGATTCAATACACAAACATAACACGTTTTACCCTATCCATCCATTTCGATTTGGATTGAAACACATGATTCAAATCGATTCCAATTGAATTACATGATTCGAGACAAAGAAAGAAACTTAAAATATTATTCTATACATATGTCACTAAACTTATTGACCCACTTTTTTATTCAATGAAATTTCGTAGGGGTTTATGACAAGGTGTTTTTCTAAACCGCTCCAAAATGGATATTTGAACCGGTTTTGTACTAGTGTAAAGCACCTATCAAGAAACATATTTTAACATTTTAATTGAAATTTTAGTGTGAGCTCGATAAAGCAATCTATCTTATAAATCAACATGATTACTCAAATAAAAACTTAGTTCCACCCGAACTCAAATTATATTTTAATAAAAGTTATAACTATTCTTGACACAAACACAGCATACCATCCATTATAGTGTACCTAACAACTAACTAATCTTGTTAAAAAAGTGAACAAATAATTAGGTGTTCGTATATTATTATAAAATATATGTGGCGTGTCATAGGCCCATAGAATATGCATGCATACGTGGCAATCTCTCAATGAAAAACTAAGTTATGACAGAAATAACCAAGCTACAGATTGAATAAAATATAAGATACTCCAATATAGGTAGCAAATCTTTAATATTCTTATTTAAATATTTAATAAATCCACTAGTAAACACCGCCCTAAAAAGTTGAAACTTGAATAGAAAAACAAATGTGTCTAGTTTGTTTATTTATTAGTAAAAAATAAATGTGAGTCTATGTAAACACGTAAACAGTTACGTTAGTTAACACACGGTTTGTATACGCACAAAAAGGTCTTGTTGAATCTTCAATAAGTTTGTGTTGAAAATCTTGAAGGATCATATTCAAATAGGTGATATGGAATCAATCAGAAAGCATCACATTCACTAGAATAGTAATAAAAACTTTTGTGTAACCATATATGTAAAAAAATGTGTTGAAAATCTCGAAGGATCATTATTCAAAAAATATATACGTAGAAAAATGATATCAATGTCTTTGTTTTGAAATGATTTGAAATGTATTTGATGCATTAAAGCAAGATGTAGTAGTATCATGCATTGTGCACCGTCAGTGGTGAACCGAGGGGTTGAAAACATATATGACCAAAAATTTCTATTAAATCGGGGGCCGAAAATGCACGTACCCAAAAATTTATATATGAAAGCTACATACTCTCCACTACTGAGCGAAAATTTCGGGGGTCGGCCGCACTCTCCCGCCTACTAAAAGCTGTGCCTCTGTGTCCATATTTGATGCACAATTGCAGGGCGTATTATTGGTTATGTACGATGTCATGTATTATTGGTTACATGAAAAAAACATTTCAATTGTTTTTATTATTGTAGGGCCAATACTTATTAGATCATAGATTATATAGACAAAGTAGAGGGTAGATTAAGCAATTGACATAAGTGCAACCCCAATCCCATTCATTACAAACGTAACAATTATATGATGATCTCATAGAAAAGCCTATCTCAAGTTGACACAAGGCTTGTTGTCCCAACTTTTGGATCATGTCTGTTTGGTTTACAAAGTATTATATGGAGTTAAACAAGCTCCACAGGCATGGTTTCACAGTCTGTCACGAACCCTTCAAACATTGGGATAAACTGATTCAGAGAGTACCGATCCTTCTTTGTTCACGTACAAGGCTAAGAAAAGCCTTATGTACATTCTCATTTATGTTGATGACATCATCGTAACCGGTAACAATCATCCGCTAGTCGCCAGAGTTATACAACAGCTCGGGACAGACTTTGCACTATTCAGGAAAACTTGATAACTTTCTAGGTGTAAATTGTTTCCTAAGGACATAATGTCAGAGGTTCTTTAACGGGTTGGCCTCTCATATTATAACAAGTATCCTTTCCAATGAGCACATCATAGACCTTATCTCTTGGGACAATCCTCTCATATTTGAGCCACTAAAATAGTGGCAACTTGTTGGTGCACTTTAATATGTCACATTATCAATACAAGACATCACATTTGGTATTATCTGTGCGTCATTTCACGCATGCTTTCAGAGAACCACTGGTCTGCTGTAAAACGAATCCTCTGGTACCTAACGGGCATATTGATCATGGATTACTAATTCGTCACAATTTTAGGTCCAAACTTTATGCCTTTACTGATAATTACAGGCATAAAGTTGTTAATCCTGTCTTCTCGGATGCTGACTGAGTTAGTTGTCCATATACCGTTGGTCCAAGGGGCTTGCATCCAACATATGTGTGAGTGGTAGAGGTTTTCCTATATCTTAATCCATTAAAAAAATATGAAAATTCATATTTGATGGCATCCATGTAACTCATAAAAAATGAAAGTTTAATAACTTTTGCATACTAACATAGATAAAAGTTATGATTTCTTGTAACAACTAAATTATTTTATTACAAGATCATCAACATATAAATCAAGATAAAAAAACCAAATAAAAACTAAACTTCAATGATGTTCTATTGGTAATCATAGACAAGTCACCATAAAAGCCAAAATATTGTCCAAAAACTGAAAAAGTTGTTTCTTTAATTATCCATCGATTGTATGTTTTAAATCATGGATGGATTTCTCGTTTTTCTCATGAAACTTCACGGACAGATTACGCATAGATGAAAGATATGTATTAATTTAATTATATGTGAACATAGTCTTTATACTTTGTGTTTCAACTTTCAATTATCTTGTAATTTTTATTATACAACTCAATTTATTTAGCATATATATTTTTAGATGTTAATGATTTAGTTTAAAGAAATACAAAGGAAGTTCCCAAAATCATTTTTTTCTAATTGAAACAAGATAAATATGGTCAAGATGGTAAAGTCATCACATCCAATAAAAAAGTTGCTGGTCTAAAAAGTAATATGTTTAATTCAACACAATTTAATAAAAAAGTTATTACCTTAACAAAACTTTTATAACAACTATTGTTTAAAAATATCTTTACTAACAATAAAAATATAATAAACGTATTGCCAAAATGAAGTTTCCTAGTACCACCATATGTGTGCCACTTAAGACGTAACATCTACTAACCCCCTAAAGAAGGCATCGACATCGAAGTACACAGGAAGAAGGCATAATTCTTTATGGTTTCATTCGGCATGGATACAAGGCATGACATCAGTACATATTCATTTACGAAAGATGAATAATGACCACATGACATGATGTTATAATCGATGCTTTAGTAGGGTTTAAGATTTACAGTTTGGATTTTGGATGATACTTCATTAGTACAAGATGATGCTTCATAGAACACGCAACGTGTAGTGGTCACTTATACTTGTTACTTTACATCCGTTTGTTATAAACCTATTATTCAAAGACACTATTGGTGCTAGTGTTCATTTTGCAAGACGAATAATGACCACATGCCAAGGTGTTATAATCGATATCTTAGTAGGATTTAAGATTTACAGTTTAGGTTTTGGATGATACTTCAAAAGTACTGTTACTTTACATCCGTCTACTATAGATATATTATTCGAAGACACTATTGGTACTCATTTTCAGTTTGCAAGGACGGTGCAAATGTAATTCTTTTGCTATCGTTAATAGTACTTTTTTAATAATTCATGCTTCAATAATGAATGCTATTATTCATACTTCGACTATGCAATCACTTATTTGGGATGGATTTAATCATTTAAATGAACTTAACTTAATGATAGTGGAGGTAGATATAAAATTACATAGAGAGGGACTAGTGAAGAATCCTAAAGCTCTAATATCACAAAAGAAAAAATATGCCTTAAAGAAACAACATATATACGTATGAAAATAACATATACAAAACCCTAACACATATATAATGATTTTAATCTAGTGGGCTTTGCTTCAATTTTAATGTACAGTATTTGTTAGCATTCAATCTAGTCTCTATGTGAAGTTTTAAGACCGCTAAAAAGAGCCATAAACTCATGCAAGTCACCCAGGACACTAATGATTACATATTCCACTTTAGATATTTCTCCTATTAGAAGCAAACGTGACAAGAGTTTTTGAATGGGCCTTGACAAAATTCTTCTCAATTAATCGTCCATATCAGTTTTTGAAGATGAGCCTTTATGTCTTGGTTTGTCAACTCAACGAATCTTGTCTCGATAGTCGTCTCGTGATCACTACCTGGATTACAATTCATTTTTATGTTACTTTTATTGTTTGATGTTGATTGTATCAAAAAACAACTCGAATGGTTATTTAATTATGACAAACTGTTAGGGCTGTATTTGAATCAAATGAACACGAACGAACAAGGTCTTGTTCTGTGTTCATTTGTTAAGAAAATAAATGTGTTCAGTGGCGGAACTGGCCACAAAATTTTAGGGGTATCTCAAAATTATTTTTTGGGATCAGGGGTATCCTTTGTATAATGAAGACGGAGTTAAGGGATATTTTTATACTACGCAGACGGAGTTGGAGGTATTTTACACTACGAATACGGGGTTGAGGTGTAGCCCATGCTATCCCTACTAACACATTAGCTCCACTCCTGCATGAACAGTTCATGAACACTTAAGAAAAAAGATTTAATGCTTGTGTTCGTTCACTTATGAAATAAGCATGTTCACGAACGGTTCACGAACCAAATTAATTCGTGAATACGATGAAGTCTAAAGGTGGATGGCGGAGAGAGCTGTGCTAGAACTTGAATCCCTAATCGTCGAACGGAGGACGATCGCATCCGTCGATATAAATAAAGAGAAAAGGAAAGGGGAAAAGTGCATAAACAAAGTGAAAATAAGGTTTTTTAGTATAATTATCAGGGTAAAAAAAATAAAAATTAAAGAATATAAAAAGTTTAGATAAAATATATGAAAGTACAAAAATCATTATCTAAAACAAAAACAAACGAATATAAATGAACGCAAATGAACAAATGTTCACGAACACAACTGAACGAACGAGACCTCTATTCATGTTCGTTCATCTAACTAATCGAACTGAATTTTTGTTCATGTTCATTTATTAAAAAACGAACATAAAGAACTTCCCGCCAAACGTTTCACAAACTGTTCGTTAAACGTTCGGTTCGTTTACAGCGCTACACACTATGTTCTATATTGTTTGATAGAGTTAATAAGAAGGATTACCGTTTGTTCCTTGATTATGTCGAATCCCCTTTAGATTAGGGCAAATTATATCAAGACAATCAGTGTGTATTGCATAAACCTTGTTGGAAGTCAGGACAATTAATCAACTTAGGTAATGTTTCTATAGGTAACCAAACTAGAAGTAATTTCTTGTTTTTTCATCTTTGTATGTGGGTGCTAAACAAACCTAATTTGAAAGTGACTCTTTGTTTCTTATCTTTGTAGTCGAATTAAGTCATCTTGTATTTCTAGTTCTTAATCTGATTTTCAATTAAGTTTCTCTCTAGTTTCATAATCATTTCTTAATAATTAGATTTGACTATATGATCAAGCAAGTTAGATGCTTATCGTAGACACAATATTCTACCTGCACTGACTAATATAGTTTTTACATGAGTTAATAACGGACATCATTATTCATGATGAATCAACCTCTAATAAAAACCATATTAACACTATCAACAACGTTATCTGTTATACTGTGTGAAAAATACACACCAAATGACACTACTAGAAAAGTGGAAAGTTACCTTAAAACATAGGGTTGTAAACAAACCAAATCACACTACTAAAAAATTACTTTAACCGTTGATTCGTTGAGAATAACCTGCAGATCATTGTAAGAGCCAAAGAATGACTTGTCCACGTGAAAAGTTCATGCTTTTATAAAATTCCGTCAATAATATTTTGGAAATTAATGATCGATCTTCGATGAAAGTATTAAGAACATCAAAAAACAAAATAAAATTAACATTGGTTCGTACGTTAATTCAAACGGTCCATTGAATAATAAACACTAACGAACGTAAACAAAACGAAAGATACATGTATTCATGTTCGTACTTTTAATCAAACGGTTCATCAAACATTTAACTCGTAAACTTGAACAATAAATATTAACAAACGTAAACAAAACGAAAGATACATGGATTCATATTCTTACTTTTATTCAAACCATTCATATATTTTAACTCGTTTATAAACTTAAGTTGCATATATTACCTTCCCACAAAGTCTTATATATTCTTTAGGGGTTTGAACAAAATGAATCCAAATAGCTTAATTCCAAAATGTTATTTATTATTAAAGTTAAATTAATGAAACTAAACCTATGACATTTAGAAGGAAGGGCCCCACCACCACCACTCACCAAATGCCTTTTTTCAGTCTAATCAAAAAGTTAAGAGGGATGCTTCCTCCAATTCTACCATGAAATTTACTTATAAATTCCCACACTTCACCTCCCCCTCTCCCCATTCTTTTCATCTTCATTTCTTAAACCCTTCTATAAATCCCATCTTCCTCTCTTCCCCTTTCATCGCTCTAATGACGAATACAAATGCGGTCGTATCCGACGCCCAATCCGCCATTGCGATGGCGATCACCGCGGCTGTCAACACCTCCTCCTTATACTCCCCCTCTGTCCCCAATTCCCCTAGCAACATCACCCTTTTTTCAAGAAACAAGTTCCCCAAGAGCATTGAAACCGCGGTCACCGCCACCGCCACGGGAACTCAAGGGGGGATGGGGAAAAACATTGCATGGGTTGATGTCATGAGAGCTTCTTCTCCCACTAGAAACTCTTCTGAAGATAGTGAAAACAAAAAAGTTTGGATTGTAAGCTATTGTTTGTTATGTAGAAGAATACTTTGTTTATTAAAAGTTATGCAACTTTTCGAATTCGAATCGATTTTGATTCTTTTTTTTTTACACAGATGAAACACCCTTCTGCATTAGGTGTGTTTGAAGAGATCATGAGTGCTTCAAAGATGAAACAAATTGCCATTTTTCTTGATTATGATGGCACTTTGTCTCCAATTGTCGAAAATCCGGATCAAGCCTACATGGATCCTCAGGTAGGTCATACATATATATAAATATATGGTATAACAACACAGTTATATTATATAACTAATATAACTATGTTGTATTTTGAGTGAGTAAATATACTCGCTTATATAACCTTTTTAGAAAGAAAAGTCCAGTTTATACCGTAACTGCTATGCATATATTTGTGTGTATATATATATATATGTGTGTGTGTGTGTGAGTGTTTCTCTCTCTAAAAGAAAATAATGTGGTGACAACAGATGAGAGAGGCAGTGAAGAATGTTGCAAAGTACTTTCCTACAGCAATAGTTAGCGGGAGATGCAGAGCCAAGGTACATTATTCTCCTTAGTTTGGTGGACTTTTTATGGTCAAAGTTAAACTTGAATTAAATTAAATATTTAATTTTATATTTTTCAGGTTTATAATTTTGTAAGATTATCAGAGTTATACTATGCTGGTAGTCATGGGATGGACATCAAAGGACCATCTTCTCGCAAGCATCAAAAGGTGTGTTTAAATTTTATTTTTATTTATTAGTATTTTTTTACAAAACAAAATAATAATATTTTTAATATAAAATGATTAGTTAGTTTGAAATTAAACTGATTATATATACTTTTGGTTGTTGTGTACTTAGGGAAATCAAAATGTACTTTGTCAACCTGCCAAGGAATTTTTGCCAATGATGGCTGAGGTACTATTACTACTATTTATATTTCTAGAATTATTTATAACATTAATTTATAAAAAAATGATTATTAATGAAGATCGCAAATTTTTAATTTTTTAGGTTAACGAAATTCTGATGGAAAAAATAAAGGACATCGTTGGTGCCAATGTGGAAAACAACAAGTTCTGTTTGTCTGTACATTACAGATGTGTTGAAGAACATGTACGATATCATTCAAGAACTTTAACTCCTTGTCTTTTAAGTCATATGTTTGTATATAAATTAATCTTTTATTTCTTAATGTGTGAAATAGAGCTGGAATGATTTAGCCGATCGAGTTAAATCGGTTCTTAAAGACTACCCTAAGCTTAAGTTGACTCAAGGACGAATGGTTCTAGAGATTCGACCAACCATCAAGTGGGACAAAGGCAAAGCTATTGAGTTCTTGTTGGAATCATTAGGTACCCGAATGTAGGTTTTAAGTCATGATCACACAAAAAAAGATGTTCATCAAATATGTACATTAACATACAAATTGTTATTTGTTTTGCAATTAATACAGGTTATGCAAACTCTAAAGATGTATTGCCTATTTATATTGGAGATGATCGTACTGATGAAGATGCATTTAGGGTATTTTTTATATTACTTTTTAAAAACCTTAATATTTATAGGAAGTCAAAGTTTTACCCATTCTAACTAATAAAAGATTTGGACTATGACTTTTGAATAGGTGCTACGAAAACGAGGGCAAGGATTTGGTATTCTTGTGTCTAAAACACCTAAAGAAACTGAAGCGGTTTATTCTCTACAAGAACCATTTGAGGCATGTTTACTTTAATCGGTCGCTCTTTGCTTAACAAGTCATTTAACTAGCCGATTCTTAAATAATTTTACTTATAACATTCGTTTAATTTTATAGGTTATGCACTTTCTTCAACGTTTAGTGACATGGAAACGATCAATTCTACGCAACTATTAGCAAGTATAGATGCTGCATTGAGAAGTAGAAAACCATCACTTCCCACCGAGAAGTTTTCAAGAAGCGTGGGATGATATTTATGTTGTAGTTATCGTATTTGAATTACTAGGTATATATAGAAAACGACAATCTTGTAAATAATATCACTATGTGATTATATGATCAAGATGAGATTACGATATTAAATCATGTGTGAGAAAATTTCCCACATGCTTTGTTTTTTTATCGTAGAACTAATGTAAAAGTTTAATTAATTGAATGAAAATATTATGTACTTTTAAACATATGAAGGGACTCATTTTGTAGTTGATCATTATATGAACTGTCGTAATGAGCTGAAATTCACTAGATCACTTAAAAACGGATCAATGATTAAGAATCATTACTTTGCAATTTGAAATGAGCACCATCGCTTTTTGGTTTTGACCCATTATTATTTTATTTTTTAGTTGATATTCGAATCCATTTTATTTTCCATTTTAATGGATCTGACAAAATTGGCCTAACCCCAAGACGATTTTAACGGTTTACTCTAATTTCTAAAAATCAAAATTTCTTAAAGTTAATTATAAATGAGTTTGAATTACTTAATATTCGATACGTCTAACCCTTAGACATGTTTTATATATGTTCGTTCACTAACAAACATATATACATGTGTGTATTCTTCTAACACGTATACTACTAATAAAGAGATCATAACACATGACAAGATGTAAAAAGTAAACTGTAATCAAAGAAATACAAGAAAACCATACGTCTAATATTTCAATATTACCGACAAGAATCGAGTTCGTCATCAATACTCAAATAACAAGTCAGTCAACATAGAAGACAAGATTTTCAGTTCAAGTATTTGTTTGCTTTCTTGCACAAAACTAGAACTCATAACATATTATTTAAAAGATGTTTTTCACTTCATTGGTAAGCGATCCAAGAAGAGTTATGTTGACTTATTCAACATCTCTTTTATTACTAAAGTAAACATTTAAAATATTATTAATATAATATAAGGAATACTAGATTACATAGATGAACAAACCTTTAGAGATCCATGAATTGTCATAAGAATAAATTGCTGCATGAAATGTGATCCAAAAATATAGGTGTTTCAACGGTCAAATGAACACATACATACAGAAACTTGTATTTGTCTTTTAAAAAATCAGTGCATGTCAAATTATATGTTATAAAGTTACATAATTTAATAATTTTTACAACAACACAACTTTTACAAAAAAAAAAGTTATATTTTGAAAAAAAAAAAAAGAGCCCAAACCGTAGTAATCATTTGGTTTTGTGCGGTTTTAAATTTTCACAAAACTGATTCTTTTTGTTTACTGAGACTAAAATTAAACGTTACTAACAGATAAACCTATAAACATCAAACCAATCAAAACTAAACTCCAATCCTCTTTGTAAACTAAAAGACGTATACATAGACCCATCTTGTTAAACCTGAACTACTAAGAATTAAATTTGTTTAGAATAGTTTACATTTTAAGTTAGAACCACATGCATTTGTGGGCATTATCCCTTGAACTACGAGCAAAACATCAATCAACATATAATAAATTGTTTGAATGTATATTCTTCAGGTTTTTAAAATTAAAATGAACAAATAGAAATCAATACACCCTTTGAACACATGCTTCCTCATGCATGCCTACACGTTCACATACAAAAGCTTTCAAACTTTTTTTAGGCAGATTTTGACTTCTTTACACACATTAATGTAGGTAGATCTTTGAAGACTGCCCCCCAGCACCCTTGCAACCACATCTTCCATTAAAATAGAATTAAAATAAATGTGTGGATCAATAATTAAAGGCATCTTAGTGGTTGTAAAGAGCATCAAAACCAAGAACTTGCATTAAAGATACTTAAATGTGACTGATCTTGTTTTTTTTATTCCTGTAATTGGGGTGAATTAAATCAAGAAAGTGCAAACAACTCATTCACCAATGATATTGGCTTTCTATTTTAGATAATAACATAGTAGCACAATTTCCTAATCATGAGATATTAAAAAATAGCCTCAAGAACTCCACAATGTTGGTTTTGAAGATTCAAGAAAATCATCCTACTTGGCTCCCAACTGGCCGTTCATAATAATTAGTATAATATTAAAAACTTGGTTAAATTCAGCTTAGGTGAATTTGCTTGGATAAATATTTGAACAATTCAAGTTCGAGTTGAATACATCGCTCACCGACTTACCGGAACAAATTACCATCATTGATTTTTTATTTAGTGATAGTTTGATATAATGTTAAATGAGATTTGTATAAATTCATATTATCAAAACTTATTTTAAGATATTTTTTATATAAACACACACATAACATCTTCACTTTTTTTTAAATGAACTAACTTACCACTATAGTTGAATACAAGCTTAACTTTTTTTATATTGGATTTGAGAATACAAATCGAGCCAACTTGTCTTGTATTCTTATGAGCTCGAGTCTAAGTTAATACTGGTTTAACGCACATAAAAGCAATTTAACAACATGAAAATGATAATATTGATTTAAAATTTTTAATTCTAAGTAGTTTTATAAGCAAGAAGTAATAATAAGACTACTCAGACTCAAAAGTTTTAAATTAATACAAACAAACGTTTTCTTGTTATGATTTTAGCTTTTTTTAAGTGGGCTTAATGTTATGTTCCTGTAAACAACTTTTTTAGTATTTTAAAACATGTGTAGCTACACAAACACTTTTGTGCTTCATAGCTCATCATCCTGAAGCATTATTTGTATTTTTTTTTTCATCTTCTCAATTTCATATTTTGAAAGCCAGTTTCAATCAAGTGGTTCAACATGTTAAACTGAGAACTACTTACTAACTAGTGAACAAAGCACAAATAATTTGGTTGATTTAAATTGCACAAAACAAAATTGGATACAATGCCTATCTTGTCTACTTCCTTTGCCGGTGGACTAGATATACCGATTAAACAGATGAACCGTAGAAGGCACAATAGTGTCTAATCAGTTTTTACTACTTGCTTAAAATATAAAATTTGGAATAAGTTTCAAGGGGCCCGTAAGTTTCAATTCCTCAAAATACTTCTTATAAGTGAGCTAAAGAGAACTCAATAATGTTTCAAACTAGCTAGGGTTTCTTTATCTTCTTTATCTTTTAACTTTTTATTCTTCTATTTATGGAGCATATAGAATGGGAAAACTTTTCCTTCATGGTCTCATTTTGATGTGAAAGTATGGGTGGGATAAGATAAAAGATAAGCATTTTTGGATGCTAGTATTCTAAAACCCTAAAAAAAACAAAATGCAAATACAAGTAGAGAATAAACCATTGTCAATCTATGGTTCTTCACTTCTTCGTTGGCATGCTAACAACCATGAACTCTAGTATGCCTCTTAGTATACGATGAATAATGAGCATACTTGTCTCACATTAAATTAACATCTTCCTTTATAAGTAATTTACAATAATGTTTGAACATTATTATATATGATTAACAATTACAAAAGAGTTTGTATTATTTTCTTATGATTAATATGATAAGACACTGTAGCATAAGTTGAATTTATACATGCATGAGGCGTATCTATTCACTAAAATATCGTTTTCATAATCGAACTAGTCATCAAATTGAACGTTTTATCGTGGCATGACGAAAGTAATGATTTGATATAATACTTTCCACTCACATTGTTACTTAACTCTTATTAAATCTATGAACGTCTTTTAAATATGTATACAAAATTTCTTATCTGTAAATTTATTTGAAAGTTGTTACTTTAAATCACTTCAAATTTTCTTACCATGGAAGAAACTTGTCAAAATAAGAGAACATATTCAAAAGACAAATTATGTGAGGGAGGTGGGGTGTAAGGCAAAGAGCATAGCCTTTTTTGGATATCCTTTTCTTTTATTAAGGCACCAAAGTTACCAAATTAAATATGTAATATGTGTGACCAATTATAGGATTTTACGTAAAATGTGTAATTAAATTACATAATAATGCTTGATTACCTTTTTTAATCCTATTTATTTTATGTGTTATTCGTATATTAAAAGTTTCTTAAAGACAATTTTGCAAATAGATTATGTTGTTTTAATTATTTTTGGTGTAACACCTGATATTTTATTTTAGTAATAATTATAAATGGACAGGGCTTGAAAATTGGATCATGGTTTTAAAAACCCAAAATGGAAAAAGAAATTGGAAGGCCCTTAAAGGCTAAAGTAGTAAATAGCATGTAAAGACCCTATTATGAAATGGTGCTTGATCAATAGCTTTTATTTTCAACCAACACTTTATATATATAGGGTTAGGTTTATTTGTAAATAACTTTTTGATACTGAACCGTGTAAACTAATCTTAGCGTTTGATTTATCAATACGCAAGTGTAAATCAATGGTCAGGATTTGATGATGAAAATACACTAGTGTATTTTACGATTTTGATGATGTAAATCAATGACCAGGATTTGTTCACTCAGTTTACAAAAATACACTAGTGTTCACTCTCGAACCCTACCATACATATATGTGTGTGTATATATATGTATATATGTGTGTGTGTATATATATGTATGTATGTATACATTGAGAGAGAGGGGGGTGAAGCATATCACCTCTAAACACTTTTGAAGGAAATCAACTTGAGTTTAATCCCCACATCGTTCATAAGTAATAAAAGCGTGTGTAGAAGTTGGTGTTAACTGGTATACAAAGGTTTCAAGCTAAGATAGAAGGTTATGCTAAAACAAGTAAGAATCACGTAAACATTATCATGTTAACGTTGGTTTATGCATCTAATAATGTTATAGGAATGTTTTGATACATTTTGACTTAAGAGTTTGGATCTTGACATGAAAGAATTATGGATTGAAGACATTCGTCATTAACATGATGAAAAACAAGTACCCTCTACATAGGTTTAACGATCTGATGACCAACTCTAAGGAGTAAACTGGTTCTCCGAAATCAATCTCAATTCGATTTATCAACTGAGCGTTAAGGAAGAAGATTCATGGGCATTACTAGGTTCTTGTGATGTTATTTGAACTAACGAGTGCTCTAACAACATTCATGGATTTAATGAACCTGGTATGTCGACGGATGTCGGTCTGATCTGTTTTTATGTTTATTGATGATATCTTAATGTATTAATACTGAAGGAGATCACGCTTGTCACATACATGATGTATTGGAAACGTTGAGGAAAGTAATGCTTTAAGCTATGTTCTCCAAGTGTGCCTTTCAAGGTTGAGGCACTAATGCAATGGAATCTTCCTAAAACGTCATCGGAAAGTATTGTTATAAGCTATGTTCTCCAAAATTAATTACGGTCACGTTATTAACCCCACTTGGAATAATGGTAGACCCTTACAAGGTTGAGGCACTAATGCAATGGAATCTTCCTAACACGTCATCGGAAGTTCGTGGCTTCCTCGGTCTAGCAGAATATTGCAGGAGATTCATTCAGGATTTCTCGAGAATAACAACAACATTGACTAAAGTAAAAAAGGAAGGGGGAAAGTTTAATGGGGGGAGAACATGACAATGTGTTCCAAGAATAGAAAAAAAGGTTAACACAGGCTCCGAATTTATGCTTACCGGATTCAAGTAAAGATCTAATTGTATACTCTAATGCTTCTTATCAAAGTTTGGGGTGCATGCATACACAATGAGGTAAGGTGATAGCTTATGCTTCACGTTCATTGAAACCTCACGAAGCCTTTTATCCCACCCATGATTTGGAGCTAGCGGCTGTGGATTTTGCATTGAGATCTTGTACCATTTAGGGAAGACAAATGTCATAGCTGATGTGCTAAAAGTAGTTTTATAAAAATAACTAAAATTAACCTAAATCTAGACTCAAAGTAATATTCTAGACTCTCTAAGACTCGACTAAACTACTAACCGGCAACTGAACTGATCGACTCTTATAAAGCTAAGTAAATGCGGATATCAAACCCATGAGACTCTATTTAACTATGTTTACTACTCTATCTAGACTGACTCTGACACGAACATGAACTAATTGATTTTATTGTTTGGGGGGGGGGGTTACTAAAAAAAATCCTAAAATTGTAATTAAATTAAAGACTAATTAACTAGACTAACTAGAACACGACTTAAGACGAAGGTTGAACTCAGTGATGATAAAAGACTACATAGGCTGGAATCCCACTTAACCTAGGATGGATTTCTATCGGAACTAATGTAATATGGAACCAGGCTCTTTAAGTGCTAAACCCTTAGAGATATTGAATAGGACCCTCAACCATTCTCGAGAAGAAACCTATGAAACTCTAAAGGATTGATACGATTACCGGTCAACTAGACTCCCTTTCGGTAATCTACTTTCTAGAAAAGTGCCTAAAGTGGCTAACTACCTCTCAGCGAAAAGTCTAAGGCAACTAAGGAATTTGATTTGGTTTAATAGACAAGAATGTGACAAGTAAACTAAAACCGGCTTTTCTCAAAACCTAATCCTAGCAATTTACCGATCGAGACCTATTAATAACCTAGTATTTTTCAACAACTAAGGTTAGTAGAATATCAAAACTGAATTATCTTTTGATTAATGTTTCTAAGGTTTATTCGCCAATTCACCAACGATTACCCAAACCTGCTAGGACCCGATATCAACACAAGTCTATTATTCGAAAGACATTTTACAAGACTTATGTGAAACAAGTAAACAAGTGATAATCAAGTAGAGATACGCAAACACACCAAATCAAAACACCAAAGTTCATTACTTTTCAAGAAAAATCCATAAACACAATAGACACCGATAAAAATCCAAACTTTTATTAAATATTCATCCGAACCTAGGTAGTTTAAAGCGTTTAGCCAAAAACATAGTCATGAAAATCGAAACAAAGATGACAACAAGAGAATTCATTGACAAAAGTATAAGAAACGAAGAACAAAGAAAACCGGGAGACAAAACCCGTTAAGTCTTCGATCCTACAGCTTCCAGCTTCTACCGAATGATTCCTATGCTTCGAGTGCTTCCAAAATGTACGAAATCTGCTGCTGAGTTTGTCCAAGATGTCGCTATTAGCTCTTTTCCGTTCAGCTATGACTCGACCCGATTCTCGCTATTAGCTCTTTTCCAACTGATTTTAACCATTTTCTTCACTTTTCAGCAACCGGGACCTATACAAGAACAAACTATCAAAATAAACTAATCTACCTAGAAAACGAAACAAATGAATACAAAATATTCACAAACTATACACGAATAATCAATGTATTTTACAATACATCAGTAGCCGACGTCTTAAGTCGTAAAGCAAGACACGAGTGACTCAATTTAAAGTTCATTAATTGACTGTGACTCTGGATGTTTTATAAACAATCAATGATGCTCAAGTGGATGCACTTAAAGTAGATTGGATAAAAAAGGAGAGGATGGAAGGGGAAGACTGGCAAGTGTAACATCCGTCAAAAACCGGGTTAACCAAACCCGCTTCGTTTATTAATCGAACATCCAGTTAAAAATTTCGTTGCGTATTTAATGCTCAAATTAATTTTAAACGATACATAATTAATAATTATATTAGAATATAAAATTTATAATTGAAAATTTATTAAAAATAATGAAATAAAAATATTATGCTGATGCCGGGTTTCGAACCCGGGTCAGCCGAGAGAATCACAAAGACTTAACACGCCAACATTTCACCACTCCGCCACTAGTGTTACTTGTTAATTTATTGTAACAAATAATACATAAAATAAATCTGGAAATCAAACCCAGTCAACAGCGCGCCCAAATCCGCTGACGCCGGAAAACCCGACGATTTCGCCAATTATCGTCGGTTACTTTTGACTTAACGTAAGAATTAACGACGCCATCGGTTATAACCGACGTCCAGTTCTGCGACATCCGTCGTAACCGCCGGAGAACGGCTGACCAACGAATCAAGACGGGAATCAGACCCAATTCCTCGATATTCTTCCCTATAAATGCACACCCTAGCCTCTGGTAAACTTTTCGCTCAAAATCGCACCGATTATTGAATCAATTTCACTCACCGGAAAATCTCTGCAAGTCGCCGGAAAACCGAGACTTTCATCTACACGGTAAATAACTCGACTTTTTCTATTTTAACCCATTGTTAGACTAATACTAACATCAATCCCTCACCCAGAATCTATTCCAGACGACATTGCCGGATATCCCATTTTCGCCGGAAAACTTCTGAAAGTTCTAGAATTACGCCGTGAGTCGGTATGATCATCTAAACACACTGATAATCGTTACTCAGTAGTTCAATTTCACATCTAATTCATCCAAACTGATTATTGAATCAGAACAGAAGGAGTTCACAAAACAGAGCCGACGATCTCTGCCGGATTTCTGAAGAAGACAATCAGTTCGGTACATTCTTTCCCCAAACCCTTCTGTTCAATATCTTTCAATTGCTCATAATATTCGTTAACCGAATTAATCAAGAAACAGTTGGTTTTATCATTGTCTGTGTTTTAAACAAAGAAGACGAAGTCGTGTATGATATAAGATTAATTAAAATCGGTATTATAAACGGGTTAGACACACAGTCCAGCGGTGGACTGTGTGCAAACAATACGCATACGTCCCGAGTTCGATCCTTGACACACGCACATTCGCTGTAATAAAATGTCTTTTTTTAAAACCGAACCGGATCCACACGCAGAATCATGTTAAGTATAATAAAAACCAGAGTATTTACCAAGTTAGACACACAGTGGACTGTGTGCCAAACTAAACCACAGGTCCCGGGTTCGAGACCTGTGGAGAGCACCAAGTTGATACCATTAAATCCTTTTTAAAATAAATGATTTTCGATTAACTTAATTAGTGTATAAATACAATTAAAAACAGAAATATTTCGGGTTAGACACGTAGCTCAGTTGGTAGAGCTGCGTGCACGCGTACGGGAGGTCACGGGTTCGAGTCTCACCCAGCGCACACATACAAACGACCGAACCGGTCAACGGTCAACAGTAACGGTCACGGTTAAGTCAAAAAGTCAACATTTTGTTTATTATTTTATTTATTTATTTAAGTTAAAAATCAATTAAAAATACTTAAAAATAACATTTTTAAAGTTAGAAAAGAGCCTTAAACTCACAAAAATATATCCAAAAATCCTACTAAAATTGATTAATAAAATCCGCTTATTTACCGAACCGTTATGTTATTATCTAGGTTAGTTTTCTCGTGGTTAAATCCAATCTCGTGCGCATCAACATCATCCACCGAACGCACCCAATGTGAGTGAATCTCTACAAATTCCCCGTTTTAATCACGTTTTTGGGGTGTATCATGTGTCTTATTATTTATTACATTTAAACTATTGTGCACCCATCATATTCATGATTAAATGTATATTTAACATGTATCATCTGTTTGTGTGATTATTGTTTAGATTAAACTTATCATTTTCAGTACATACATTATCATAGGTCACCGCTCCCCATTACCTATGAGCGTTGAGCTGTTCCCCATTACCTATGAGCGTGAACGAGGCGTTGCCAACATACGATCGGCTCTGTTTGATTGAGCCTTGATCGTACATACATTTCATCATAGGCCGTCTGCTCCCCATTACCTATGAGCGTGAGCCGTTCCCCATTACCTATGAGCGTGAACGAGACGTTGCCAACATTTACATTATCATTAATATTACATATTCATGCAAGGTGGTTTGTTATTGTATGCTATTGGTTTGTTATTGTATGCTATTTGTTTGTTATTGTATGTTTATTTACGTTTGTTCATATATGATTATTGCACAATTTTTCCATATTAAATACAATAAGAAATAAATAATAAATGTTTTCTAACAAGGTTCACTCGCCAACTTTTTGTTGATCCAAAAACCATTTTTACATATGATACAGGTGAACAGGATGAAGCATGGAAAACATAGGAAAGTGCCTTAGAAGAAAAATAATGAAGCCTAGAAAGATGTATACGACATGTTGAACTTGTATGATATGATTGTATGATCTTCTTTAAAATTGTGATAATAAATATGAAACGTTATAATAAATGTCATGAGCTTTGATGAAAACCCAATCATGCCCCGATCACCTTTTCCGCTGCGGGTCGGGGTGTGACAGATTGGTATCAGAGCTTTTGACTATAGGGATATAGGATAGGTTATTAGACCCTTAGAACCTATACTATAGTTGATTAGATTTTAATTGTTTATGTGGTTATATGCAAACTCATGATGTTTATTTCTTTCATATTTATTACATACACAAATGCATGCAAACACTTCCAATATTACATTTTGTGATACATAGTGAATTATACTTACAGTCAAACATACATACTTACGTACATATTCATCATACATATTTCAATGTTCACATATTCAATTCATCTTCATACTTCCGTTATTCAAGATTTTGTCGCATTTTTCATTTTTCAAATCTCATCAAAGTGAGTTCTGCGACGGGCATGTAGTAACTGTAAGGGTACAAGTACCGGTAGTCGGAACGTCCTGTCTAGGTTGGCATTCGTATAAATCCAATATAACGGACCAGTTTGCCTACCTGGGGACTAACGATGAGAGTACGAAGGACCTATTAGGCCAAAGCATGCCACACCAAACGTCGTTTGAACTAACCCCACTTTGAGGTGTCACCGTGTCCACACCTGGATACATTCCGAATATATACGTTACATACTTATTTCTCGATTTTCTCCGGGTTTTAGTGTACGTAACCAGGCTAACACATGCGAACCATATGAAAAACCCGGTAATCATGGGGGACCACATGATTATGAAGGTGAAGTATGGCGGCATGCAAGGCCCAATTACGAGCAAAGCCCAAGACATCCTATGGATGTAGTAGATTTATTATGTTATATTTATTTTATGAATGTTCATTCCTAAATACGACACATGATCCCAAAAACATCCAACTCATACTCTTGATAGTATTCCTTGTAGATGTCTTCTAATTCCGCTCGTAGGAAGATGAGAGCAGGAAAAGCTCGCGAGCGCATGGCTGCCCAAATCGCTCAACAAATGGCTGCCGTAATACCCAACATTGTAGTTCAAGTTCAACAAACCCAAACCGAATCCCCTTCATGATCCATTTCTAAGAGAAAACGAGATGGGCAACTTTTCGCTGTCACCCAACGCAACCAACCAATTTCACAAGCCATACCCCTCCAAGCTATCCCAATCACTCAAGTAGCACCCAACTCAACATACCCAAATAAGAAACCTTACCTAGGACCTCACCCTCAATGTAACACCTGTTTTTATCACCATCCATCTACCTTACTTTGTCGACTATGTGCAAATTGCGGACGCTATGGTCATTTGAGCAAGGCTTGCCGCACCTCTCAAAACCAAACCTCACCCCCTACTCAAAACATGATCCAAACATATCAACAACCCCAATACCCCATGTTTCCATATGTTCGAGCTTGTTTTAATTGTGGCGACCCTACCCACTTTAGAAACACGTGCCCTCGATTGGTTAACATCATACACGCCCAAGCTCAAGCAAACCCATTAACCAATCAAATCAAGAAAACCTAACCACTGCAAGAGGAAGAGTTTACAACATCAACGCCAATCCTGTTGAAGATAATGACGTCCCGAATGAACCACCCAACTAGTCTCCTTCACCAAAAAATCAAGATTCAACTCCAACCGCTTAGTTTTTATGTTTTTCTTTATGTTATCTCAATTTTCACGTATCTCAATTATAAATTGGAAATTTATCCAAGGATCTTAATGCGAATTACTATTTCAGTTTTGTTTTATACTCACTGATTTTAGCATTCATATCATCATACATCTCAACGTATTTCAATCTCATCATGCAAAGAAGTTGGGATGTGTCTCCTTCTACATAGACTAACCTCTCCATCATAACAAACGAGAGAGGTATTGTCATCATTCAAACATGTATACTATCAGAATTAAGACTCAAGCTTTGGTTGTTGTGTTTGTTTATGTTTTAGAGTCACATAGGACTAATCATAACTTACTGATAAAGCCAATGAAAATTTGACGAGAATATGGTGGATACGCCGCTGGTACTTCCTATATATAAGTATTCTTGTCAAAGGATCAGAGGCATTGTCAGGCGGTTATGAGAAGTTCCATGTAGGATTTAGTAATGTCATTGTTGAAGTTTGTTTTATACTCACTGATTTTAGCATTCATATCATCATACATCTCAACGTATTTCAATCTCATTATTTAAAGAAGTTGGGCTGTGTCTCACTTCTACATAGACTAACCTCTCCATCATAACAAACGAGAGAGGAACTGTCATCATTCAAACATGTATACTATCAGAATTAGGACTCAGGCATTGGTTGTTGTGTTTATTTATGTTCTAGAGTCACATCATAGAACCAATCATAACTTACTGATAAAACCAATGAAAATTTGATAAAATATGGTGGATACGCCGCTGGTACTTCTTATATATAAGTATTCTTGCCAAATGATCAGAGGCATTGTCAGGCGGTTATGAGAAGTTCCATGTAGGTTTTAGTAGTAGAAGTTTTGTTATAGGATATAACCTTATCTTTCCAAACATATCAAAACTCTTGCGCCTGAAATCATATTTAGTCAATCAACTCTGTTTATCAATATTCATTATCTTAGGCATCAAAAAGCGATTCCTTTAGCAGGGTACTCAACCCTTACAAGGAACGTTACCGCCTCAAACAAAATTTAAAACTCTTACTCCCTTCTAAGTATGTAATGGTCAATTAAAACACCATCCTTTTGAGTCAAACATGCTACTACTTAAATTTCGGGACGAAATTTCTAAAAGTAGGGGATACTGTAACATCCGTCAAAAACGGGTTAACCAAACCCGCTTCGTTTATTAACCGAACATCCAGTTAAAAATTTCGTTGCGTATTTAATGCTCAAATTAATTTTAAACGATACATAATTAATAATTATATTAGAATATAAAATTTATAATTGA
This sequence comes from Scalesia atractyloides, assembly GCA_947069175.1. Lineage (NCBI taxonomy): Eukaryota > Viridiplantae > Streptophyta > Magnoliopsida > Asterales > Asteraceae > Scalesia > Scalesia atractyloides. The sequence continues at coordinate 1,873,702 of CAMTDV010000026.1, read as the reverse complement.
AAATTTATTAAAAATAATGAAATAAAAATATTAAGATGATGCCGGGTTTCGAACCCGGGTCAGCCGAGAGAATCACAAAGACTTAACACGCCAACATTTCACCACTCCTCCACTAGTGTTACTTGTTAATTTATTGAAACAAATAATACATAAAATAAATCTGGAAATCAAACCCAGTCAACAGTGCGCCCAAATCCGCTGACGCCGGAAAACCCGACGATTTCGCCAATTATCGTCGGTTACTTTTGACTAACGACGCCATCGGTTATAACCGACGTCCAGTTCCGCGACATCCGTCGTAACCGCCGGAGAACGGCTGACCAACGAATCAAGACGGGAATCAGACCCAATTCATCGATATTCTTCCCTATAAATGCACACCCTAGCCTCTGGTAAACTTTTCGCTCAAAATCGCACCGATTATTGAATCAATTTCACTCACCAGAAAATCTCTGCAAGTCGCCGGAAAACCGAGACTTTCATCTACACGGTAAATAACTCGACTTTTTCTGTTTTAACCCATTGTTAGACTAATACTAACATCAATCCCTCACCCAGAATCTATTCCAGACGACATTGCCGGATATCCCATTTTCGCCGGAAAACTTCTGAAAGTTCCAGAATTACGCCGTGAGTCGGTATGATCATCTAAACACACTGATAATCGTTACTCAGTAGTTCAATTTCACATCTAATTCATCCAAACTGATTATTGAATCCGAACAGAAGGAGTTCACAAAACAGAGCCGACGATCTCTGCCGGATTTCTGAAGAAGACAATCAGTTCGGTACATTCTTTCCCCAAACCCTTCTGTTCAATATCTTTCAATTGCTCATAATATTCATTAACCGAATTAATCAAGAAACAGTTGGTTTTATCATTGTCTGTGTTTTGAACGAAGAAGACGAAGTCGTGTATGATATAAGATTAATTAAAATCGGTATTATAAAGGGTTAGACACACAGTCCAGCGGTGGACTGTGTGCAAACAATACGCATACGTCCCGAGTTCGATCCTTGACACACGCACATTCGCTGTAATAAAATGTCTTTTTTTAAAACCGAACCGGATCCACACGCAGAATCATGTTAAGTATAATAAAAACCAGAATATTTACCAAGTTAGACACACAGTCCAGCGGTGGACGTGTGCCAAACTAAACCACAGGTCCCGGGTTCGAGACCTGTGGAGAGCACCGAGTTGATACCATTAAATCCTTTTTAAAATAAATGATTTTCAGATTAACTTAATTAGTGTATAAATACAATTAAAAACAGAAATATTTCGGGTTAGACACGTAGCTCAGTTGGTAGAGCTGCGTGCACGCCTTCGGGAGGTCACGGGTTCGAGTCTCACCCAGCGCACACATACAAACGACCGAACCGGTCAACGGTCAACAGTAACGGTCATACGGTTAAGTCAAAAAGTCAACATTTTTTTATTATTTTATTTATTTATTTAAATTAAAAATCAATTAAAAATACTTAAAAATAACATTTTTAAAATTAGAAAAGAGCCTTAAACTCACAAAAATATATCCAAAAATCCTACTAAAATTGATTAATAAAATCCGCTTATTTACCGAACCGTTATGTTATTATCTAGGTTAGTTTCTCTCGTGGTTAAATCCAATCTCGTGCGCATTCAACATCATCCACCGAACGCACCCAATGTGAGTGAATCTCTACAAATTCCCCGTTTTAATCACGTTTTTGGGGTGTATCATGTGTCTTATTATTTATTACATTTAAACTATTGTGCACCCATCATATTCATGATTAAATGTATATTCAACATGTATCATCTGTTTGTGTGATTATTGTTTAGATTAAATTTATCATTTTCAGTACATACATTATCATAGGCCGCCGCTCCCCATTACCTATGAGCGTTGAGCTGTTCCCCATTACCTATGAGCGTGAACGAGCGTTGCCAACATACGATCGGCTCCGTTTGATTGAGCCTTGATCGCACATTCATTTCATCATAGGCCGTCTGCTCCATATTACCTATGAGCGTGAGCCGTTCCCCATTACCTATGAGCGTGAACGAGACGTTGCCAACATTTACATTATCATTCATATTACATATTCATGCAAGGTGGTTTGTTATTGTATGCTATTGGTTTGTTATTCTATGCTATTTGTTTGTTATTGTATGTTTATTTACGTTTGTTCATATATGATTATTGCACAATTTTTCCATATTAAATACAATAAGAAATAAATAATAAATGTTTTCTAACAAGGTTCACTCGCCAACTTTTTGTTGATCCAAAAACCATTTTTACATATGATACAGGTGAACAGGATGAAGCATGGAAAACATAGGAAAGTGCCTTAGAAGAAAAATAATGAAGCCTAGAAAGATGTATATGACATGTTGAACTTGTATGATATGATTGTATGATCTTCTTTAAAATTGTAATAATAAATATGAAACGTTATAATAAATGTCATGAGCTTTGATGAAAACCCAATCATGCCCCGATCACCTTTTCCGCTGCGGGTCGGGGTGTGACAGCAAAGATGTGAGAAAACACCTACACTATTAAGACCATGTTTGGTCAAATGTGGTATCTCATAACAGGGAAATCTAGGGAAGATAATTGGATGAAACACTCATATCATAATACTTTATCCGTCCTAATGATACTAATATGTATCATGATGTGCAAAACAGTTATTAATGGTTAGGAATGAAATGGGAAATTACGAGCTACATCAATAAGTACATGACTTCTTTGCAAGTAAATGCTGAGCACCAAAAGCTTTACTGGAAAATCCAGCCATTAGATATACCATAATAGAGAGGAAAACACATTACCATGGACTTCATAACTAAGCTACCTAGGACAGTTAAGGGTTATGACATCATTTGGATAACTATGGACCGCTTGACGAGAGTGCTCCCTGTTTGCCTATCCATGAGATTTATTCATCTGATTGATTGGCTGAACCATTCATTAAAGAGACGTTGCACGACATGTGGTTCTAACGTCTATGTGTCAGATGGGAGAACAATTTAAATTTATGTTTTGGAAGAAGTTTCATAAAGATATGCGAACGAAGTTGCACATTAGAAGAACGTATCATCCTCAAACTGATGGTCAGACAGAAAGGACAATTCAGACCCTTAAGGATATGATTCGTTTGTGTATTCACCACCAACAACAGTTAACACAAGTATCGGTATGCCGTTATATGAAATGTTATATGGAAAAAGACGTAAAACACCCATATATCAGGGTGATATTGAACAAAGCGAATTGGGAATCTTGGAAGTTGTTACCACCACAACTAAAAAGCTTGATAAGGTTAAAATGTGTATCAAAGTGGCTAAAGATAGACTGAAGTCTTATTGATGTGTCTGAAAGACAACATATTTTCTTAAGTAAAAGACACGTATTTGTATTCTTTTGCCTATAAATCCTGCTAGAATAAAATGATGTTTGGTATATTGATGAATTGCATGTAAATCTCTAGAAACGAGTGATTCCAAGTAACATGGTATGTAAATCTCTAAAATAAACTAATGTTTGGTATATTGAGCTGAAGAGAAGATGAAAATTGAAAAATACAGATTGAGTACAACCCGTACCTAGTAACATGGTATGAATCATACTACTAGCCAACAAAGAAACAAGTCAAAACCCCAATGGCAGCCCATACAACCCATACTAATAAAGGGGTATAGATCGTACCCAAGTCGCGAAAATCCTTAATTGAGTATAAAAAGGCCATGACAACAACAAAATGAAAAAAAGCTACAAACAAATAAGGTCAGGGGCGACTGGAAAGACGTTTTGGAGGCTCTTCCGACCTATTCTAACAGATTAAAGGCTGAAACGCGAAGTGATCAAAGATCTGAAGCATGGGTTGCTGAAAAAACTTGCAAATTGATGGGATAGTTCTTTCCTTTTAACTTAATTTTTTAAAACTTTTATTATGTTTTCAATGAGATTTATGATGTTGATCTTTAATATATTTGGTTAACCATTGTATAGCCGGTTAGGTGTGATGAATCTTAGCTGATTGGTTTGTTTTGAATGAAAAACTTATGTTTGTTTGATTTCTGATTGTTGTTTATCGTAAACTTGTGATGTCTATGATTGCATGTTATATATTGATATTGTAGTTGGTTTACGTGGTTTATATCGGTCTTTTAATGAGGTATGCCAATTAGACTTTGTTTATTCTATCTCCGAGATATATATTGATCGTTAATATGGGGGGCTTGAAACTGTAACGGGTAAGGACAAACCAATTTATGGGTTGGTTAAGCATGTGAGCTACATACGGGAGAGTTTGAATAAAAGAAACTAAAAACTAGTTAGGATTTCTTGAAACTGAGCTTGTGTAGGTTGTAAACCGTAACGCCATTAACTTGTAAGAATATTATTAAGATGCTCAAGGTCACAAGGAATTGGAAATTATACTTGCTGCCTGAAATTAGACCATCTAAGTGTGTCTATAGCATAGTTATTAGAATTCTCGTGATTATCCAGGTAGGGCTCTAATCAAGATAACACTTCACACATTATTTTGATACTATAACTTTAGTGTAAAGATCTGCCAGGTTATCTAATATATCGACTCTATGTAGTTCAATTAGTTTCTTTTCAGCACAATCCCGTATAAAATGATGATGAATGTCAATATGCTTCACGGGATTACTTGTTATCGAGATTGTGGCATTATTGTCTTTCATGATAGGAGTACGAGTGAAATTCAAACTGTAATCGCGCATTTGCCATTGTATCCACAGAACCTAAGAGCAACAGCTTCCAATTGCAATATATTCAGCTTCACACGAAAACGTAGACACGCAAGCTTGTTTCTTGCACTGTCATGTCACAAGTCTTCCTCTGAAATTTGAAATATTATATGTAATAAACTCCAAGTCACTATCAGCAGGGTACCATAGCCCAAACTTAGGCTTGCCCTTCAAGTAACGAAGATCCGCTTCACTGCTTTCATATGTGTCTCCTTTGGATTTGCTTGATATCTGGCACAAAGACATACAGTGAACATAATGTTTGTTCATGAAGCATTAAGATGCATTAATGATCCGATCATAGCCCTATATTGAGTTGGATCAACATCTTCAACACTGTCAACATCTAAACAATATTGTGATTTTCACAAATTGGTGTATTAAAAGTTGCACAATCCTCTATCTTGAAATGAGTCAAAATGTCATACATATATTTCGTTTGATGAATATAGATGCCATCCTCCTTTTATTCAACTTGCAATCCCAAGAATAATGATAACTCACTAATTGCACTCATTTCAAACTTACTCTTCATCACCATTTCAAACTCATGACACACGCTCTCATCAGATGAACCAAAAATGATGTTATCCACGTTCACCGGTACCAACAGAAAATTTTCCTTCTTTCTCCTCTAACCATTACACGCCTAGACATATCTTATGCAGTAAATCAAGTTAGCCAATTCCTGTAGGCTCCTACTACTATGCATTTTCATAATGTTAAATGCATTATGGGTTATGTCAACGGCACCATTTCGTTTGTGCTTACCTTTTAAAGACCACTCAACACTATTATTATTGGGTACTCTGATGCTGACTGGGCCCAATGTGTCAAACCCTAACCAATGACGGAAACATCAGAGTGAGACGAACTAGAGTGTTCAAAACATCATAACTTGCTATAAATGACAATAACTTAATAATTCAAATTTCATTGATAGCTAAAATTATTACATTGTCTCAAAGTGGGAAATACAATAATTGGAAAAACATAACAAGGAAATACATAAATTTTAATAGAGCGTCTCTAAATCCATCCTAACATATTCTTGAAACAATTCATCATCAATTTCTAGCAATATATATTAGAGTAACGGTCAACACATAAAGCATTGGTGAGCATACAAGTTTGTCAACTAGCATATGTATAGAAATTTGAGTCAATCCAAACATGGCAAAAAAATGTATACTAAGGCATAACATACATAAAGTAGCATGCAACAAATAGATTTCAAACCAATTGTGTCCACATTGCGTTATCTTGTCATCGAACTGAAGAAGACCGTTTGATTGAATAAACTTAACGTAGACCCTTCCTAAGGGTGGTGTGCTACTCCTATAGCGCTATACATGTTAAGGTTGGCTCATGAAGTTAGTGATAAATATTGTGCAAGAATGGCTTCTGGCATGTAAGTATCCTATAGTATAACACATTAACTTGTATAGATGGATGGATGATTGAATATGTGATTGATTTTGTAAGTGTGAGTTTGATAATGTATATATATTGCACCCAAAATGTAATAAAATAAAAATGGTCATGTATACTAACGGTTTGCGTAGAAGTTCCACGTAAATGAGTTGATGGGTTTGAGAGTTTGAGAGTTTGGGAACGTTGAGTTAGCCTTCAAGGATAAACAAGGTGTGTACGTATGACAGGTTGGATTAGAAATTTGTAATTGTAACTTAGTATGAAATTACATAAAAGTTATCTTGTTAAAATACCCAAATTGAACACCATGTTTATGTGTTTTTCGTGGGCACTATTTTGCCCATTGGAAGTCTAAGTATGAGAAATCTTAATCCAAGAAAAGGTTTACCATAACGCATAACATTCAACCATGACTTCGGTTGGTGTTAAGATTCGGTTTTCGGATGTATGTTATAGTTATAGTATGTATAATCATCATAAGTATCATAGAGTATCATGTAATGATCATGCAAGGAGGTAGGATGAATTCCATCCATTTAACCTCATTATATGGATTCACCAAAGCACAAAATCATCAACTTAATTGATGATTTCGGTTGGTCAAAAATAAGAATTTACAAGTAACTAAAGTTGCTAAGTAGCGAAATGAGAGCAAGCAAGACATGTACATACCCAACATGGCAAATGTTGGAGACGGGGTGTGGTTGATTCATTTTGGTTTCTTGGAAGCCACTTAGATAACTAATCATCTAAATCACTTAAACAACCAAGTGACTTGACTAGACGAGTGCATTCCAAACAAGGGTAGTGGTTTGGAGACTTGGTGTAGTTTTGTTCACTTTATTACTTGGAAGTTGTTTGGTGACTTAGGTTGATGATACGTGGTTGTAAACCCGTTGTTTAATCGTTTTAAAGTTTATTCTTTACATGAATTTGAGTTTCAAATAGCCTACTTTGATTGGAATTGTATTTTGCAGGTCTAACCAGTTTAAGGAGCTATTTGGGAGCTCTATGGAGCATCGGGAAGCTATTAGGATCAACTGGGTACACGAAATGAAGAAAATAGAGATTTGATTTTAGAGCTTGCGACGACTTGAGGATGCGTCACCGACGCGTCACATCATCCAACAGATCCCATATGCAGTAGCGGAGAGCGTCAGAAGAGGATAAAAAAACATGTTGCGTCGTCGACCCAGGGTTTGGCCGTCGTCAATGTGATGCCCTTTTGTCCGCCCCTAAATGTCGTAAATTTGTTGATTTGACCGGGTTTTAATTGAGTTTTTGGGATATTAGGAGGAGTTACGAGTTTTGAATGATTACCACTTGTTCTTGGAGCCACTACACACGATTACCTTCATCTACAACAATCCGAAATCATTACTGTCATCCACTATCAATCATTCGTCTAATCCATCATCATCTAACCCAATCCTAAACCCTCATTATCATCATTAATCCACAATCACCATCAAACCCTAATCACCATCAACCTCTCCAAGATCAAGATCATGTCTTAGTGTTCATCCTCATCATCCGATGATCGTGAATCGTCAACCATGAGCGGCCAATCTCCTTGGGTTTCACCCCGGTGTAGGTTTTGTAAGATTTTCTAAGGTTTAACCATTTGTGTTTAGTTTGATTTTTTGACAAGTTGTGTTTAAGCATTTAAAACCTTTGATAATTGTTTTTCATTTGTTTCGAATTCCTAAATTGTCGAGTGAATATTAAATTTGACTTTGCAAAATGGTTATGTGCAATTACGTCTTATCTTAGGTTAGCATTTACATATTCTTGGTAAAGAAGTGCAATGCAGTCCGTTCTAGTAACGTTGATAGCTTTTGGCACCTAAGCCACACGATACTAAATTCGTTAATCGATTAATTCAACTAAATCAAGTTAAACCGTGTAGAAACCCTAGGTCTTGCGATTATCAAACCAGGTGTGAACCTTGTTCCAAATTCATAGTTTTTAACCAAGAATTGAATTTTGTTTTGTAATTTTATAATCAAGGTTTTAGTAATAATTACAAATTCATCGGTTCATTCCGACACACTTTTCAAAAGAAACAATATAATTAATCTAAATTGCAAGCTTCATAATTTGTTCCATTTCTTACAATTGACCAAGTCTGGACACAAACCAAAGACTCTTCGTGGTTTGACCCCTTACTACCACTAACTCATAATTTGAGGTAATTAGTTCATATAAATATTACCTTTGACCGGGGTGTGACGACCCGATAAGATAATTGATTAGGTGGTGTTTGAACCTCAATCTTTCTGGAAAAACACCTCAACTCAAGCCCCTCAACATGTAGATTAGTTGTGAACAAGGTTTGGTTCGTGTTCATCCAAGAAAGATAAGTAAAAGTTGTTGGAGATGAAAGTTTTACAAAAACAAATCTAAATCCGATTTTGGACCTCAAATGTGGTGATGTACCACCTTTTTGTAACATCCATGGAGGTTATCTAAGTAAGGATAGAGCAAGAAATATGAATTAAATGAATAATAAGATGCTCAAAACTTAGTGTTTTGAGACTTGGCATAATCTACCTAACTTGAAGAATTCTTGAAGATTTAGAGAATTTGAGAGTGGATTGAGGTGTGTAAAGGGTTGAGGAGTTGTTGGAGGCACCTATTTATAATATGGCATTAGGGTTTGAGTTAATAAAGGCTTAGGAGGTGATTGGGGGTGAAAGAGGTGGAGAAAAGTGACCAACCCGCGAGCTGGGAACAACCTGTTGCGGATTGATGCTCGTCGCACCACGTGAGAGTCAAAGACTCTCCCGTGGCGTGGCACGACGGGTTATGTTTTTCCAAAACTTCCGGTTTTGTTCCCTTTCAGCCCCTAAACTTGGTTTTTGTGTTATATTATGCCATAAACTTGCATTTTAACTCGTTTTTAGGTATTCAAGGTGTATTCGAGTATGGTATAAGTATAATGCATGTATGGTTGATATATCAATAGTATTTCAAGACTCGGTTTCGTGTATAAACGCATATTTGTTGATGGACTGAATAACGATTAAGTATGAATGTAACAAGTATATATAAAAACATGAATTTCCATTATGATCAAGGTATCAGATTACAAGTGTGGAAATGAAATACGAATTACAAGCTAATCGGAAATACATCGGAAAACACGAAATGTTACACAATGCCTTGACACCCGTTGCTTATGTACTGTTATTCGCTCTTTCTTGGTGGAATTTTAGTTTTTGGAGTTTCAAGAAACAACCAACTATTGCTCGTTCTAGTTATGAATTCGAGTATCGTGTTATGGCTAACATTGGTGCTAAAATCATTTGGATCATTCATCTAATTTGTGACTTACATGTGCTTCCGCCTGATCACCCAACCTTATCATATGATAATAAGAGTGCTTTATTTTTAACACAAAATCTTATCTCACACAAACATCCTAAACATATTGATCTGGATTATCACTTTGTTCTAGAACTCACAACGTCTCGAAAACTACACACTCAGTTTGTTCCAACCAAGCTCTAGGTTGCGGACATTTGCACCAAAAGTCTTCGTTGACCAAAGTTTGAATTTTTTCGTGACTGTCTTGGTCTTCATCCGCCATCGTTTTGTTTGAGGAGGGATATTAGAAAACCATAGAGTTCCATTTATTTGTTGTGTACTTAATTGTATTATTTCATTTTCCCTTGTACTTGAATGTAATTTCTACTTGTATATTTCTAACAGTCTGCAATTTATAACACAACATGAGTTGACACTAAGTTAAACAAGTTAGTGCTATGGTAAATTGGTCCAAAACTGTATATGACACGTATAACACAGATTCATTATCGTGTGAAATGGGTTAATGGATTGGCCTAACATGTTTATGAACCGCTTATGAAAACAACGTTGTTCTATAGTTTTAAAATAATAATTTAAATATGAACTATAATGTTTGGTACCTTTTATTTTATCGTGTTAATCATGTGTTATTATTTTTTTCTAAAATATATGTGTAATTCGTGTTATTGAGTTGCTTAATTTAATCGTGTTAAACGTGTCATGTCATTGTGTTATTGAATTGGTTATAATGCGTCGTGTAACCTGCTTATCATACATGTTTGTGTTAGTGATTAAGAAAATGACATGTCTAGTTAAAGGTGTGGTGTCCGTGTTCAATAGTCGTTCTAAACGTGTAATATCGAACATGGTCCATTTAACACAACACGACACGCTTTGCTAAGCTTTGATAACACATCATAACATATTTGAGTGTGTTCGTGTGTATGGGTTTATGCGTGTTCAGCCTCGTGTGTTTTTACGTGCTCACATATTCCTGTGTATGTGTGTCACGCATTCGTGTGTCCGTTTAAACATGTTTTTATCTATAGCTAATTTGTATAATGTGCAGCAAATCTAATTTTCCAAATCAAACACATTTGAAAATTAATCTTAAAAAAGATCGTTCGTTACTCAAAATAACAAACATGCTCAACTAAGGGTTTCTATTACAATGTGAAGTGTGTATATCAAACTTATAGTCATTTCACGATAACGGGGTGTTTAGTATGAGATAATGGAATGTACGAGCTAACTGAATAGGAAATATACGCAATGGATCATTATCATTCCATTGTTTTGTTCGGTTACCATGTGGGATTGGAATCAATCATTACTTTGTATTGTTTGCTAGGTAGGAAAAGACGAAGAAATATAACCAGTGGTGAATGATGGTGATGGTGGTGGTGTTGGGTGGCATTAGTGGGTGGTGGTGGTGGTGGTGATGGAAGGATGGAATGGGGAATTGAATGGAAAAAGACAACAGGTGGATAGAATAAATTTGAGGTATTTAGAGACAAAGGGTTAGTTCATTTCATTGACCAAACAACACTTATTTTTAATTCTATCACAATGGTCCATTTCATTATGTCTACCATTCGTGCATACCAAATAGTACCTAAGCGTTATTTTGAATAGGAAAACACAATTATAAACTTGTTGGAAACTTTTCTTCGTAAATCTCTTAAAAAACTATCATTCAAAACCAAGATGCCAAACATATCATCTTTAACCATTATACTTCTAAGTTTAAAATAAATGTTGAAGTGTTTGATACACCATTAAGAACAATAGTATAACTATTTAGAAAAGAAAGATTTAATTATGGGTTCTGCCCACTTTCAATCGAGTTTTAGGGTTATAAAACTAGTTGAGTATAGAATCGTGTCTTATTCAAATAGCTCTTGAAGTGCAAAATTGTAATGATATATAATACATAAGATTTTATAATGCAATGGCCAAGTTTTATTTTGTATACGTGTGAAGGGCCAAACAATTATTTTATGCATTAGTTGATACATGATATTATTGGGCTAGATACCATCAAATTATATGTGGGATATGAGTTGGTGTCAATAAAACAAGAAACCAAAAAAACGAGAAGCTTTTTAGGCGTGTAAAGGAGGCTTTCCACGCCCATCATTGGTGCATCAAAAACTCATAATTAACTCCTTTCAAACTTGCCAATTATTGCTCAAAACCCACCATCTTTTGGTCTTTTCAACTTAGGGATGTGGATATCCATCTTTATTTATAGGATGCTCATTATATATGTTTAAAGTCATGTACAATATAATGCTCATTATATATAATATATTTTAACTAGAGGGGGGTGTCCGGTGTCCGCGTGATGCAGCGGTGAACACATAAGTGGTAATTACCTTACTTGTTAGATTCGACGGGAAACACAAACATTGGTGATTACGTAACAGATGTGACAGGGAACACATACACTAGTAATCAAGTAGCATGTTATTTATTATAAATTAAAAAAAACCTATACTTAGAGCATACTAAATGAAAGAAAATAAATGTTTTTTTATGATGTAATTTAAAAATATATATATTAACGTATGAAAAAGTTATGCCCTTTTGAAATTATCTTCTTGTCCTTCTTAGATGTATTATAGTATAGTATAGATAAGATAATACTATCTGTAATATGTTTGCGTTCAAGAAAATACAGAGAGAATGCATGATTACTTTAGAACAAAATAAAAGGTTTTCCTATTGATTTTAAGTGTGTAAATGATGGTTAACTAACATGATTAACTATATATTTTATTTAGTAAAGCTATAACCTTAATCTAATTTGGTAATCTTAGTAATGGATAATCATGTTGACCACTAGAAAAAACTTGATGTTCTCTCTCAAATGTTCTAGGTTAATTTATGTTTGAGTTTTCATTTCAAGGTGTTGATTGGGTTACAATTTTGACCTCACATGCTTAAATGGTTTCAATTTTTAGCAAATTACTATATAAGGATTATTGCTAATTGGTACTAGGAAATGGTGTGAAAGATGATTTACGTGGGGTTATAGGGTACTTAGTGAAGGTTGCCGGTGGAGTGAGGTCGGTGGACCATCCGTTGGTTAATCAAATAGACTTTTCAAATTATTATTTGTGGTTGATATGGCTTTGACAGTTTGTTGATTAGACACTTGGAATGATGTTCTTGATGTCTAAAGTAAAGAGTTTGGTCCATCCAACAATTGTGATTACTTGGTTGTATATGTATAGTTTTCTATGTGATCACTCTTTTTATACTTTTAGATCCTTTTAGAATCTCACTATAAATTCCACAGTTATGAAAAAAGTTGGTTATATTTGAATTTTGTAAAAGAAAAATATGATACATCGTGAAAATAAGTATAGAATTAAAAGATAAAATTAGGGTGGTGATTTATTGGCAAAAAACAAAACCTTTAAACACCTAAGTTTAAAAAAAAGAGGTCTTAGGTTCAATTTCCACAGATGATAATGGATTAAAAGAAAGTTGTTAAAAAAATTGAAAGATGTTTCATAAATTCCATGGCTATATATAGGTAAAATTGTCTGGCATGACTACCAACATTTAAATTTGCATAACAAATGGACATGTTTTTATTCTTCTTATTATTTAAGAATTAATAAAAACTATTGTGAGCAAATATGATGAATTAAACTTTTTTAACCGTCCAAAAACTCATGAATGTAGTTGAAGTGACAATTTTTTTCACACTCCATGCCCAAAAACTCATGAATGTAGTTGAAGTGACAATGTTTCACACTCATAAGAAATATTGAATATAACTTATCTTTTTAATAATACACTTGCTTTTTATTAGGAAGGGAATTTTAATTATATATAGACCACATGTAGAATGTCAAGAATGTTTTTTTAACGACGAACAAAATAAAAGTCCGCCTATCCAGGATAACTCAATGACAAAAGGCAACCTTATACGCCGGCGACCGTAGACAGCACTGCGGTAAAACCCGTCGCCCAAGCCCAACATCATCAATTCCGGAGAAAAACCGTCGTCTGAAGGCTCACTGCGGTAAAACCGGGTTAGGGATCGGATTTAAACTTGAGATCTCTAACTTCAAAAACAAATCATCACTTCCCACCAATACCAATTGAACTATAGCTCATTGGCATGATAGCGACAATGTAAATCCTTTATATATTGCAATCCAAAAATGCTCACGTGGCTAACGATTTGTGTAAGAATATTTCTCAAGTTAACACATCTAATAAAAACACAAAGACTAAATATTCAAGGCTAACACAAGGAAACAAGTGAAAAGGAATCAACACATTATACATGTAACGTAATAAATCTATATCGAAGGTGGATCTTCTAATAAAAATGAATCTAAATTACTCGAAAGTCTCTCTAAACACATACACGTTGTTGTTATTCTTTCAAAATCTGGTAACACCTGTCATCTACATAAACCACCTAAAGATTCCACTTATTATCGGCATGCAGAATCTAGATTTTCAATAGAACTTATACAGCGTCATGTGGCTGAACTGGTTACCTACACATGGCAAGATCCTTGAAAGACGCGTCACAAACAAGTAAAGGTACAAGCGAAAACAACGAAGGATGTAGGTATAAGTTGTACATTGATGTGGGGATTTGAGATTGAAGTTGTACCGGGAGACACAAGTATTATTGATGAATGAGATATTGTCCAAGCAAGTGGGTAGTTAGGTTAGGTTAGGTTACCTAGAAGTTCTCGAGAAGTGGTTCCTGTGGCATGGGAGTATTCAAAACACGTGATTTTGTGCAAAACAACCCATCAAAACATATACACAAAATTAGTAACGTGTAAAGTGGTGTATAGTGTAACCAACTATGTGTCAACAAGGCACAATAACCTTTACTCACCAAAAGTTATGAATTTGACTCTTAAAAGCAGGCACATGCAACTTCTACTTATTAAATTATGGAATGTTGATAATTTTTTTTATATTTTTTAATGAAATGTTGATATTATTTATCATTTCTAACTTATTTTAAAGAGTTAAGTGATTTTAAACAAATAAAATTGTGTTTGTTAAATCCATTTTTTAGTTATAAGATCCTAAATACATATTAATCTAAGTTACATGTATGACATAAACCAGAACCTAGCGATTTAGTGATGTGGTGCTTGATCTCATAAAAGTTATATGTGTTTAATTCATTGTAAGTGCAAATTTAGATGATATGTATATTAGAGTAATTATTGATATTTTTAGTTCAATGTTTGCATTCACTAAAAAATAATAAAAATAAAAAAAAAGTCATTCAGTGGCATACTATAAGTGCTGCAAAAAAATCCAAAAAGTGCCACTAAATACCCTTGTTAGAATGAGTGACACACAAAAAAAGTGTCACTAGAAATGCTGTCACTAATCCTTTTAGTGGCATGCCACCACTAGCATTTAGACTTTTAGTGCATTTTTTTATCTGCTGCTACAAACTTTAGTGGCACGTAATTTTTGCCATAAAATCACATCAAATTAAATACTATTATAGTCATTTATCATAATTAAGATTAATTAATTAAATTTGTTATTTATTCATAACATAAAATAAAAATATAACTATAAAACGTAGAAGTCATAACATCATGAGTTTGATCATCTTCCAAACATTCATACTTTTTCAAATAAATGTCAAAATAACTCTAATTATTAAATATATAAAACATAAAACTAACAAACGTTTGAATAAAAACTCAAAACTTTATTGCCTTCATCATCAACCTCTTGCAAATCTTCATGCAGTTATAGTGATATTCTTGCTTAGCAATCATATTCCCACATCATAGTTGTTCCTGCACCTACAATCGCCACATTACCCAACTCACCATATTCAAACTGAAATTTCGCAGTTAATGTCGTAGGTACAGTTATTAAGGTTGATATAAG
Organism: Scalesia atractyloides; assembly: GCA_947069175.1. Classification (NCBI taxonomy): domain Eukaryota; kingdom Viridiplantae; phylum Streptophyta; class Magnoliopsida; order Asterales; family Asteraceae; genus Scalesia; species Scalesia atractyloides. The sequence goes on along the minus strand of CAMTDV010000026.1, from coordinate 1,858,272 downwards.
TACCATTAATAAAAGGCAACCTCACTTCTTTTGACGTTAGTTTAAGTTGTGTAACCAAAGATTGGGTGGTTTTTTCAGCACCTCTGGTCAGTGAAATTGGGTTAGCTAAAGCGAATTCTTAAATTCCATCCTTTCAAAAGAAAATATTAATAAGCAAATTATTTGTTTGTTGAAGACAAACCTGGAAGAAAATCTCCATCGTGTTGAACCACCTTTAAACACATTTGTGATAGTCATACTAAATACAATTTTGAATTATCATAGGAGCTTTTTTTATTTATTTTGCAACCCCTACATAATAATCATTTGATTAGTCATTATATATTTGTCTCAAGTAAATCTCAAATAATAGATAAGCTTCTAATATTGTTAACCAGCATTCTACCACAAACAGGGGGGCGGACCTACCTTAGGGACAGGGGTAGCCTCCGCTACCCCTTGGCGCTCCGGCGGTAGTGTAAATTTTGGAAAAAATGACCTTTTTTTGACGTTTTTTTCGATTTCGTTACCCTTTTTTTATAAAACGTTACCCCTACGAAAATTTTCTAGATCCGCCACTAACCACAAAGAAACAAAAGGGGAATGGCCAGTTGGCCACAATAATGTTCGTTTTAAATGAAGAGCAGCGATCCTATTTTAAGTGAAACAAGTATGCAAATCCTAGTTGTAAAATATATGATATTTAGTAGTTTATGCTAACCCTAAAATGAACTTGATATAAACCAGCATGTGTTGCATTTGAAAGTAAGAATTATATCTAAATTGCAACTACAACAAACGTAGCACACATTTACACAAAGCATTTTAACCTAGCTAATGTAAAATACCCGATAGTTGCAGCACCATGTCCAATGCCAAAGTAGCTATAACATGTTGCCGTTACCTTTTAAGAACATAAAAAAAGTATATGCAAAGAATGGGATGTTATTCAATGTACACATAATAAAATAATGTTCGCTACATAGGTTTAGGATTCTGTAAAAAAGACTAAAAGTGTGAGAACGATAAGAAAGACTCTGGTGATGACACATGTCTCTATCTATTTTATTAGTTTAAGGGTAAGATGGTAATTTGACCCATAATCCTAATTAAAGATACAATCTTGTAACCGATTCATCATTTAAATTTAGGAATTCGTTTCATCATTTATTTTAGGAATTCATTTCAATGTTATTTAGGAATTCATCATCAGTTCATATAAAACATCATACGAATTCCAAAAACACCACAACTTGAATCATAATACAGCCATAGTGTTTTAACAATTGTAAGGATTTTTGTTATATTTGTAGATATAAAACATCATAAAAAATACAAAAACACCATGAATTGAATCATAATACAGTCGTGGTGTTTTAAGCATTTAAAATGATTATATTGCTATTCCAGATGTTTAAACACCATGACTGTAATCATAACACAATGTCACATGTCACACCCCGACCCGCAGCGGAAAAGGTGATCGAGGCATGATTGGGTTATCATCAAAGCTCATGACATTTATTAAAAGCGTTTCATATTCATTAATACATTTTAATGGGAAATATACAATCATAATTACATCATGTCCTAAACATCAATCTAGGCTTCATTGTTTTCTTCTAAGGCATTTCCTATGTTTTCCTTGCTTCATCCTGTTCACCTGTATCATGCTAAAAATGGTTTTTGGATCAACAAAAAGTTGGCGAGTGAATCCTATGAAAAACATTTGAACAAGTTTATTTAATTGATTATAAAATAAAGTGCACAACCACACATGAGTAAAAATAGATGTAAACTTATTCACCAATCATTTAATATTAAATAAAGCACACATGAATAATAATGGATCGTTTTGAGGCACGCGTTGCTCAACTCGTCTCCCACGAGGAACTGATGGGCCTAATGAATGAATTGCATATAACTTGAAATATGAAATACATAACTACAACCAATATATACAATCTAAGTTTAGATCACAATATGGTATGGCACAAGTTTAAATAAACGAGTTAATTGTGGTGACACATGACACACCCCAAAACGTGTAATTAAAAAGGGGAGTTGTAAGATTCACTCACATTGGGTGCGTTCGGTTGATGATGTTGAATGCGCACAAAGTTGGTTTTAACCACGAGTGAAACTAACCTAGATAATGGCATAATGGTTCGGTAAGTAAACGGATTTTATTAATCCATTTTAGTAGGATTGTTGGGTGTATTTTTTGAGTTTAAGGCTATTTTCTAACCTTAAAAATGTTATTTTTAGTATTTTTAATTGATTTTTAAATAAAATAAATAAATAAAAATAATAAAAATTGTTGACTTTTTGCGACCGTTGACCGTTGACTTGTTGACCGGTCAGGCTGTGTAATTGTGTGCGCCGGGTGAGGCTCGAACCCGAGACCTCCCGTTCGCGTGCACGCAGCTCTACCAACTGAGCTACGTGTCTAACCTGAAATATTTCTGTTTTTAATTAAATTTATATACTAATTAGATTAATCCGAAAATCATTTATTTTTAAAAAGATTTTAACATAACGACTCGGTGCGCTCCACAGGTCTCGAACCCGGGACCTGTGGTTTAAGTTACACACAGTCCACCGCTGGACTATGTGTCTAACTTGTTAAATAATCTGATTTTTATTATACTTATATACAAACTAAATAATTTCATTTCTGTCTTATATAAAAAGTTTGATAATTATCAGGACCGGTGCGTTAGTCCGGACTCGAACTCGTGACGTGTGGTTAAACGTTCACACAGTCCACCACTGGACTGTGTGTCTATCTTGGTTATTATTCCGGTTTTTATTAAACTTAACATCTTTAAGCAGTGGATCCGGTTCAGTTAAGAAAAAAAAAACATTTTTATTAAGGCGAGGGTGCGTGGGACAAGAATCGAACTCGGTACGTAAGCGTGTTTTATTGCACACAGTCCACCGCTGGACTGTGTGTCTAACCCGAGATATATCTTGATTTTAATTATACTTATATAATACTGAACTTCGTCTTCTTCGTCAGACTTAACCAGAATCGGAGTCCGACTGGTTCATCGATTTTAATCAAGTTCTTTTGGTGTGTTGCGCTTAATTACATGTGCGATTAATAAAAGAACGAGAGATTAAGTGTGAGGTATACCGAACAGGGCTCCTCTGTTTCGCCGGCGAAACTCCGACGACAGCAGATTATTCCGGCGACGTGTGTCCTGAGGCAGAGGGTCTTCAGGGAGCTTGAGATGAGTGTGGGTGGCTTCGGTATGAGTTCTGGGTGTTCAGTAAGGCTCAGAGGTGAAAGGCTCGGTTTTCCGGCGAGTTGCAGATTTCCGGCGAGGGAAATTATGTCGGGAAAAAGTGTGATTGTGAAGCGAAAAAGCTAGCAGAGGTTTGAGGGGGTATTTATAGGGCAGAATATTGACGAATTTAGTCTGATTTCCGTCTTGATTCGTCGGTTAATGATTTTCCGGCGGTTATAGCTTGTGTCGCGGACTGGACATCAGTTATAACCGATGTTGAGGTTTAATGTTTACGTTAAGTCATTGATAACCGACGCCGTTTGACGAAATCGTCGGATTTTCCGGCGTCAACGGATTTGGGCGCGTCAGTTGACTGGATTTGATTTCTGTTTTCATTATTTGAATTAATTGTTTCGTTATATTACTAAAAAGTACAAGTGGCGCAGTGGTTGGATAGATGAGTGTTAAGGCTTTGCTTGACCGGTTTGACCCGGCTGACCCGGGTTCGAAACCGGCAGCCTTGTTTTATTTTTTAACCACTATTTTTAACACTTTTTCAAATATAAATTATATATTCCAATATACTTATTAATTCGTTTAAAATTATTTTGGGCATTAAATACGCAACGAAATTTTTAACTGATTGTTCGGTTAATAAACGGAGCGGGTTTGGTAAATCCGGTTTTTGACGGATGTTACAGTATCCCCTGCTTTTTAGAAATTTCGTCCCGAAATTTAAGTAGTGACATATTTGTCTAAAAGGATGGTGTTTAGTTTGACAGTTACATGCTTAGAAAAAGAGTAAGAGTTTAAGTTTTTTGTTTTAGGCGGTAACGTCCCTTGTAAGGGTTAAGTACCCTGTTAAGGAATCGCTTTTTGTTGCCTACTGTAAAAATATTGATAAGCAGAGTTGATTCACTAAATATGATATCATGCGTAAGAGTTTTGATATGTTTGGAAGGATAGGGTTATATCCTAAAACAAATTTCTAATACTACAACCTACATGGAACTTCTCATAACCGTCTAACAATGCCTCTGATCCTTTGACAAGAATACTTATATATAGGAAGTACCAGCGGCGTATCCACCATATTCTTGTCAAATTTTCATTGGTTTTATCAGTAAGTTATGATTGGTTCTGTGATGTGACTCTAGAACATAAATAAACACAACAACCAATATCTGAGTCCAAGTTCTGATAGCATACATGTTTGAATGGTGAAGTTCCTCTCTCGTTTGTTATGATGGAGAGGTTAGTTTATGTAGAAATAGAACACAATCCAATTTCTTTAAATGGCGAGATGATATGAATGTAACACAAATTTCAACCAAGACAATACTAAATCCTACATGGAACTTCTCATAACCGCCTGATAATGCCTCTGATCCTTTGGCAAGAATACTTATATATAGGAAGTACCAGCGGCTTATCCACCATATTCTTGTCAAATTTTCGTTGGTTTTATCCGCAAGTTATGATTAGTTACCAAGAAATTACTAAATCCTACATAGAACTTCTCATAACCGCCTGACAATGCCTCTGATCCTTTGACAAGAATACTTATATATAGGAAGTACCAACGGCGTATCCACCATATTCTTGTCAAATTTTCATTGGTTTTATCAGTGAGTTATGATTGGTTCTATGATGTAACTCTAGAACATAAATAAACACAACAACCAATATTTGAGTCCACATTCTGATAGCATACATGTTTGAATGATGACAACACCTCTCTCGTTTGTTGTGATGGAGAGGTTATTCATTGTGGAAGTGAGACATAGCTCAACTTCTTTAAATGATGAAATTGAATACGCTAAATGTATGATGAACAAACTTCGATCAAAACATATTAAATCCTACATGGAACCTCTCATAACCGCCTGATAATGCCTCGATCCTCTGACAAGAACACTTATATATAGGAAGTACCAGCGGCGTATCCACCATATTCTTGTCAAATTTTCATTGACTTTATCCACAAGTTATGATTAGTTCTATGTGACTCTACAACAAACTCAACAACCAAAAATCGTATTGCATGCACTGAAAATGAAAAATGTCTGTGCGATCAAGGCTCAATCAAACGGAGCCGATCGTATTGCATGTACTGAAAATGAGAAATGTCTGTGCGATCAAGGCTCAATCAAACGGAGTCGATCGTATTGCATGTACTGAAAATAATAAATTTAATCTAAACAATAATCACACAAACAGTTTATACATGGAACCCTCATAACCGCCTGATAATGACTCCGATCCTTTGACAAGAATACTTATATATAGGAAGTACCAGCGGCATATCCACCATATTCTTGTCAAATTCTCATTGGCTTTATCCTTAAGTTATGATTGGTTCTATGTGATTCTATAAACATAAAGAAAAACATAAAACTAAACGATTCAAGTTGAATCTTGATTTTCGGTGAAGAGGACTAGTTGGGTAGTTTCGTTTGGGCCGTCATTATCTTCGTCAGGATTGGCGTTGATGTTGAAAACTCTTCCTCTTGCTGGTGGCCTAGTGATTGGGTTTTCTTGATTACTTGGTTAACTGGGTTTGATTGAGCTTGAGCGTTTATGATGTTAACCAATCGAGGGCACGTGTTTCTAAAGTGGGTAGGGTCGCCACAATTGAAACAAGCTCGAACATAAGGTAACATGGGGTATTGAGGTTGTTTATATGTTTGGATCATATTTTGAGTAGGGGGTGTGGTTTGGTTTTGAGGGGTGCGGCAAACCTTGCTCAAATGACCATAGCGTCCACAATTTGCACATGGTCGACAAGGTAAGGTAAGGGGATGGTGATAAAAACAGGTGTTACATCGAGGGTGAGGTCCAAGATATGGTTTCTTATTTGGGTAAGTTGAGTTGGGTGCTACTTGAGTGATTGGGATAGCTTGGATGGGTATGGCGTGTGAAATTGGTTGATTACGCTGGATAGTAGCGAAAAGTTGCCCGTCTCTTTTTCTCTTAGAAATGGGTTGAGAAGGGGATTCAGTTTGGGTAGAGTTTGAAGTTTCAGTTGATGCTTTATCCTTCTTCTTCTCCTCCTTGAAGTCTTTGTTCCGGATTCGGTTCTCGGTGAGCTCTGTAGCTAACTCCATTGCTGCTTCCAAAGTTGCAGGCGTGGTACTTATTACAGAGTCTTGAATTTTTGACGGAAGACCTCGGATGTAGTGCTCGATCAAACGGTAGAGGGGAGTGAACAAGTTGGGAACCATTTGATTTAACTCGAGAAATCTTTTGTTGTAAGTGGTGTGGTCGCCTTCCTTTTGCTTCAACGAATAGAACTCATCTTCTAATTTCTTGATTTCGCTCCTTGGGCAAAACCGTCTTATCATGATTTCCTTCAACTCTTCCCAAGTCAAAGTCATAGCATCGTCAATGCCTCGTTTGGCCTTCTCTGTATTCCACCAAGTAAGTGTTATTCCATATAAACGTCCTGTAGCATATCGCACTTTGCAATCATCGGGGCAATCGCAATTTAGAAAAGTGTTCTCCATTTCTTCAAACCAATGGAGGAGAGCGGTGACACCTTCAGTCCCTTCGTATTTTGGAGGGTCGCATGATTTGAAATGCTTGTAGGTGCATTTAGTGGTATTTGGGGAGGGTTGATAATATTTTGATCTTATTGGTTGACAGGAGTAGCGGTAAGGGCTTGTTGGATTTGAATTACAATGTTGGGTATTACGGCAGCCATTTGTTGGGCGATTAGTGCAGCCATGCGCTCGCGGCTTTTCCTGCTCTCATCTTCCTACGGGCGAGGCTAGAAGACATCTACAAGGAATACGTATCATGAGTATGAGTTGGATGTTTTTGGATCATGGGTCGTATTTAGGAATGAACATTCATAAAATAAATATAGAAAAATAAATCTACTACATCCATAGGATGTCTTGGGCTTTGCTCGTCATTGGGCCTTGCATGCCGCCATACTTCACCTTCGTAATCATGTGGGCCCCCATGAATACCGGGTTTTTCATATGGTTCGCATGTGTTAGCCTGGTTACGTACACTAAAACCCGGAGAAAATCGAGAAATATGTATATAACGTATGATATTCGTAATGTGTCCAGGTGTAGACACGGTGACACCTCAAAGTGGGGTTAGTTCGAACGACGTTTGGTGTGGCATGCTTTGGCCTAATAGGTCCTTCGTACTCTCATCGTTAGTCCCCAGGTAGGCAAACTGGTCCGTTATATTGAATTTATACGAATGCCAACCTAGACAGGACGTTCCGACTACCGGTACTTGTACCCTTCCAGTTACTACATGCCCGTCGCAGAACTCACTTTGATGGGATTTGAAAATTGCGACAAAATCTTTGAATAACAAAAGTATGAAGATGATTTGAATATATGAACATTGAAATATTTATGATGAATGTGTATGTAAGTATGTATGTTTGACTGTAAGTATAAACAAATATGAAACAAATAAATATCATAAGTTTGTATGTAACCACCTAAATAATTAAAATTTAGGCAACTATAGTATAGGCTCTAAGGGTCTAATAACATATCCTATATCCCTATAGTCATGGCTCTGATACCAATCTGTCACACCCCGACCCGTAGCGGAAAAGGTGATCGAGGCATGATTGGGTTATCATCAAAGCTCATGACATTTATTATAACGTTTCATATTCATTAGTACATTTTAATGGGAAATATACAATCATAATTACATCATGTCCTAAACATCAATCTAGGCTTCATTGTTTTCTTCTAAGGCATTTCCTATGTTTTCCTTGCTTCATCCTGTTCACCTGTATCATATGTAAAAATGGTTTTTGGATCAACAAAAAGTTGGCGAGTGAATCCTATGAAAAACATTTGAACAAGTTTATTTAATTGATTATAAAATAAAGTGCACAACACACATGAGTAAAAATAGATGTAAACTTATTCACCAATCATTTAATATTAAATAAAGCACACATGAACAATAATGGATCGTTTTGAGGCACGCGTTGCTCAACTCGTCTCCCACGAGGAACTGATGGGCCTAATGAATGAATTGCATATAACTTGACAATATGAAATACATACCTACAACCAATATATACAATCTAAGTTTAGATCACAATATGGTATGACACAAGTTAAATAAACGAGTTAATTGTGGTGACACATGACACACCCCAAAACGTGTAATTAAAAAGGGGAGTTGTAAGATTCACTCACATTGGGTGCGTTCGGTTGATGATGTTGAATGCGCACGAAGTTGGTTTTAACCACGAGTGAAACTAACCTAGATAATGGCATAATGGTTCGGTAAGTAAACGGATTTTATTAATCCATTTTAGTAGGATTGTTGGGTGTATTTTTGTGAGTTTAAGGCTATTTTCTAACCTTAAAAATGTTATTTTTAAGTATTTTTAATTGATTTTTAAATAAAATAAATAAATAAAAATAATAAAATTGTTGACTTTTTGCGACCGTTGACCGTTGACTTGTTGACCGGTCAGGCTGTGTAATTGTGTGCGCCGGGTGAGGCTCGAACCCGAGACCTCCCGTTCGCGTGCACGCAGCTCTACCAACTGAGCTACGTGTCTAACCTGAAATATTTCTGTTTTTAATTAAATTTATATACTAATTAGATTAATCCGAAAATCATTTATTTTTAAAAAGATTTTAACATAACGACTCGGTGCGCTCCACAGGTCTCGAACCCGGGACCTGTGGTTTAAGTTAACACACAGTCCACCGCTGGACTGTGTGTCTAACTTGTTAAATAATCTGATTTTTATTATACTTATATACAAACTAAATAATTTCATTTCTGTCTTATATAAAAAGTTTGATAATTATCAGGACCGGTGCGGTAGTCCGGACTCGAACTCGTGACGTGTGGTTAAACGTTCACACAGTCCACACTGGACTGTGTGTCTATCTTGGTTATTATTCTGGTTTTTATTAAACCTTAACATCTTTAAGCAGTGGATCCGGTTCAGTTAAGAAAAAAAAAACATTTTTATTAAGGCGAGGGTGCGTGGGACAAGAATCGAACTCGGTACGTAAGCGTGTTTTATTTGCACACAGTCCACCGCTGGACTGTGTGTCTAACCCGAGATATATCTTGATTTTAATTATACTTATATAATACTGAACTTCGTCTTCTTCGTCAGACTTAACCAGAATCGGAGTCCGACTGGTTCATCGATTTTAATCAAGTTCTTTTGGTGTGTTGCGCTTAATTACATGTGCGATTAATAAAAGAACGAGAGATTAAGTGTGAGGTATACCGAACAGGGCTCCTCTGTTTCGCCGGCGAAACTCCGACGACAGCAGATTATTCCGGCGACGTGTGTCCTGCGGCAGAGGGTCTTCAGGGAGCTTGAGATGAGTGTGGGTGGCTTCGGTATGAGTTCTGGGTGTTCAGTAAGGCTCAGAGGTGAAAGGCTCGGTTTTCCGGCGAGTTGCAGATTCCGGCGAGGGAAATTATGTCGGGAAAAAGTGTGATTGTGAGCGAAAAAGCTAGCAGAAGTTTGAGGGGGTATTTATAGGGCAGAACATTGACGAATTTAGTCTGATTTCCGTCTTGATTCGTCGGTTAATGATTTTCCGGCGGTTATAGCTTGTGTCGCGGACTGGACATCAGTTATAACCGATGTTGAGGTTTAATGTTTACGATAAGTCATTGATAACCGACGCCGTTTGACGAAGTCGTCGGATTTTCCGGCGTCAACGGATTTGGGCGCGTCAGTTGACTGGATTTGATTTCTGTTTTCATTATTTGAATTAATTGTTTCGTTATATTACTAAAAAGTACAAGTGGCGCAGTGGTTGGATAGATGAGTGTTAAGGCTTTGCTTGACCGGTTTGACCCGGCTGACCCGGGTTCGAAACCCGGCAGCCTTGTTTTATTTTTTAACCACTATTTTTAACACTTTTTCAAATATAAATTATATATTCCAATATACTTATTAATAATGTATCGTTTAAAATTATTTTGGGCATTAAATACGCAACGAAATTTTTAACTGATTGTTCGGTTAATAAACGGAGCGGGTTTGGTAAATCCGGTTTTTGACGGATGTTACATCACATACTCTAGATGTTTAAAACACCATAACTTGAATCATAATTCATTATTTGCAATTGGTGTATTATTTACGTTCATGATGTTTTATGTAAAATACAACGTCTTGAATTACAATACAATTAAAAACCACTGTATGAACATAGAAAAAACACTATGGACTAAAAGATTTAATCGAAACCTAATTTTTTACTCTACTAATTATAACAATATGGTACTCATATTAAAGGAAAAAAAACACTCATTATTATGGTGTACTTTTTTTAAAAAAAGTCATGTATAAAAAGTTATTGACGTTTAAAAATAAGGGGAACTTGCGTGTGCATTGCATATGAGTTTCTAAATTTAAAAATGTTAAATTTATCTTTATACCTTAATCTAGAAATTAATTAATTTAATGGTAAACACTATTTACAATTGGCCATATAATCTCACCATTAGATTATAGATCAAATGATGTAGATCGCTTCTTACACTTCTCACAAAACACACAATTTTTACAATAATCCTACCCCCACTACATATAAAAAAGTTAAAACATAAAATTAACTAGTAAGTGTAACCGCGCTTCACTGCGGATAGCTGCAGATCTTCGCATGTTCAAAAAGGAGAAACATGTTAGAGGTAATACCATTTGTCTCCCAACCAGATCAGAACGGGCATAATGTCTAATTTATAGGTAATCATGGTTTGATTTCAACCCGTGACATTGTCCGAACCGATCATCAGTTTGGTTTCGTGGTCACTTTTTTCATTAACTTTTTTTATTAGGTTTGATTAAAATAAATCTATGCTAAGTCTAATTTCTTACTTAGAAATGTGTTAGGCTTCGAGAATCTAAGACCTACGCTGGTTTTGTTTGCTTTATTATGTTATGGGCTTGCAAATTGATGGAAACACCCCCCCCCCCCCCCCCCCCCCCCCCCCAAAGCTCCAATTTCAATTAAACAAATGATAATGAAGAAATTAAAAGGACAAAATTTCATAAAAGAAAGAAAAGTTCTGACCTCCACTCCACTGGTGGTCAGGGATTCTTCTTCGCTGGAGAAAACGCGCAACTGTTACTATGAGGTGTTCGAAAGGGGAGGGAAGGACCAGTTGCAAACCTAGAAAACTTTCATAGGAGTGAAGTTTTAAAAGAAATGGGTAACGAAATCGAAAAACGTTAACTTTTTCCAAAATTTACACTACCGCCGGAGCGCCAAAGACGGAGACTACCCCTTCGCATAAGGTAGGTCCGCCCCTGGAAAGGACGGTTTAGAATAAAGATAGTGACATAAAAGAAATTTAGGGCTGAAAATAAAGATAGGGAAGGAAGTAGCATATTAGCATACATTCATCGGTAAATATTTAAACCTAAACAAGAAAAACAACATATAAAAAAACATTATGTCACACATGTTTTTAACAACATTTTTTTACGTATACATATCATCTAAACTTGCACTTACAATGATTTAAACACATATAACTTTTATGAGACCAAGCATCGCACCATTAGATCGCTAGATCATGGTTTATGTCATACATATAACTTTTATGAGCCCAATGCAATGAATTCTAACCATGAAATTTAAAACACGACTAAAATACACTGTTTAACACTTGAAACACACTACTTAACATTTTTGGCATAGTGTTTTAAGTTTTAAGTCTAAAATTCATTGCATTGTTTCTTAAATTGTTATTTTTGGTATTTTTCTTGCTAAAACAAACCAAAATATCATGCCTAAGCTCCAAAAATATTACTTACATGTCAATTTCTAAGCTTTCACGCTTCTCACGAAAAATATCATTTTTAGAGGAACCTAAACCATTTTATTTATAACAATTTAAACCAAAGTCCAATGTTTTTTTTAATTGCTGGAAATTTGGTCCAAACTTCTCATATGGGCCACTAAAAGGCAATACAAAATAAGAAACGGCCCATCCGGTCAGATGCTTTTGTATATTGTATGTATTAAGGTGTTTTGGTATTTGATAACAAATAATGGGATTCCTCGCTCTTTGGTTTAAATTGTTACAATACCGATATGATACCGACACTTGCTATAGCAACTACAAGAGATATGCCTGATAGGATATTAACACGGGTTTTACATTTTTCAAAAACTATAAAAACATATACCAATACCAATGTTGTTTGGCCGATATCGGTTTCAGACAACAATAAAAACGAATACGGTATCGGTGTTGTTTGGATAATATCGGTTCGTTTTCATGGTAAAGAATTTAAAATCATTTATATTTTAAATCGTAGATAAAAATACGCATGCCACAACGGTATGTTCAAAATTGTAATACGTTATACTATGTTACTAAAATACACAACGTCTAGAAAACGATAAAAAACGAATACGATACCGGTTCTAATGTTCTTCGAACGGTATCATTTCATTTCGCATGGAATTAAACAAAAGAATCAACAAATTGTGACGTAGTTTTGATGACATGTATGCCTGTGCTTTGATCATTTATACATTACCATTCACAATTCGGTTTTGAGAAAAATTTATGTACAGACGTAGATAAAAATAAGGATGTCACAACGGTGTACTCATTTTATAAACGTCGTATTTTAAAAAACTATAAATGAATTACAAACTTAATATAATAATAAAATATTATAATAAAAAATACCAACTCAACTTGCAAAGCTGTGACCAAAAAGCCCAACTCAACTTACTATAAATAGGCCGGCCTGCCTGTCCTGCCTATAAGCAACCCAACCCAATTACTCAACCAAACAAAACATATTTTTGGTTGGACTACAAACATTTGACTATGATGATCGACTGCTTCAACTTCATCAATGCGTGATAAAAATGCGAAATCACGGAGATGTTTGGGTGGGCTCATACGTTTCGTTAACCGTTAGTTCCATGAGAAACGTTAGACGTGTTCTGTTTGCCGACGAGGCAAAGGGAAGACCTTGAAACTTGAGTTTTATTCGCTTTCTATTTTCTGAGAAATAGAAAAATAAAAAATAAATGTCTTTGTCTAAGAAATGCGTTGAGAAAGGGCAAATGTATAGAACTATTATATGGTCTAAATTGAAGAGGAAAAAAGCAGGGGCGGATTTACCATATAATTAGGGGTAGCCTCCGGCGGTAGTGTAAATTTTGGAAAATTGACGTTTTTTCGATTTCGTTACCTTTTTTTATAAAACGTTACCCCTATGAAAGTTTTCTAGATCCGCCGCTGGAAAAAAGTCAAGTTTTTTCGTATAAAAGTTTTAAGAAACAAAAAAAAAAGCTAAATAAAGGAAAATGATAGAAAGAAAGAAAGAAAAAATAAATAGGAAAGTGTAACGCTTGATGATCAATCAATATTTGTTGGTATGAATATTGTTTGAGGATGTAAAGCACTTCTAATATTGGACCAAAATGATTGATGTTTAGATACTAGTTTCACCACCACAAATCCCTCACTTTGTTCTCACCCTCACAATTTCCAAATGTTAAACCGATCATATCCTCCTCCCTCATCGGAAAACACCATTTTCATCCACCGCCACCACCACCGTCTCAACCTGCCATCTTGCAACCTTCGTATTCCGCTCCTCGGTCCAACATGGAGGGGCGGGAACATACCTCCACGGGCAATGTCCATCCCAACCACCACATCAAACCAAACTCCGACGATGACGAGGAGTACGAGGATCTCCTAGACACCAATCACGACGAAACATATGTGATCCAAGTCCCAAAAGACCAAATATATCGGGTCCCACCCCCCGAAAATGCCATATTTGCTGAACAAAAACGTGTTGCGGTCCCCGCAACAAAGTCAATGTTTTCAGCAAAATGCATGTTGTTGTCAATAATAATCTTGCTCTTAGTTATAGGTCTTATAACAGGATTATGTTTATCCCTGACGGATAAAAAGGACCCCGCTTTTCGCGTTCATCGCGTCCACGTCACCACAAAAGGCAAGGGTAAAGACAAGCAACACGAGTTTGACTTCACGTTAAGATCCAAAAACACCAACGGTCACGCGGTTATATTGTTTGGAAAAGGTGGTAAGGCTTCATTATCTCATAGAGACACGCAGTCGCTAGCCAAAGGACCATTTCCGACGTTTGAACAAGACACAAATAGTTTAAAATACGAGCGTTTGAAGCTCGTAAGTGGTTCGGGGAAGACATTGCCTAAGGTGATACAGAAGAGCATGAATGGTACCTCTCACACAGCTATTAAACTGTTATTAGGGTTTAACGTTCCGTTGAGTTTTAAGGTTGGGGTGTTTTGGGTTAAGAGCAAAATGTTGTCGATAGCGTGCAATGTTAAGGTCAAAAGGTTGACCAAACGGGCAAGAATTTTGACTCAAGATTGTGATTATTCGACTAGCTAGTTTAAATTAGGTATGCTAGTGAACGTATGATATGATTATTGTGGTGGAAAGGGTTGGTTTTGACTTATAATAATAATAATGTGTTAGGATTAGGGGCAAAAGAATAGTAATGTTTTGTTTGTTTTAGAAAAATATCATTGTTTTATTATGGATAAACGCATTCTATGCATTTTGCAATTTATTTGTTGATATGATTGTGGCTTACATATATAAAATCTATTCTTTTTATGCACTTGTGGGATCCATCTATTATTTGTTAATAAAGACATATGTTATACTTGAATATGAAGTATATCCAGTATGACATTTATTTCATTCTTTTGCTAAATATTAATCGGGAAAAAAACCAATTATGATCTCGGTTCAATTATTGTCGGGTTCAAATATCGAATCATAATTCGTCGTTTCAACCCCAAGCGATGTAAATTCATTTTAATCTATGAAAAATGAATTCCATCTATCTTGTTGCCCGTTTACCGTCTATCTTATCTTGGCAAAATTAGAGTTGTCAAATGGTGTAGTTATGAAAGGTGCAACTTTGGTGGTGGTTAGACCAACCACGAATGCGGTTGGTGTGGAAGGGGACGAGGAGGAACAGGATTGGTGGCCGCGGGTGGAGGGTTCAACGGGGTGTATGGCGAGGCAGTGGTGAAACTGATCAAACGAAGGAGTTATCTTCTGGAAATGAATTCTTTCTAGCTAATTTGTTGGTATTGTTTGTTCTATAATGTGAATGGTTTTTGGTTTTGTTATGTTGTAAATCAATAATTTGAATTGAATGATATTGAAATTGATGAACCCAAACACATCCTATATAATTACTCGTGTAAAATGCATTGAGCTAACTCGGATATAGTTAAAATAATGTAAAATGGATACAATCCGTGTGACATATTTGTCTAAACATGGCAAATAGGTTGTGAAAAGTGGTGTAAACAAGCTGAAGCAACCTAAGCTTAGGCGAGCCTGGGCTTAGCCTATGTAACTTAAGAGAGCTCGAGCTTGGGTCGGTTAGAAGTTAGAACTTTATTTTCCAAGTTCGAACTTGCACGTGAATAGTTTATCAAATCTGAGTTTGGCGTTATTAATATATTATTATATTCATAAACACTTATAATTATTTATGTATATTTGTTATTATCAATTTATATATAAGACAATATAGTTTATTTTTTTATAAAAATAAATGTATATAAAATGATAGTAATTATGTAAATACATGATTAATATATTAAATAAGAATTGTATAAATAATAAGCTTATTTAAACTCACAAGCCTAGTCAAACTCGATATTTGAAGCTTAGGCTTTAAACTCGAGTAATAAGAGAGCCTCAATATAACCTCGGACTCGTTTAAACTTGATTCGATTTAAACTTTTAGCTAGCCAATCTTGAGTAGTTTATGAGCAGCTCGTCTCGTTTACATTCTTAGTTGTAAACAGTTGGCTGATTGAATTTATAATTATATCATATTTTTATTATTTTTATTCCGCTTAATCATTTAATTTTAATACAACAACATGCTCGTTAATCAAGGGACACATTTGCCACGATAGGAAATAAAATCAGACAAACAAAAACTTCTGTTGATTTTTATTTATCATCAAAGTATAAATTTACAATAAACTAATAAACAGTTTTAGTAATGAATCTAAAACATGCATTATGGGATATGGGTTTGGTAGACGGGTGAAGACTATATATGTGTTTAGGTCTTTAAAAGCTAACTTCAAGAAACAGACTAAACATACTAACATTGTCACATGTTCGTGTCGATATAATAAATACCGAACCTATATACATCTACCGTAATATAGGATAAGATAGAACGTTTAGTTGATGAAGTAGTCGTCGACAATGAGTTGCCCGAATAAATACATCTTCATGACGTTGTGACTATGTGACAGGCGAAGCTTTGTGCATATTGTAGATATAAAGTATGTAACAATCACCATCAATGTCGATGCAAGCTAGCAATTGAGCTTGTTGTGAATGGACTTTACCTATTGATGATTACCTATTGTAACAATCACCATCAATGTCGATGCAAGTAGCAATTGAGCTTGTTGTGAATGGACTTTACCTATGATGATTACCTATTGATGATGTGGGTAGCTCATCTCAATAAAATAACTTAAGCGCAGGGTTGATAGGTAAAAAGGTTGGAGTTGACAACTGTCGTGAATAGCAAAAAAGAATGAGAACAGTACCCAGTCACATCAACACTTTACGTGTAAACCTCATGTACAGCCACAACAGAGCATGTGGGAGAACACACTCTTTTACCCCAGGTCCAGACCCTTCAACCTATCAAAAAGGACAAGTCCCCCACTAAAGCCAAGGATCACTGATTAAAGGTTTCTTCTTATAGAGAAGACCTACCCTATAAATTACAGTCTCTTGTCATTCAAGGAAAGGCACTCCAGATCAGCTCAGATCACTTTTGATCTCTGATCTTACTTCTCCCCTCTAGAACCTGCTTTGTGCTTGTTCTATTCTTCACTTAATACTAAATCATCATACTTGATATTAACATTCTGGGTTGAACACTTCTCAATCCATAATCCAAAAGTGAACAACAACAACAGTGGTCTCTCTCCACGTGTTGTAAACGTGGAGGGACCCCACGACCTGTGTTAGGCAAACCGAAACCCTTGAATAATTTTACCTAACGAGTTCAGTTACTATCCTTGGTCTTATATATGTTGTAGCAACACATATAAAGTTAGAGATTCTTGATAGGAGGGGTGGTATGGGGTAGGGTAAGGGGTGGGGTGTTGGGTTTAAGATTGTGTTGAAGAATCCAAGGGAAATGCAAGTTTTGCTACCAGGGACTTGATATAATTAGGTGTGTTGATGTAGCCCACCAATATGGTATTATTGTGTAGTGAATGAAGAGTATATATCCTTAGCTTTTGTATTTATATGCATCTTTGGTGCTTATGTTATGTTGTGTTTTGTTGCCTACCATTCATTTCACTTGTTTTCTTTTTCACATTATAAATAATTTATCTATTAAAGTGAGTGATTTTATTTTATATATTCAAACAACTTATTTCACTCGTAAATAATCAGAAAACAGTTTGAATACACGATTTCAAACCTCTTTAGTCCTTTATAACAACGGTTTTTATTGTTATATCAAAATTGAATAAGCTTATGATCAGGCATAAAAAATGCAACAACTATACATTTCACTTGTTTTCTTTTTCACATAAATAAAAAAGTTAATTTATTAAAGTAAGTGATTTTATTTTGTATATTCAAACAAACTTATTTCACTCGTAAATAATAAAAAACGGTTTGAATACGTAATTTCAAACCTCTATGGCCTTTTATAACAAGGGTTTTTATCATTATATCAAAGCTGAATAAGCATAACGACCTGGCATAAAAAATGTAACAACTATAACAACGGTTTAATGTAAGTAAATTGCTAAGCTAAGTTAAAATTATGTTAAATGTTAAGTTCTTTAATCTTTATAATTTGTTATTGTATTATTGTGTGTATGATGAGCAAAGTGTGGATTATAGTGAGAGAATCTTACCATGTATTAGCTGGCTAGCTTGCATTATGCAAACCAATCAATTGCATGTAGATCCAGATTGGGTTGGGTTTGGGTTAGCTTTTCAAGCTAATAACACTTTTGCATCTTTTATAAATATTGGTTTGTAAAGTGTTTAACCATTACACAACACTAATTCAAAATTTGTTTAACAATTTGCTCGAAAAGGTATATATATTCTTTTAAAATTAAAAGTTAAATCCTTCCAACAAAGTTAGAACACTAATTCGAAATGTGAATTCCTCCTAGCGGTATGAAACTGGGTTTTCATAAACACGTCTGGTCACGTCATTTTTATACACACAGTTTTAATGGTCCTGTCAATTTGATACACACACATTTTTAACGGTCTGGCCAACGTTTTTGGATCTTCCAAACTGTCGTTTAGCCTTTTTCTTTTATTTTTCTTTTTCTTTTTTTCCTTTTTTTAGGGGGGTGGTGTTTGAAAGATGTGGTTATGTGGATCTTCATTAACATTTTAACCTCTCAAACTTTTTTAAATAAAAATAACAATATTGAAGCCTTAGCCCACTAAAACTAGAGTTTTTAACTGCTAACTTACACACCTTCTATATAAACTTCCTTCTTAAATTTACACCAATATTCATTATAAAACTAAAATCATCAACCACTTGAGAACGAACATCTTTGCTACACACATCAGTACCACAAAACTACAAGCCTATTGGTCGCTTAAATTGGTTAACCCAATTGATTTGGTTTATCGTTTTTCAACTCTGTTTCGGTCTTCTTTTTTTTTAAAATAGAACGACGATCCGGTGAACACATGAAGCCATGAAGGTTGTTTATCGACCCAATACAAATTAAAGTTTATGGCTCTAAGTACGTCTAGGCCCAAAATTTAAACTCTATACAACTTACTTACCTAACATATTGATGATGAAAATAAATTCATATAGTGTTATATCATTGAATTAAAATTATATATTATAAATATGCGTAATAATAAATGTATATGTGTAGATAAAAGAATAAATGAATTAACTAATAATACATGAGTCGAGTTCAACTTACGAGCTCAACTGAATTTTTAAATGTAGAGTTCTAAATGATCTATCGATGTTATTATTGTTGGCGGTTGAGATTAATTGTGTTTGTGTTTTAATTGTTTTGTATGTTGGGCTTGGAGATTAAGAGATCTAGGTTAGATTTGGGCTTGGGTATGCGTCTGGAACAGAGTTGTGCTTGTTGATGGGCTTGGAGTTTATTTTTTCGGTTTTCTTTTTCAGATGCTCTCCACTGAGTGTCGATATTGATGAACTGAACTGATATCGACTCATACCAAATTCCTGTTGCATCGCACAAGGGAATCCCATCAGTGAAAATCTTAAACCACAACATCGGCCTTCATTTGCACGTTTGTATGAGGCTTCACAACGACCAGGGAAGAAATCACATATGTTTCGATATTATAATTTTACATGCACCTACAAACACACGGTGGGGGTGCAAAATTTGGTCTTCGAGCTAAAGACAGATGTTGAACCAAAAAAAAATAAACGTGGTGCCTGAATTTTTTTTTTTTTTTGATGAGGTGGTTTGATGGATTGGTGCAATGGTGTTACAACGGTTATGAAGGTTTTGGTAGGAGTGGTGCTACAAGCCTACAACGAGTTTCAAAATTATAAGGGTTGGGTTTGGTCTTAAAAAAGTTCATTAGGCCCAAATGGGTTTGGTATTAAATAGCCTCATTAGGCCCAATTACAATTAGTGCCATACAAGCGGTGCATTACTTGAGCCCATAGTGAATGTCCACACAGTTGAATGTATTTTTACAAACTTCCAACACTTAACCGAATTAACCACTGCTCAACCTTAACGTCTCATTTCGTAAATCAACAAATAATAAATCAGAATCGTACAACGTATTTAAGAAAATAAAGTTAAGACGAACTTGATACCGAGTGACATATAAGACAACAAAAACTATATATTTGTCTATACCTCGAAGATGGAGTATATCTAGATCACAACTGCGTAAGTGTTCAATGAAACTTTGCACTTTTAGTGACATGCAATTGAGAAGGCTCATGCATTAACTTGACAGGGTGGAAGTGCAAGTACACTTTTCTTTGAAGGAAAAGGCGTGAGTGTAGTAATAGAATTCGACTAGGATAACAATAAAGTTTGATTTGTTTTGTGGATTTTTAACACAATCAACTTCCATATACTTTTGCAATATCTTGTAACACTTGACAATTTCATGACGCATTGTCATGACGAACTCGATGTCCGCTTAAATTCGTTGTAATCTATAGTCTTGTAAGGTGTCATACTCTACCCTAAAATCCCTTTTAACACTGGATTCCACCATTCGTGTTATAACCTCACGTTTACCTTCAACTACCCTAAACCCCCCCCCCCCCCCCCCCCCTCCCCCCCTTTAACATTGGAAGCACTTGGTAGCTCAAGATTGAGGGCCCAACATCTCTATCTCTCTCTATTTTTCTCTGGCGGTGACAAATAGCCCATTTCACTACCCCCTTTGGGTACTCCTTAACCAGCAGCAAAGTATCCCTACCCGATCTCTCTACCCCGCAAGCTCCTAACACCATTAGATTTATGTACATTTTGTTATTGGCTATTAAAATGTAAACCCGGGATGAAAATGAAGGGTACAAACAATAAACTTTGTAACAATAGTAATAGTAATAGACAAGGTTTTAAGAAAATAAAAATAAAAAAGAAAGAAAGAAAGAACAAAGCATAGGGTCCATGTTGCCGCCAGCCACCATAGTGGTTGACTGATTCAAGCCCATTAACGTCTGCCCTATGCAATCCACCCTATACCTTTTTAAATTATCATTTCCTTAATTCATTAAATAAATAAAAAAAAAAAAGAAATTCCTAAATTAACTAAAATTTGGTATGTAGACCCCAACTAAAATCCATATATAACGTTTTGGTTTGTAGCACTTAGTTGTAGTTGTTTGTTATCCACAAACCTATGTGTGTTTTTGGCCTAATTTTAAGGTTAAACTATATATTTAAGGTATTATAAAACATTTATAATTATGGTCTAAAAGTCTATGGATAGCTAGAAGGCTCATCAATTCAACCATTTTTTTCTCGTGCGTTTTCATTAGTTCTTTTTAACGGTGATTTACGAAGTAAAATCAAAACGCTAAAGATTTGAAAACCTTCACCTTAGAAATGTATCTAAGCATTATTCAACCATTTAAAAATAGTTATTTACGTGTTTTCATTAGTTGCGCACTAGTTTTGTATGGTCCTTTTAAAAAATGTTCATTTTTCCGACAAAATAAAGATATTTTTCAATGGTTGGTAAGACATTGACGACATCAACCGTTCATGATTTAATCAGTCGAGTCGACTGCCTACTTTTTTAGAATTTTATGAAGTTGAATTAAACTTTTAATTTAAATGAAACTAACATTACTTGTTTTAATCTGTTAAGTTAAAAGTGTTTGATATTTGGCAAATGATGTATGTAAATTTTGTTGCAAATTAACAAAAGAAAGATTATATTATAGTTTATTATTGACTTTATTAATTGGTCAAACGTAAATTATTTGATAGCACATGGGCATGAAAACTTGCCACCCGTAACCCCGTTGATATGTTTATGTTTGACCCGTTTCTACCAACGGGTCATATTCTTTGGTTTCATTCTACTTTGACTCTACAAAATTAAATATGTTATATTTGTTTTAATTTACTCTCATATTGTTCTTCACATAACAAAAATAAGAGTGAATAATTGCCATTTTATGTGGATTTTACATAGCCGAAATAAATGAGTTGTCACATAGGGTAGATAGGTAATCGGTTACCTTTAATTTGTTAGAAGATGGAAGTTTATGATTCGGTTTGTTCAGTTTTAAGTAAATTTTGATTCGAAAGGTTCACTACGGTTTTAAAAAATAACAAACCATGTCAGTCAGGTTAGGTTGGTTAGCTAGACTGGTTGGTTTGACTAGTTGTATGTTTAGCAGTTTGAATTGCCCTTTTTTTCCAAATCAAAAGATTGTATTAAAATTTATAGGATGATAAGGATGGATTGTCTTGTAACACATTCACATAACCACATATTTCAATAAATGAAAAAATATATGTGTATAAATAATGAAGTTTAAAATGTCAATTCGGTTTACACACCCGGTTTCAAGTTCCAAATTACTCTAAACCATTAGAACTCTTAAACCTCAAATCGAACCATTTGGATTTCAAACTAGTCAAATCGACTACTTGATTCTATTTAGACGGCTCGATTAGACTAATTTAATTTGATTTACTTTAGTAGATTCAAATAATAAAGTAACTTAAATCCGAATATGTATCTTAGATGTTCTAAAATTGAACTTTGTAATAATTTACTAAAGTGTTGCGTAGACCTCAGTATGTACTAGTGATGAGCTCGGTATCTACCAGTACGAAAATCCTTAAAAATGGATAACGGTTCTGAATATATCCGGTACGGTATGGTTCGATACCGATATTTAGGGTAACAACTGGTAAATACCGGTATAGTACCGGACCGATACCAAACCAGTATCGAAAATGTTTTGTTCAGAAATTCATATCGTACCATTTGCTCATCCTAGTTAACACCTTATTAGCCTCAATGTTTCAGTTTTTTACAACATCATTTTGTTAATATATGTATTTTGACACGTTCAATTATAGATATTAAAATGTATATCATAGATTATTTAATAATAATTATTTATTTCTATCATATTTTATCTTCAAATGTTTTTATCACGTTTTCTACCTTTGTCTTTATACAATTTAAAAATAATATTTTGCAGTGACCTTTATACATCTTTAACATACTCGACATAAATTGTTATCATCTTGTTATATCCTTTTATAAATAAGAAAATGTTAGTTAGAGTTGGTAAAACATGTCTTATGTTTAGTGTCATATGCTTATGGGCAACTCTGGGTGGATGGGGAGGACATCAACCAAGACCTGATATTTCAAAAGACACATTATTAAAAAAAATCTTATATGTATATGTAAAAAAAATTAATAAGGTATACCCATACGAACACCAACATAGGCCCACTTACAAAACATTCTTATAGTTTAGATTAGTTGTTTGTCCATTGGCATTAGTTTTAGACCTTTAGTAAACCCAATACCCAATTTCGTTAAGGCTTAAGGGCACGTTTTTTCAAGCTTGAACATGGTACACGAATTCTCAGGGCCGGTCATGCATGTGCCTTATGTCCAACGCTTGATGCAAAGCTACTATCGAGCCGAAAATCTCATTGAAAGCAACCTCTCTATTTATACGGAGTAGAGGTAAAATTATCTACATTTACCCTCTTTAGACCCTAACTTAGATTTATCATTGATGAGATTTACATAATATGATTATAATATGATGTTTAAACATAAACATATAGTCAATAAATTTCTTAAAAAATTACGTTTATAGTAAATTGTTAAACAAACAAGTTGATATTGATTACATTTTAATATCAACTACAATGAGTAGGAAGGAATGCTACATCTTTTAGGCTTGGAATTAAATAAGTGCACAATAACTTATTTATTGAATTATCATTCAAAGTTTAAACAAAATTCGATATGGAAAGAGAAAACTCAAAAGAATCAAACATGAGACATGGTCTACATGGTAGACCTACCAAACGATTTGATATCTCATAAAAACCATTCATAAATAAAAGTGATGGTTAGGTTTGATCTAAACGTCTAGCTTCAACCTTCAACCTTATAAGTAGGACTATCTAAAAGGTTTGCGGTTCGAAACTCGCTTGAAGCTACATTAGATTTAAATGGAAAAAAAGCCTTGGGTCGTTAATATGGTAGTCGTTTGAAAACTTAGCTCGGCTCAACTCATAACGAGTTGGATTGGCTCACTTCGGTCTAGAGCAGACTATTTTACTTTTGATATATTTCATATTTATAAAAATAAAATATAGTAATAAAAACTGATTATTGTTTGCATGTATTTAGAGTGCAATTGGATATATATAACATATTTGGGTGTTGATGATCGTGCTAATGAACTTACATTTTATATCGTTAGAGTGGAAACTTATTTTGTGTTAGGTTGAACTTGATTTTGTTTTTTAATGTATTAGATTAAACTTATTTTGAATTTTTTTTTTAAGATTGAATAATATTGTACACTATTGAATTTTGAAAGTTGTGTATTAATTTTTGTTTTTAAAATCGAGGCAAACTAATCCGAGCCGAGCCAGCTTGGTTAAAACCCAAGCTGAGCTCGAGCTTCGGTTTTCAGATCGATTTCAAATCCAAACAGAGCCGAACCAAACTCATTCTTACCCTAGCTCGGCTCGACTTGTCCATACCTGTAATCATAAGAGTTACTAAATCATGCCGCTGAACATAAATAATCAATAGGTTAAACCGTATAAACCAATTAAAGTGTTCTACTATAACCATTTATCAACATAAAAACCGGTTAAAGTTTTATGCTATAACCGGTTTAAAAAAAAAGAAAAAAACTTTTGAAAAACAAATACATGTGTTCAAAAAGTAATGGTTTCACCTTTCGACAATAGATCCCATAAATCCAACAAACATCATGAAAAGGGCCCCTCACTAACTTCCTTTCACACACAACAATTTCTTAAATCCACACCACCTCCCTTTACACCACTTGTACAACTCCACTTCAAACTTGTACACTCCTCTGGTTCAAGCAACTTCACCTCTGGTAAAAGCATAAACCCACAACCCCTCTCACATACATATAAAACCAAAACACAATCCCATAAAACCATCTTTCCACTTCCCACTTTTCCCACATGGATTCCGGCAACAGTAGCAGCGGCGGCGACGGAGACGGCAGCGCCACCGCCGGCGATGTACACTTCACCCACATGCCAATTCTCCAACCGCCGTCCAATTTCTTCAATCCGTCGTCGTTTTCACACCCCCCAAACCCTAACCCTAATTCAATCTACACTCTCAATTACTCCAATTTGATACACGACCCGAATCCGGTGGATAATTCGGCGAATAATGATGACCCGAACCCGAATTTTGGACCCGAAAAGTCAGGCGTAACGGCGAAAAACCCGAAAAAGCGTACGCGAGCTTCGCGGCGAGCTCCAACCACCGTGATGACTACCGACACGGCTAATTTCCGGCAAATGGTTAAGGAGTTTACCGGAATTCGAGCCGCGCCCTTTTCATCACCGGGTTATTCGAGCCGACGTGAATTTTACGACGGCTCAGCTGAGCAGATGGCAGTACCGATACAACCAGTACGGCCATCTCCTTATAAGATTGTTCAGTTTCAACCGTATTTGAATTCTGTTACTTCAAGTACTAGTAATTTTCATTTGCCCCCCTCTGAAAGTCATTTGTTTACAAAACAGCCCCTGAGTTTACAGAATTTGCAAAATCAGATGTTTCCGTTTCAATCTGGCTCACAAAGTTTACAACCAACTGTTTCTCAGCAATTTGATAATAATAATGATGATGATAATCAGAGATTGGAGCCTTTGAGTGGGTTTGTGGGTTCTTCATCGGCGAGTTTGAAAAGATGGAGGGGTGAAAGTGAGAATTTGTTGAACTATGAGGGGGTGAATGGGAATTCTCAGAACGTCGTCGTTCCGTCAAGTGATGGTGAGCAACCTCAACTTGCAGGTAATGTGGATACGTGGTCGTTTTGAGTATTATCATTATTATTATTTGATAATAAGGTTTTATTAGTAAAAATCATTTTTGTAAATTTGTAGATTGTTGTAATTTTGTTTACCACATGAAGTAGTTGTACATTTGGTAAGTGGGGATATAAAATTGAAATGTTGGTAAATTTATGCATGAAGAAAATATGATATCCATGCATACTTATGATAAAGGAAATATATAAAATATATAATATAATATTAATATTCAAGTTGTTGTATCAACTTTTAGCCATCACTTTGGCATTATGTGGGATTGGTATTCCTACCCTAGCTATATATACCAAATCTGATTAAAATGTAACTAATAAATTATGTCTCTTTGTAGGTTTTTTTTTTTTAATTTTAGTGTAAATTGTATTCTAAGTTCGTATATCGGCCATAATGTGTGGTCGAGGTACATAAGTCTCAACCCATCCTCATGTAATAACTAATACCATATTGATTTGTCGGCTTAGTTCTTTTTCGTCAAGTTAGCGTAGATACTTTGTGAAAAGACAGCGTCGGTGTTAAAATATGCCAATAACTTATTAAGACTATGATATCATGTAGACGTTCTTGATTTACCACGAGAAGGGTATTAGACATTTATATAACCTTAAACTAAAAGGTCTGTGACCACGTTTAGAGACAAAATTCACCCTAACTTTTCTAAATCGATAAAAATTACCCTTTAAATTTCAACTTAACAAAAACCAACTTTCTAGCTTGACAAATATAACCCTCCTACTTTCTTTTCAATAAAGACCCTTATACTTTCTAACTTCTTAATTACCCTCAAACTTTTGATACGTAACCATTCTATCCCCAAACTTTGCTATAATATCAAAGGTAACCTTCTAACTTTGTAAATATCACTATGACCCCTATCAAGTTTCTAAAGTTTCGAACTACCCTAAAACTAATTTTCTACATTTTCATTTTTATGGACGTGTCGGTAGAAATTCGAGTACCTTTAACTTTGTAAAACACTATTTATAATCAGTTTTAGAGTTTACCTATAATTTTTTACTAAATTTTCATTTATTGACGTTAAATGGTTCTCTACATTTGACGTATTTTTGGAAACGATTTATAATTGTTCTATGTATCGTTTTGAGTTGGACTAAAAGTTTCTATTAAATTTGTATAAAAGCCTTGTTCATATTATAACATTTTGATTTGACGGTATAAAATTTGAGTTATAATACGTTTTGACGTAAATTTAGTTCGAAACAGTTTAATCTTGTACCTATATGTTATCATTTCACGCACGGGTCCGACCAACGCGGGACGGTAAAAAAGCTAGTACTACTTAATATAAGAATGTCAGTATAAGTATTTCTCTTACGATACGTAATAAGACAATTATACATAGATAGTTTTACGCGAGTATGATACACATTCGATGAAGTATATGAAATAATTTTGCTAATTTATGTGTATGAGGCAAATTAGTCTTAAACATATCGAAACTATATATGTCATATAACACAATGTAATACTGAATGAATTTTATGCATATGGTGAAAGTTTTATTATAACAAATTTATTGATACAAATCTACAAAACAAACATTTATGGTTCCATTTTAGTGTTCATTCACTTCATTGTATCGTCAATTACTATTATATGTATAATATTACTAAATCTAAAAGTAATTGCATATTGTCATACTGAATAAGATTTGAACTTTGACATTTTTAGAAGAAATCACCAATACTACAAATATGATAATATTAAATTTATATATATATATATATATATATATATATATATTGTTAGGATCATTTGTGAATAATTTCTTGAAAATAAACTGAGTGAACTAATCTTTACCATTGATTATTTTTTAAATTAAAAGGGTAAGATTGACTTTAGCTCTCTCTCTTTCTTAATTAAAATCCCTTAATTTTCTCATCTATTAATTCTCTCTCTCTCACACACACATTTTTAATTATTTCTCCATTATTTTAAACTCGTGTAGAATCAGTTGCTAATAACGTATACGAAACTCCTAACGGAACTAGGTACTGGACACCAACTGTCCCTCCCGGATTCAAAGCGTATATGAAACTCTTAACAGAACTAGGTCGTGGACTACAAGATGTATCAAAAGTCTGTACACATCTGTATAAACTAACAACTGTGTATCTTGTATAAACTGATAGTTAGCGAGATTGTACACATGTGTATAAACTAACAACGGTGTATCTTGTATAAATTGATAGTTAGCGAGACTGTACACATGTGTATAAACTAACATCTGTATATCTTGTATAAACTGATATTATCGAGACTGTACACATGTGTATACACTAACAACTGTGTATTTTGTATCTACGGAAACTAGCAAGATTTTAGGAATTTTGATTTATTGTTTAATAAATGCAATTTACAAAAGAAACAAATACCCTTTTGTCAACTAATTTAAAGGGAAGTTACAACATTATAATTATAATCTTGTCATTGTTTAAAAGTCTCTAGATGATATAATCAAATGGCTCAGATTAGTTCACACAGTTCACTCTTAACCTAGTGTTCACTCTTGAACGTTACTCTCTCTATATATATATATATTTAATTGTCATATAACTTTTTTTTTAAATTTCAAAAGGTTCCTTGTTATGAATACAAATATACACACACTAATTACCTATTTTAGTATTAAAGTAACTTATGAGATATCAGGTATATAGTATTTATTCAGGCTGTCTAAGTTGTTGTCTAAAGAAAGCGAGTGCTTTACAAGTAAAGTACTTTCTTTCTAAAACTATTTTTTAAAAGTGATCCGTAAAGAATCAAGATAAAAAGAATACACAAGTAACATAACGGTTGTACTAATTCATGAATAATCAATACAGGATGAAGAAGTGTTTGTACTCCACAATTAAGTTGGTTTCTATTTGGAAATATTATATACTATTAAAATCAACTATGGTATTTGTTATAAGTGTATTATTAAAAACAGGAAACCATTTATATTAAAATCAACTATGGTAATTCAGATTGCACTTTGGGTTATGTGGAAGAATCGAAACGATAACACGTTCAACAAGAAGCATGCGAACATGGCAAGGATTAAGGAATAGATTAGAACGTATGGTTTTTTTGTGGGTTAAAAATAGGGCGAAATGTAAGAATTTATCTTGGGAAGCTTGGTGTAATTTGATTTGGCTTCTATGGGGGTTTAACTTATGTAATGATGGTGTATCGCGCCAAGTAAACGGTTGTTTGTCCCTTTTTTATTAAAAGTTTAGTTGGCCTTTAAAAAATAATTGGATAATGAAATAGTGATAGGTTGTTAGATCCACCAAATCTTACATAATTACCACCAATAATTTAAAAAAGAGATGCATTAGCTAGAGACATGACAAGTCTACGGATATGATATCAATTTGAGTGATTTCCATTTCCTTTTGGCTTTATTGGATGTACTAATCTTCTAACTATAAAGAGAAACATTCGTTTTGATACACAATGTAATAAAGTATAGTCTTATCAATAAATAACCGAAAATAAATTTTACTAGAAGATGCTATAGTAAATTTATATGTTAAAATCAAAGTTATAAACTGTGACTAAAAATTTTTTTTAGTTAAAATAAAAAGATATTCCAAAAAAAGATAAATTAAAAAATATAACTTACTCAAAATGAAACATTGCTTCCCTTTGAACAACATGATTTTTTTTTATGTTAATTTTCTTTATGCATTTATGGTTTAACTTGCATTAAACTATCTTGTTTAATTAGAAATGTCATGTCTTTAAATTATCTTGAATTAAAATATTATACTTTTTGGATTGATTTAAATTAAAATAAATCATTTTTTGCATTCACTTGTAGTTTTTGTGATGGTTTATTTTTCGCATATGGAATTCACTGATAAAGTTGTCATATAAATTTTATCTTTTTTTATGGTTTAGTGTTTTTTTTTTTCAATCTTTTATAGGTGATAGGAGAATGGAGATACTTATAATTGCTTGATTAGTGACTATAGATAGTTACACGTATGGTTCAAAGTATAAGCTTACACCATCAACTTGTTAATACCATATACAACTATAGTTTTAGTATGTGTAATGGCGTAATGCTACATGTCGTTTTCGTCATTATAATTTCTTCATGATAATGCATGAGTGTAACAATAATAATCTTCATCCATCACAACTTTAACTAAAAAAGAAAATGTGAACTTCTAAGCATAGAAAATTAATAAAAAAAATACAAAAACATTTGATTGATTTTTATGTTAAATTGATACAAAATGATAGTTTATGCTAACTGAAAACACTTATTGTTTTTGAAGGGAAAAATTTTCTTTTTTTTTAGATATATTATTTTAGATTCAGAAAACTTGCCAAGTTACATCAAAACAGAAGGTAGCGGGCAACACTTATTTAAAAGACAAATTAGTCTTTTTTGAATTTTGAAAAAACAAATAAATTGCAAGGAATATGAGTGATTGAGAAGTGAAGGCATGTGAGATTCTTATTGGAAATGAATGGTGTTAAGTGGGGGCCTTATTTAGAATAATCTTGTTTCTATCCATCATGATCTTGAAATAATGATACATTTATTGTCTCTATTCTTTTTCATTACTTGCTTTTGCTTTAAAAGGTAGCCTGGATTCATGGAACCAAATAAACTTATGAATTATGATATTTGATAATAAGATGATTCTAAAAATATAATGACCAATCGCCTTTTCTCCTTCTCTAATTAAATTATTTTGACATCCTCTAAAGTGAACTTAAATTAAACATTAAACATTTTAATGACCTCAATCCCGTTGTGATAATAAAAACCGAAAAAAACCGAAACCATATGGTTTTTAGAAAACCAAAAATCTAAAATTGATGTGAGCCTAAAATCAACCCATACAGAACCATACAAATTATGGAGAAAGTAATGGTGTGAAATTGTGTCTTGTCTTTCTTAATTTTTGAATTCAAATTTATAGATTTATATAGCAAATTCTCCCCTAAAAACACACTATATTAATTGATAAGGCAATTAGAATGCAAATTTCCTTTTCTATTTTTTTGTATGTTTAACTTGTTTTCATACATTTACAAAAGCTCTTTTATTTTTGGTGAGGTGGAAAGTGATCCGGGATAGAATGAGGTCGACAACGGGAAGTGCATCCTGATTTGGAGAGCAAGCAAGAAAAAACGGTATGATGTGTGAGAAAGAAATGAGAAGAGAAACAGCGGGACGACATCCCTCCATGAAGTGTGTATATCGCAAACCTTGATGTTATCTTGTAAAGCGAGATAACCCATGATTCTTACCATGTGTTATATATGTTTTGATGTATAGGGAACATAACTCTTTGTTTAAACAAGCATAACTTTTAGTTACATTTAAAATAAATTATTTATTGACGACACACTGAGTAACAAATATATTTTTGCAATTCTTGGACGTGTATATAGTAAAGTTACGCGATTGTCGGGTATTTGCAACACACATGAGGTGTGTATAGTGAACTTACTGCCATTATATCATATCCATCGCTTTTAAATATACATATATATATAATAAATTAATAATTATAGACAAATTTTAAGTACTTTTTAGTTTTCTTTTTTTGTGAAGTTAAATAATTTATCCAAAACAAAAAGAAAAAAAAAGGCAAAGTATTTGTCTACCTTTGAGGCACCAGCATGATCTCAAAGACCCCACTTGTGCCCCTCCTTCCCCTCATTCCTTTCTTCATCATTTTATTTGTATGTATGTTTGAGTAAAAGATAAAAATAAAAAAAAAGACACCAAAGTGCTAGAAAATATATTACCTTGATCTTGTTTCCCATTAATGGTAAAAAAAAAATATTAAAAAGAAAATTCACTTTAATGTTTGAGCAGTTTCTTATAATTTAAAATTGTCAAAATGATAGTTTTTGCAATTTTACAAATGATTTTTAGATAACTTATTCTTATAGTGAAGATTTAACTCCATAGATTTCACACCGGGTGCAATTGACAATTATTGTAACACATCAGTAGAATTATCTCGTATAAACACACTCTTTTTTCTTGAGTGTGCACACTAAATACAAAACTGTGTGTATAAATTCGTTTAACTCGAGTCATTCCCTACAACGCAGGATAATTAATAATGCAAACATCGGCTTGTGTCGGTTTCCAGCGAGTGAGAATAAAGCCTACTCGAGTCTCAACCGTTCCATTTCATCGACTACTCAACATTCACAAGCCTTTTGCTTGATTCTCTTTTCTTGCATATGGTGGTGTTTGTATACTATCAAACCTTGTGACAATAAAAAGGTGTCTCTAAACGTATACCCTCCTTTATAAAGCATACTCTTCACATATACCCTACCAATGGTAGGCCTTATCCTAATTTTGCAAGATATACGTGTTTACGGTTTAACATAACCCTAAAAGAATTATATTACATTCAGTGGCGGATCTACCTTGAGACAAGAGGTAGCTCCGCTAACCATTAATATTCCGACAGTAATGTATAATTTTTAGAAAAAATTAACATTTTTTTTATTTCGCTGCCTCTTCCGTTTACATTAGTTTCTCAATAACTGTGATTTTTGTTTTAGTTGTTTGGTAAAATGATATTATGACGTTAGCACAAGATTGGATAGTATCTAGAGAAAGGGACCACACAACAATATCCATCGGTTAAGGAGAGATCGCCACGTGGAACTTACTGTGGACCCACCCACTTGCAAAATTTCTGGCAATTTAAAATTAAGACCTCAAGCTTCTAAACTTATTACAAGTAGCCCCCTTCACACGTACGAATTTCCATTTAAATCCAAAACATTCACAACAATGTAAACAAGAATATGCAATCATGAGATACGTGCACAAAATAGTTTGTTCGGAACCGGAACCGTTATTGAAACTGGTTTGGCAAGAAACGGTTATAAACCAACCTGCAGCGTTTCTATTCGAACTCAACAATAAACGGTTTCGACGTGTGTTGACACAAATCAGAACCGATTTTGTATCACCTGTTCCAACCGATTGGTTTGTAGAATCCACAAAAATCATAACCATTTTTTTTATTGAAACGTTTTTTTTTGCTACATACGTGATTCATGAGGTCCATAATTCAAAGAATGTGACGTTTTATATGATGTTTTCTTATTTCCTCCGTTTGATTTATGCGATTTCCTTTTCTTCGACGAACGTTTCTTCAAACCATCAGCAGGTTCTTGCCCTTGGCCCACAACCTCCGTTAAAAACTCGTCCTTCGGGTCATCTACAACACCCGTTTCTGGTTCTGGGTCAACAGTCGACATCCTGTTAAGTGTGTAATCCAACAGGAACGTGCTCTGTTCCAATCTGTCTATCCTGCTGTAATGCCTCTGAGAGTAGGGTATCAGTCCTTCTAGAAGCTCTACAACACCTTTCATCTATGTAAAAAAATACAAATATAAAATTTGCTAAAAAACGCCATGTCATTCGTTCGTAATGAGCTAGTTATGTAGTAAACCGTAAATAGTACCTCAACTATCTCTGTTGGTGAAAGGATACTAAAAACCTGAAAAAGCACAAATTGGGCAGCGTGGCAAAGCTTCGGTTTCGTGTTCCATTCACGTACATACTCTAATAATAAACGATATTCCTCGTCCATGCTAAGAACACCAAGAGCTGTTTTCACTTGATTTTAGCATCTTCACTCCTGTATATGTTATGGTTATAATATATAAATATATGTATATATGTATATATAGGATTAGGTTCAAGAGTGAAGACTAGTGTATTTGCGAACTGAGTGAACTCATCTGGCCATACACGTGTGTAAATCAATGGCCAGGATTTGATGATAAAATACACTAGTGTATTTACGATTTAATGATCAAATCCTAGCCATACACGTGTGTAAATCAATGGACAAGATTTGTTCACTCAGTTCGCAAATACACTAGTGTTCACTCTAGAACCCCACACTATATATATATATATATATTATCATATAAAATTGAGAAATTGTTGAACTTTTAACCTGCAAAGTGCACCGAATAAGTCGAACAGTTTGTGCGGTCTACGAAGCTCAAATGCAAGATGTATTGCTTTGGTGTAATTGGCATCTAAGACAGCATTTTCTAGCTCTTGGCTTTTTAATACACTTTCCTCCTGCACATTATTTTTAAGCGGAATCAAAATTTGAAAAAGCAAGAATAACGACGAACTATCCAGATATGTTACCTCTTTCCGGAACGTATCCTCTTTATCTGCAGCAGTAGAATCATGCCAAAGATTTATCACAGCATCACTGCCACCTGTCGCCAACATTTCGGTTTTCTTCCCCACAGTGTTGATCATAAGTTGCAACACATTCATTTGTCTTAACAGTCCAGAGCTTTAGCAAACCGTCGGCACCTACATAAAAAGGAATAATATTTAGGGTCGTCACAATCACAAATTTACACTTTACGTTTGCATGAAAGAAAATGAAATGGTTTCCGTACCACAAGAAACAAACTGAGCACCACGAGTCAGAAATTGAGCTTTGAAAACACTGGATGTGTGACTTTCAAATGTTTTTAAACAAGAACCGTCTGATATGGCCCAAATCTTTATAGTCTTGTCTCCAGAGGCAGTTATTACACACTGATCGACTGGTGAAAACTCTACAGACCAGATTCCTCTTTTGTGGCCTCTAAATACAACACCGGGTGTTAAATCTGGAAGCTTCCAGATACGAGCGGGACGACCCTGGGACCCACTACAAATAAGACTGTCATTCGGTGCAACAGCAAGGGCATTAATGTCCTTATCATGGGCTGCAGTGGCTGCTTTAGTTTTCAAAGTAAATGCATCGTTCACATCATCGGATAGGTCATCTAAACTCCATAACTTCAGAGTGAGATCGCTAAACAATAAAATAATACATTAATAATTTAAAACAATAAAATCACCATAAGAAAAACTGTAAATGAACAAATTCAATTAGCTATACCTGCTACCACTAACAAAAAAAATTATGTAATTTCTTTGCAAAGGCAACTGCTCCAATCCCGCCCATGTGACCTTTTCCAACACCGATGCAACATCGACTGTCAGAATCCCATAATCTTACCTGTAAAGTAAAAGGAAATTAGACGGTGACTTGATAAAAATTACTAAATAAAATTATGTAATTTCTTTGCAAAGGCAACTGCTCCAATCCTGCCCATGTGACCTTTTCCAACACCGATGCAACATCGACAGTCAGAATCCCATAATCTTACCTGTAAAGTAAAAGGAAATTAGACGGTGACTTGATAAAAATTACTAAATAAATAAAAGTAACAATTAAGTACACAAAAAACATAAAGAAAAAGAGAGCTCACAGTGTTATCTTTGCTCCCTGTAACAATTAATGTTCTTCCAGAGCTTGTTGTGCACGTATCTAAACATAATACAATGTCGGTGTGGCCTGCCAAAACGTACGAACATGACATCGAGCCAAGATCATACACTCGCACCTGCAACAATGCAAACATTAGAATACAAAAAAAAAATTAAAAAAAAATAATATCAAATCTCATATGAATAACCAAACGTCTAATAACAGTTTACTAAATTGCCTGTTCAACACTTGTAGCAACAGCAAGAAACTGTTCAACACCCACGAACTTCATATCCACTATCTCCTCATTGTATCCTGCAAGTCTTTTGTTAAGATTCAACTGAAAACTTCCTTCTTGAGATTCGATCGGGGAATAAAAAAGAAATTCCTGGTCTGCAGTGACACATAGCAACCCTTGACCAGATGGCAACATCACCACTGATGTGAAACCTCTTTTAGCTTCCTCTTCGTCATCTTTGCTTACCGTAACATCCGAAGATGCTTGCTGAAATAAGCAGACTGCACTGCTTGCAAGATCGAAACTTGTGAATACAATAAAAAACACCATGCATGGTATTACTGATTTACTTCAATATGAGTTCTTACCCATGGGAATTCCATATTCATACAATCCCATGTTCGCCAACAGTGAGAAATTGAACAGCTGACTTGTCACCGGTTTTCTTGCTTTGCAGACACAAAGCAAAAGAAGTTGAGGTGCCAATAACACATACGGCTTCAATTGCTTCATTTGTAGGTATACTCTTTGTGCAGCTGTAGTCATGAAGGTTCCACATGTTTACAACCTAAAGTTATCGGTGCATCAGATGAAAGGGTCAACCGTACAAATAAAACATCGGCTAATAATTAGTAATTAATAAACAAAAAAATACCTGATCTCTGCCACCACTCAACAAGGTCCCTCCATCTTCCGTTATTGCAACGGTTGTCACAGATGAACGATGTCTTTCTAAGGTTGCGACACATTTCTTGCTTATTAGATCCCAAACGCGTACAGTTGTATCATCAGATCCACAATAAAGCTACAAGTGAAAATGATGTTATAAACTATAATCACAATACGATGTTTATCGATAGCATATGGTTGTAGGGCTGCAAACGAACCAAACGTTCGGCGAACCGTTCGTGAACCGTTCGGCGGGAAGTTCGTTTGTGTTCGTTCGTTTATTAAACAAACGAACACAAACAAGAAATTCCGTTCGTTTAGTTAAATAAACAAACATGAACAGAGGGCGCGTTCGTTCATTTATGTTCGTGAACGTTCGGTAACATGTTCGTTTGCGTTCGATAGTTCATTAGTGTTTTTAGCTTTTTTATTTTATTTAAATATTTCAAAATTTCAACAAATAAAATATTTAATAAGTGTCAATGTATTATAAATTATATATTTTGTTTATGAACGTTTGTTTATGAACGTTTGTTTATGTTCATTTGTTACCATTTGTGTTCATGAACATTAGTCTGTGCTCATTTGTGTTCATCATCGTTCGTTGGCTAAAATTACAAACAAACACGAACAAGTTCATTTCCTTAACAAACAAACACAAACATAGAATCTCGTTCCGTAAGCGTTCATGAACACATATATTTCTTAACTAACGAACACGAACGTTCGGTTCGTTTGCAGCCCTATATGGTTGTAAATCATGAAACCGTACCAGCCAACGAGTTGGGTCAGGATGAAAAACAACACTTGTCACAACCCTTTATGACCCTTAAAGGAATGTGTACAGAAATGCCCTTCAACGTCCATACATTCACTTTGCCATCTGCTCCAGCCATTCGCTTTCGCCGTAAGCACGACATGTCATCGCCATTATCGGACCCTGATGACCACCCTGCATAACTCAAAAACATTTTAATATTAAATAAATACCAGCGAATAGGATTAGGATCATTTATGAACAACTTCTTAAGGGTGAACTAAGTGAACTAATCTTAGCCATTGATTATTTTTTAGATTAAAAGGGTAAGATTGACATTAGCTCTCTCACTCTTTCTCTCTTAATTAAAATCCCTTAATTTTCTTATCTGTTAATTCTCCTCTCTCTCTCTCTCTCTCACACATTTTTAATTACTTCCCCATAGAATCAGTTGCTAATAACGTATATGAAACTCCTAACAGAACTAGGTACTGGACGCCAACTGTCCTTCCCGGATTCAAACCGTATATGAAACTCCTAACGGAACTAGGTCGTGGACTACAAAATACACAGATGTATCAAAAGTCTGTACACATCTGTATAAACTAACAACTGTGTATCCTGTATAAACTGATAGTTAGCGAGACTATACATGTGTATACACAAACAACTGTGTATCTTATATATACGGAACTATCAAATTTTAGGAATTTTGATTATATTATTTAATAAATGCAATTTACAAAAGTTGCAAATACCATTCTGTCAGTTAATTTAAAGAAAAGTTCCAACACGTTTAAAAATCTCTGATGATATAATCCAATGGCTCAGATTAGTTCCACAGTTTATTCTTGAACCCTACCCAGCGAATAAGTATATAAACTTAATTACCTTCCAAGAATGCTTGCATTTAAGTGAAGAAAGATCCCACATGCTAATTTGACGGCTGTGAGTGGCGCAAAAGAGGAATTTGTCATCGTGGCTAAGAGCAATAGCCGTGACAGACTCCGAATCCCCTTCAATGGTGGATTGAATGGAAGCATTGGAAGAATCAAGTATGGTGATGGTGTCATTGCATGCGCAAGCAATGAATGATCCATCGGAAGAAACCGCGTACGGTCCGCCTGAGTAAAACTGTTGCGAAGACTGAACACAGCTGTAGTTCTTCTTCAAAGTAACTGAAGCCATACTTTTGCTGTAAATCATTTCAAACTGATAAACCCTGCGAATGAAAGAAGATCTGTCGGCTGTTTTTTAGGTTAAGAAGAAAAGGAATAAGAAATCATAAATAGTTATTTTAGTTCATTTGAATTAAGCTAATAACTCATATGGGTTGAAATTGGTCGGGTCGGAGGGACTAGAGATATTTTGTCCAAAACTCGATGTGTTTTATAAACAGGTAGCGTGTTTCATATTAATAAGAAGTTATATTTTTTTCTCATTAATAATATGATTTCTTAAGTAAAAACAATGTTAGAGGTTTTTTGCATTTAGTAAAACAATTTAGGCAAACTTTCATCAGTGTGTTTGACCCGTTTTCTTTTTAACTACTTTTTTTCTATTATCTCTTTGATTTTACCATGCGGCATGTTAGCTTGCACTTTATCACTTAAAACAAGATTCTAGAAAGTGATCAACATTAACAAATACTTAGTTTTTTTTTACATTTGGGGTTGGTAAGAAAAATACTAAAGTAGTGCAATGGATCGTTGTTGCTATATTTTAAAAGACTAAAATATAAATGAGAAAAACTAGTTATATATTATATTAAAGAAAATTGCAACTTTTCTAAAACAAGATTCTAGAGAGTCATCAGCATTGACAAATACTCAGTTTTTTTACATTTGGGGTTGTAAGAAAAATACTAAGTAATGCAATGGATCGTTGTTGCAATATTTTAAAAGATTAAAATATAAATGAGAAAAACTAGCTATATATTATATTAAAGAGAATTGCAACTTTTCTAAAACAAGATTCTAGAAAGTCATCAATATTGACAAATACTTAGTTTTTTTTACATTTGGGGTTGGTAAGAAAAATATTAAGTAATGCAATCGTTGTTGCAATATTTAAAAGATTAAAATATAAATGAGAAAAACTAGTTATATATTATATTAAAGAGAATTGCAACTTTTCTAAAACAATATTCTAGAAAGTCATCAACATTAACAAATACTTAGTTTTTTACATCTGGGATTAGTAAGAAAAATACTAAAGTAGTGCAATGGATCGTTTTTGCAATATCTTGAAAGACTAAAACAGAAATGAGAAAACCTAGTTATAGATTATATTAAAGAGAATAAGGATTTAGAGTAGTATACTCACACTGGTCCACGTGTCACTCTCTAATTAGTCATGTAGCAGTAATTTTTTCTACTTTTTTCTTTGCTAGCTCTCTCACTTTCACTCTCTAATCTATACAACTCGTTTTAACCTTTCAACGCGTTTCAATTACTCAATTTCACGTATCAAACCCCTAAGTTTATAATACATGTCGTTTCACCCCTTTCTTTTATATCCGTATAAAAGTAGCCTTCAAAGCAAAACCATCGTCAAAGTTGATGGTATTAAAATTCCCAACATAAAAGAGTACATATTTTCTTTTTACATTTGGTGTTAGTCATAGGTGTACATGATGCCTATATTGTTGTCTTATTTC
Organism: Scalesia atractyloides; assembly: GCA_947069175.1. Taxonomy (NCBI): domain Eukaryota; kingdom Viridiplantae; phylum Streptophyta; class Magnoliopsida; order Asterales; family Asteraceae; genus Scalesia; species Scalesia atractyloides. The sequence continues at coordinate 1,818,798 of CAMTDV010000026.1, read as the reverse complement.
ACATATGAAGCTCCTAAGCAACTATTAGTGACATGAAGTTGCCAAACCAGAAGCACCATGACGGACTATTGTCGCAACTAAAGCAATGGAATGGATGTTGTTGCAATGTTTACGATAACTCTTAAAATAGAAATAGGGATAAATTTGTAATATAAAACGTAAAAGTATTGCTTTAATGAATAAAGACTTTGAGTGTAAGTCCCGTTACTCCGGATCTGTCAACGATAAATTTGTAATATAAAACGTAAAAGTATTGCTCTAATGAATAAAGACTTTGAGTGTAAGTCCCGTTACTCCGGATCTGTCAACGATATCACACAATCACCAAGGATGGGCGGAATCCAAATTTGGTTATCTTCAAGAAACCCGAAAAGATGAAGAACAACACGAATCAACTTTAACACCTTGCACACGATTCTATTACTTGAACAAGCAAAACCGTCTGGTACAAGATGTTGACTCTCTCTAGAGAAATCCCAAAATTCTTGACCCTATAAATGAATAAGCTTAGCTTATATACCTAGGGTAAGGCATGCCCCTCACGGGGTTATCTATGGGCTTGCCTGGCCCACATGGCCTATGGCATACCCAAATGACCTATAAAGGTCCAAAACTAATACAAATTAACCCAGTTAATCCCAGTTAACTATCATAAACCGTTGCGTATATTTGATGCTTCAGTCTTACACTTCTAGGACCTAACATTGAGTCAAGAATTAAAGATTGTAAGTCAAGTTGTGAGATACTTTTTTGACATATATAAAATTTGGGTGCTTAGCCAAGCTCTTACTGTTTTCCGTTTTCGTTCTTATTCGATACTAATTCTATGGTTGACGTATTAAGTAAAAAAAAGGTTAATAGTTGATGCTCTTCCGATATGAATTTTTAAGCATAGCTTTTATATTTTATATTACACACTACATTTAGGTGCAATTTGTTTTTTAAGAGGTAAACGTCTGCAGTCTACATATCACATCTATAAAAGAAGAGTTTGACCAAACCTCTGCAGTCTGCAAGAAGAAGGTTGTTTGTTTTTTAACGTATGTAGACTTCTAAAATAAACTGGTGGTGGTGTACGGACAATGGTGGTGGTGGTGGGAGGTGGACGTGGATGATGGGTGGTGGTGGTGGACGATGGTGGTAGACAGTGATGATAGATGGTGGTAGTGTTTAACCCTCTGCAGACCTTAGAAAATCTTAAAAGTGCTTGATCCAAGTCTGCACCAAGAAGAGCTCGCGCAAATGTTTTTTAATGAAGCATATTCAAAAAAACAAACACTCTACAAATGGCAATGTCCACGTGTGGTCTGCGCGGAGCATACAGAAGAGCATGTGCAGATATTTTTTAGAAAAACAAGCACCACCTTAAAATAAGATGTAGACAAAAACTAATGATCATTTAAGAAACACTAACGTTGAAAAACCTGATTAGTGTATAGGAAAACAAAGACTTAACCGAAAATATAACTCAAGACAAATGTTTGCGCATGGGATAACAAGAATTCGTGCGCTAATCGTAATAAATATGTTTAGGATACTTATGTATTATTGAAAAAGTGTTTTTGTAAGTTACAGTAACTTTCGGGTCATTGAAACGACAAGAATCAGTAAGCAGATCAATTTACGCGATTTCAACGCGCAACGCGTATGTGCGCGACATTTAATGCCATATTAGCAAAATACTAATATTTTGAGCATAAAAATAATTATTTTAATTATAAACTAATTTGTATTGAAATTTACGCATGGGATAACAAGATGAAATGGAGTTGTGTGCAGCCAATGGTGGGCTGAAGAAGGATATGCTTGGCTGATGGGCTTCAAACCCACTCCACCAAACCATGGGTATATAAACCCCTACATACCTCCACCTCCTTCATTCTTCACAAACACTTTCTGTAACATTTGTCGAAAAACGGGTTTTTCCAAACCCGCTTCATTTATTAATCGAATAATCAGTTTCATATTTTGTTGCTCATTTAATGCTTATTTTAATTTTAAACAATACATAACTAATAAACATTTTAGATTATGGAAATTAAAATTGTTAAAAAATAAAATTAGAACAATTAAAAATGAAAAGGGGCTGCCGGGTTTCGAACCCGGGTCAGCCGGAAACCTTAAACATCAAACACATAACCACTCCGCCACTTGATGTCTTTGTGAAATCTAGGAAACAATTAAAACATATGATCGCCTGAGAAACCACCTGTTTGCGCCAAAACTGAAACCGATATCGGCTTTCAACATTCCAGTCGATTGAGTGATTGTTATTACTGGTTATACGTTGAAAACATTACGACGCACGATCTCAATCAATTCGGCTTTTATTGAACTTGAATTCATATGATTTTGGGTTTAATAACCGAAAACATTCACTTCCTGAATTACTCCAACAATATCATCATCTCGCGACTCAAAATCATCCACACGACCTCCAATTTCACTTTCGCTCTATTTTCAGTTCGTTGGAAACGCTTTTTGAACTCGCCGGACTTTCGCCGGAAAACCGTGTGTCTTTCATCAAAACGGTAAATTTCTAAATTCTTTCATCTTCTATCTGTTGTTAGACTTTTACTAACTCAAACCCTCCAATCAGAAACGGTCCCAGACGATGATATCGGATAATCTGCAGTCGCCGGAAAACTTCTGAAAATTCCTAAATCGCGCTGTGAAACGGTATTATCATTTAAACCTTCTGATAACTCTTGTTTAGTCCTTCAATTCCACAATTAGTTAATAAAAAACTGTTGATTGGTCCGCTCAGACGGAGTTCATAAAAACAGAGCCGACGACTTTGCCGGAGTTCTGAGAAAAGTCATCATTCCGGTATGTTCATTCCCAAAACCTTTCCTATCCGTTACATTTTAATCACTCATACGCCTGTTAATTGAATTGAACAAGTTCAGTCGAAAATCAGTTGTCTGGGTTATTGTAACGAAGAAGATGAAGTTAGTCTGTATATAAATTTAATATAAATTGGATTATATCTCGGGTTAGACACACAGTCCAGCGGTGGACTGTGTGCAATTGAAACATAGCGATACCGGGTTCGAGTCCGTCCTTGTTCCGTTTCGTCACAATATTCAGACTTTTTATAAAACCCAAATATGAAAACTTCCAGTTAGTATATAAGAGAAATAAAAACAAGTGTTTTAACCAGGTTAGACACACAGTCCAGCGGTGGACTGTGTGCAACGTTAATCAACAGGTCCTGGGTTCGAGACCTGTTACGCACGCCGGTTCTATATAATTAAAATCCTTTTTAAAATAAATGAATTTTGGAATAAATTAAATAGTATATAAATATAATTAAAAACAGAAATATTTCGGGTTAGACACGTAGCTCAGTTGGTAGAGCTGCGTGCACGCGTACGGGAGGTCACGAGTTCGAACCTCACTCAGTGCAAACAATATACACGACCGAACCGGTCAACAAGTCAAAGTCAATGGTCAACGGTCAAACCCAAAAAGTCAACATTTTTTTTATATTTTTGTTTATTTATTTAATTTAAAAATCAATTAAAAATACTTAAAAATAATGTTTTTAAAGTTAGAAAATAACCTTAAACTCACAAAAATAAACCTAAAAACTTTATTAAAATTGTTAATAAAATCCACTTATTTACCGTACCTTTTCGTTATTATTTAGGTTAGTTAATCCTCGTCGATCAACCCTCTAAACTCGTGCGCATTCAACATCGTCAAACGAACGCACCCAGTGTGAGTGAATCTCTACAAATTCCCCGTTTTAATCACGTTTTTGGGGTGTATCATGTGTCTTTTTATTTATTACATTTAAACAATTGTGCATCCATCATATCCATGATCAAATGTGTATCCAATATGTATCAACTGTTTGTGTGGTTAATGTTTAGATTAAATTTATCATTTTCAGTACATACATTATCATAGGCCGCCGCTCCCCATTATCTATGAGCGTTGAGCTGTTCCCCATTACCTATGAGCGTGAACGAGGCATTGCCAACATACGATCGGCTCCGTTTGATTGAGCCTTGATCGCACATACATTCATCATAGGCCGTCCGTTCCCCATTACCTATGAGCGTGAACGTGACGTTGCCAACATATACATTGTCATTTATGTCATATATTCATGCAAGGTGGTTTGTTATTGTTTTGTTATGGTATGTTATTGATATTGTTATTGTTATTGTATGTTTATTTACGTTTGCTCATATATGATTATTGCACAATTTTCCATAATTAACTACAACGAGAAATCAATAATAAATGTTTTTTAACAAGGTTCACTCGCCAACTTTTGTTGACACAAAAACCCCCATTTTTACACATGATACAGGTGATCCAGTTGCAGCAAGAAACATATAGGATGGCTTAGAAGAATAAACCGGTTTAGACTTTGGATTGTTTAGTTAGTTATTTTTCTTTGTAATTGTATGAACATGTTTGGAATATTGAGGATGAAAATTTGAATTTAATAAATATGAAACATATTAGTAAACATCATGAGCTTTGGTGATAACCCAATTATGCCCCGACTCTTATTCTGCTGCGGGTCGGGGTTGTGACAGATTGGTATCAGAGCCATGACTATAGGGATATAGGATAGGTTATTAGACCCTTAGAGCCTATACTATAGTTGATTAGAATTTTTAAAAATTTTTCTGTGTACATGCAAAATTCATGATGTTTATATGTTTTATGTTTATTGTTACATTCAATGTTATGCAAGCATGTTCATAAGTACATATTATTATACAATGCCTATCATGAATCATATTCTCATAACATATCATATCCATGAGAGCACACACCACACAATTTCCATGACTTTTACAACGATTTTTGTATTTTCAAATCACATCAAAGTGAGTTCTCATGACGGGCATGTAGTAACTGGAAGGGTACAAGTACCGGTAGTCGGAACGTCCTGTCTAGGCTTGGCATTCGTATAAATCCAAAATAAAGGACCAGTTTTCCTACCTGGGGACTAACGATGAGAGTACGAAGGACCTATTAGGCCAAAGCATGCTATACCAAACGTCGTGTGAGCTAACCCCAATTTGAGTTGTCATTGTGTCTACACCTGGACACCTTCAGACCATACATCTCGTAAACATATTTCATGGTTTTCATTCGGGTGATGCGAGTGTTAAACCGCCAATACCAATGTGAATCCTACTAAGCCAATAGCCATGGGGGCCCACATGACTATACAGGTGAAGGTATGGGGGACATTTGAGGCCCAAACATGAGCAAACCCAAGACATCCTATGGATGTAGTTGCATTATTGATGTTTATGTTATTTTTATTTTTTTTAAGAGACATGACACCTAAAAAGACTCCATAAACTCACAATCTTCTTATGTATATTCCTGTAGATGTCGGCTAGGCAACAACGTGGGGGTAGAAGGTCAGGAAGGTCAAACGAACGCTTGGCCACCCCAATCGCAAAACAAATGGCCGCGGTGCTTCCTGACATTGTAGTTCAAGTCCAACAAGCTCTCGTCGCAAATCCCATCAATCCTCCCCAGCAAGAAGACCAGAACATCGGCAACCCTCCTTCCAAAAAGTGCTCATATAAACATTTCAAGTCTTGCGATCCTTCGAAATTTGAAGGGACCGAAGGTGTCACTGCTCTCCTCCACTGGTTTGAGGAAATGGAAAACACCTTCCTCAACTGCGATTGTCCCTAGGATCGCAAGATACGTTACGCAACCGGGAGGCTATTTGGGGTAGCTCTTACCTGGTGGAATGCTGAAAAGGGTAAGAGAGGAATCGAAGATGCAATGGCCTTAACGTGGGAGGAGTTAAGGGAAATCATGACGAGACGCTTCTGTCCAAGAAGCGAGATTAAAAAGTTAGAGGATGAATTTCATTCGTTGAAGCAAAAGGAGGGAGATCATACTTCCTACAACAAACGGTTTTTAGAGTTGAACCAAATGGTCCCTAACTTGTTCACCCCAGTTTACCGCTTAGTCGAACACTATATTCGAGGCCTCCCCTCGAAAATTCAAGACTCAGTTCTCAGCACTTCGCCTGCAACACTTGAAGCTGCTATGGAACTAGCTACCGAGCTTACCGAGAATCGTATTCGCAACGGCAAATTTAAGGACGAGAAAAAGAAAGCCCCCGTTGAGGGCCAAACTTCAAACCATTCCACCTCCTCCTCAAAGTTTGCTAATAAGAGGAAATGAAACACCAGAAACTTTGCTGTCACACAAACAAATTTCCCCATCCCTGCTGCACCCATTACCCAAGTTGCCCCCTCACCTGCACCATATAAAAGGCCATACTCCGGCCCATACCCAAAATGCAACCGTTGCCAATACCATCACTTTCCTGATCATCCCTGCCAACATTGCACCGGCTGTGGTCGCGCAGGTCACACCATTCAACCTGTCACGTACCTCAGCGAACGAACCGTCATCAGCCCTCAACCCAAACCCACCATCAGATAGTGGGTCAAGCTCAACAACCTTTACTACTACCACCTACCCAACATGTAGCCCAATCTTACTACCAACCCAACTATCCTATGGTGCAACCTATGCGGGCTTGTTACAACTGTGGAGACCCGAACCACTTCAGGAACACCTGTCCACGTCTGGTGAATATTATCCATGCCCAAGCTCAAGCTAATCCAGTAAACCAGGCTAATCAAGCTCCTCCACCTGCAAGAGGAAGAGCTTTTAACATCAACGCCAATCAAGCTAGGGCTGACAACAATGTGGTTAACGGTACGTTTCTCATCAATGGAAGTTATGCATCCATGTTATTTGATACTGGCGCGGATAAAAGTTTTGTGTCCTTAGAATTTGAACCCATCCTCAACCAAACTCGTGATAAACTCATGGAATCCATAACGATAGAAGTTGCTGACGGAAAACCGGTCTCCTTAAACTCTATTTTATGCAATTGTACTCTCACTCTAAACGATCACGATTTTCCAGTTGACCTAATACCTATGAAGTTGGGAAGTTTCGACATTATAATTGGTATGGACTGGCTCAGCCAACATCATGCTGAAGTTGTATGCCGCGAAAAGTTTTTTACGCATTCCTCTTACAAACGGTCAGACTCTACGAATCTTTGGAGAAACCCCTTCGAAAGGGCTCAAATTAATGTCCTGTCTTCAAGCCCGAAAATATCTCCGCCAGAATTATGTCGCATTTCTAACTCATGTCGTCAAAAAGGGAACCAAGGAGAAGAAACTCGAAGACATCAGTAAAAGATTTTCCACAAGTTTTCCCCGACGACATTTCAGGATTTCCTCCCGTGAGAGAAGTCGAATTCCGCATTGATCTTATACCTGGAGCTACACCAGTTGCAAAATCTCCTTATAGGTTAGCCCCATCCGAAATGCAAGAGCTAGCCAGTCAATTGCAAGAGCTGACTGACAAAGGATTCATACGTCCTAGCTCATCGCCTTGGGGTGCACCTGTCCTTTTTGTGAAGAAGAAAGATGGAACGTTTCGCATGTGTATCGACTACAGAGAACTCAACAAGTTAACGGTCAAGAACCGCTACCCATTACCTCGCATTGATGATCTTCTTGACCAACTTCAAGGCGCCAGCTGTTTTTCAAAAATCGACCTTCGTTCTGGTTATCATCAACTCAGAGTACATGAAGAAGACGTCCCAAAGACCGCCTTCCGAACTCGTTATGGTCATTATGAATTCATGGTCATGCCATTTAGTCTAACCAACGCTCCAGCTGTCTTCATGGATCTAATGAACAGAGTCTGCAAACCCTATCTCGATCGCTTTGTTATAGTCTTCATCGACGACATCCTCATCTACTCAAAGTCTAAGCCTGATCATGAACGACTCCTTCGACTCATCCTTACACTCTTAGGGAATAAAAAGCTCTACGCCAAATTCTCTAAATGCGAATTCTGGTTAAAAGAGGTACAATTCCTTGGACATGTCGTCAATGACAAGGGAATACATGTCGACCCCTCAAAGATCAAAGCAGTACGAGAATGGCAAGCGCCACGTACACCAACCGAAGTAAGATCATTCCTTGGTTTGGCTGGTTATTATCGATGTTTCATTGCAAATTTCTCCCGCATCGCTGTACCACTCACGGCTTTAACACATAAAGGAAAACCCTTCATATGGGGACCCAAACAAGAAGAAGCCTTCCAAACCCTTAAACAAAAACTCTGTGACGCACCTATTCTCACCCTTCCTGAAGGTTGTGATGACTTCGTGGTTTATTGCGACGCGTCAGGGCAAGGACTAGGCTGTGTTCTAATGCAAAGAGGAAAGGTGATAGCTTATGCTTCTAGACAACTCAAAACTCATGAGAAGAACTACACCACCCACGACCTAGAACTTGGAGCCGTTGTGTTCGCTCTTAAGATATGGAGACATTACCTCTACGGTACTAAGTGTGAAATATACACTGACCACAAGAGTCTTCAACATATCTTCAACCAAAAGGAGTTAAACATGAGGCAACGGAGATGGGTCGAACTTCTTAATGACTACGACTGTGAAATTCGGTATCATCCTGGCAAGGCAAACGTGGTGGCCGATGCACTCAGTCGAAAGGGTTATGCGAACTCCATTCGTCTTCTATGTTCCCAAATCATAACAGATATCAAAGATCAAATCCGAGAAGCCCAACATGTTTCAGTAACGGAAAACGACGTACGCAAGGAGCTGTCTTGTGTAGCTGAACTTAAAATTGAAACTAAATCCGACGGTATTCTGTACTATCTAGATCGCATATGGATTCCTGACCACAATAACCTTCGTGTTTTCCTTATGAATGAGGCGCACAAAACACGATACTCTATACACCCAGGAGCCGACAAGATGTATCAAGACCTTCGATACACCTACTGGTGGCCTGGAATGAAAAAGGGTATTGCTGTTTTTGTTTCCAAGTGCCTTACATGTTCCAAAGTAAAAGCTGAACATCAAAGACCCTCAGGACTTCTGGTCCAACCTGAAATACTTGTATGGAAGTGGGAAAACATAACCATGGACTTCATTACCGGGTTACCTCGCACTTCTGGTGGGTATGACACTATATGGGTAATCATTGATCGTCTTACAAAATCAGCTCACTTCATTCCGATCCGCGAAGATTTCAAGAACGAGAAGTTAGCTCGTATCTACATCAGCGAAATCGTAAGCCGTCATGGTGTACTGTTAAGCATTATTTCAGATCGTGATGGTCGTTTCACTTCACGAACATGGCAAGCCGTACAAGCCGCTTTGGGTACACGATTAGACCTCAGTACCGTTTATCATCCTCAAACTGATGGACAATCTGAACGCACCATCCAAACTCTTGAAGATATGCTTCGAGCATGTGTCATAGACTTCAAGGGAAATTGGGACGCTCATCTACCATTAGTTGAATTTTCGTACAACAACAGCTATCATTCAAGTATCGGCATGGCACCTTTCGAAGCTTTATATGGTCGTAAGTGCCGATCTCCAGTATGTTGACACGAAATCGGAGAAGCTCAAATCACCGGTCCAGAATTGATTCAAGAAACCACAAACAAGATCCATCAAATTCGAAACAATCTTCTAGCGGCACAAAGTCGTCAAAAGAGTTATGCAGACAAACGACGAAAGCCTTTGGAGTTTAACATTGGTGATCATGTACTTTTAAAAGTATCACCGTGGAAGGGAGTAGTTCGTTTTCGCCAGAAGGGCAAGCTAGCACCACGCTACGTAGGACCTTTCAAGATACTCGAAAGAGTAGGACCTGTAGCATACAAGCTTGATCTACCAGAAGAACTCATCAGAATTCACCCCACATTCCACGTATCAAACTTAAAGAAGTGTCTCGCCGATGAAAACCTCCATATTCCCCTAGAAGATATTCAGATCAATGAATCTATGCACATCATTGAAAGACCGGTAGAGATCATGGACTTCAGAGAAAAACGTTTAAGACGGAGTCGTATTCCAATTGTGAGGGTACGCTGGGAGTCGAAACGGGGACCTGAGTTTACTTGGGAACGTGAAGACTCAATGCGCGAAAAATACCCGCATCTTTTTCCTGATACCACTACTACTTAAATTTCGGGACGAAATTTTTAAAAGTAGGGGATACTGTAACATTTGTCGAAAACCGGGTTTTTCCAAACCCGTTTCGTTTATTAATCGAATAATCAGTTTCATATTTTGTTGCTCATTTAATGCTTATTTTAATTTTAAACAATACATAACTAATAAACATTTTAGATTATGGAAATTAAAATTGTTAAAAAATAAAATTAAAACAATTAAAAATGAAAAGGGGCTGCCGGGTTTCGAAACCGGGTCAGCCGGAAACCTTAAACATCAAACACATAACCACTCCGCCACTTGATGTCTTTGTGAAATCTAGGAAACAATTAAAACATATGATCGCCTGAGAAACCACCTGTTTGCGCCAAAACTGAAACCGATATCGGCTTTCAACATTCCAGTCGATTGAGTCATTGTTATTACTGGTTATAACCGATGAAAACATTACGACGCACGATCTCAATCAATTCGGCTTTTATTGAACTTGAATTCATATGATTTCGGGTTTAATAACCGAAAACATTCACTTCCTGAATTACTCCAACAATATCATCATCTCGCGACTCAAAATCATCCACACGACCTCCAATTTCACTTTCGCTCTATTTTCAGTTCGTCAGAAACGCTTTTGAACTCGCCGGACTTTCGCCGGAAAACCGTGTCTTTCATCAAAATGGTAAATTTCTAAATTCTTTCATCTTCTATCTGTTGTTAGACTTTTACTAACTCAAACCCTCCAATCAGAAACGGTCCCAGACGACGATATCGGATAATCTGCAGTCGCCGGAAAACTTCTGAAAATTCCTAAATCGCGCTGTGAAACGGTATTATCATTTAAACCTTCTGATAACTCTTGTTTAGTCCTTCAATTCCACAATTAGTTAATCAAAAACTGTTGATTGGTCCGCTCAGACGGAGTTCATAAAAACAGAGCCGACGACTTTGCCGGAGTTCTGAGAAAAGTCATCATTCCGGTATGTTCATTCCCAAAACCTTTCCTATCCGTTACATTTTAATCACTCATACGCCTGTTAATTGAATTGAACAAGTTCAGTCGAAAATCAGTTGTCTGGGTTATTAACGAAGAAGATGAAGTTAGTCTGTATATAAATTTAATATAAATTGGATTATATCTCTGGTTAGACACACAGTCCAGCGGTGGACTGTGTGCAATTGAAACATAGCGATACCGGGTTCGAGTCCGTCCTTGTTCCGTTTCGTCACAATATTCAGACTTTTTATAAAACCCAAATATGAAAACTTCCAGTTAGTATATAAAAGAAATAAAAACAAGTGTTTTAACCAGGTTAGACACACAGTCCAGCGGTGGACTGTGTGCAACGTTAATCAACAGGTCCTGGGTTCGAGACCTGTTACGCACGCTGGTTCTATATAATTAAAATCCTTTTTAAAATAAATGAATTTTGGAATAAATTAAATAGTATATAAATATAATTAAAAACAGAAATATTTCGGGTTAGACACGTAGCTCAGTTGGTAGAGCTGCGTGCACGCGTACGGGAGGTCACGAGTTCGAACCTCACTCAGTGCAAACAATATACACGACCGAACCGGTCAACAAGTCAAAGTCAATGGTCAACGGTCAAACCCAAAAAGTCAACATTTTTTTTATATTTTTGTTTATTTATTTAATTTAAAAATCAATTAAAAATACTTAAAAATAATGTTTTTAAAGTTAGAAAATAACCTTAAACTCACAAAAATAAACCTAAAAACCTTATTAAAATTGTTAATAAAATCCACTTATTTACCGTACCTTTTCGTTATTATTTAGGTTAGTTAATCATCGTCGATCAACCCTCTAAACTCGTGCGCATTCAACATCGTCAAACGAAGGCACCCAATGTGAGTGAATCTCTACAAATTCCCTGTTTTAATCACGTTTTTGGGGTGTATCATGTGTCTTTTTATTTATTACATTTAAACAATTGTGCATCCATCATATCCATGATCAAATGTGTATCCAATATGTATCAACTGTTTGTGTGGTTAATGTTTAGATTAAATTTATCATTTTCAGTACATACATTATCATAGGCCGCCGCTCCCCATTACCTATGAGCATTGAGCTGTTCCCCATTACCTATGAGCGTGAACGAGGCGTTGCCAACATACGATCGACTCCGTTTGATTGAGCCTTGATCGCACATACATTCATCATAGGCCGTCCGTTCCCCATTACCTATGAGCGTGAACGTGACGTTGCCAACATATACATTGTCATTTATGTCATATATTCATGCAAGGTGGTTTGTTATTGTTTTGTTATGGTATGTTATTGATATTGTTATTGTTATTGTATGTTTATTTACGTTTGCTCATATATGATTATTGCACAATTTTCCATAATTAACTACAACGAGAAATCAATAATAAACTAACAAGGTTCACTCGCCAACTTTTGTTGACCCAAAAACCCCTATTTTTACACATGACACAGGTGATCCAGTTGCAGCAAGAAACATATAGGATGGCTTAGAAGAATAAACCGGTTTAGACTTTGGATTGTTTAGTTAGTTATTTTTCTTTGTAATTGTATGAACATGTTTCGAATATTGAGGATGAAATTTTGAATTTAATAAATATGAAACATATTAGTAAACATCATGAGCTTTGGTGATAACCCAATTATGCCCCGACTCTTATTCCGCTGCGGGTCGGGGTGTGACACTTTCTCTCTTTACCTCCCTTCTCTCTAACCTTTCTTTACATTTCTCTCTTAGAACACAAGATCAATCGACCAGAATCTAGCTGGCGGAAACATCGGAGTGAGACGACAACGAGATTGCTCATTGCTCACAATGCTAATAATGACAATATATAATAAAATCAAATTTCAATTCAATAATAATTGTCAAGTACAACATCAAAGCAAATACAATACAACAAAATTGATACAACAAATTTAGCCTAACGTCTAATTGTGTGTATCTAAGTCCTTGCTATTTGTTTTCATAGCATCCTCTTCATCAACATGTAACATGTTTTAAAATACAATTCAATGCAAAAGCAAAGGCGAGTACACAAGTTTAAGCATAGCATACGTATACGATTAAAGTTTAAACAAATCCTCATGGCAACTATGATTTTACACGAGCATATACAAGGCATGCAATACTACTAGCTAAACCCTTAACGCAAACACGCTGTTTTAACATGGCCTCAAGTTTATGCGATGGAGGGGGATGCGTGACTTCCTATAGCGCTATACATGTCAAACGAAGGCTTAAAATAAGTTAATGACTAAAGTATCACATAAATAATATCCAAGATATAAGCATCACGTAAGTGTATCAAGTGTTCATGTGTATAGGATTGTTTGTGCATTTCATAAAGTTTAAGTGTTGTGGTAAACGAAAAGTGGGTCGAGTGTACTCACGGTTTTGCTAAGTCTTCAAACTTGGCGAGTTCGCGAAGGTGGTTGGTGGATGGGTTGAGCGTTGAGTTAACTCTTGGGAGTTTTGATCTTTGAGAGGAGAAGAGAGCTCTTAGAGCTTTTTAGATAAGAGAAGAGAAGATTGAGGTGTTAAATGAAAGTGGGAGGAAGATTCTATTTATAATGGGGAATTAGGGTTTAGGTAATTAATGAAGTTGGTGGTGGTTGGGGGGTTGTTAGTTGAGTATTAAATGCAAGAAGCACAATCCAACAAACGCACTTTTGACTAGTCCTTGGACTTAGTTTATCTTTCATTTCATGGCAAAACTTGATATTTTCGCATGTTTTCAAGTGTATAATGTATATGTAAATATATTTTAGGTATCAAGTATGAATGTATGAGTATTTGCACGTATAACAAGTATCGGTTTGTATGTAAACACGTATTTAACAATTAAATGCATGTAAGACAAGTATGTATCAGGTATGAATTCTATTACGATCAAAGTCTCGGATTATAAGATTGGGGAATGAAATACGAATGTGATACGAATACAAGTTTTCATAAATAGAAACACGATTACACTTTCTTATTAAGGAAAGTACGAAAAATCGAGGCGTTACACTAGCCGCCACGTCTCACCACGGCCGCACGTATTGGCGGCGGTTTTTCGACGAACCTTTCGGCGACCGTTTTCGGCCAAAGGTACACTTTTTCTGCTAATTTCGACGTTCCGAACACCATAGTGAGGTCAAATTTCTCTAATTCAGAGCGATGTGAGCCGTAGAGCTACTCTGAAGAGAATTCTGGCCAGATTCTGTCAATTTATTTTCAAGTTTTCTCTTCATGCATGTCAAGATCTTGCTTTAAAGGATGTTGGTATTGCTTATCCAAACTATGTCAAGATCTTGCTTTTAGGAGCCTCCAACTTATTTATAGTTAACTTCAACATGTACATCATACCACATTATACGGTACATCGTACCGAAGTGATCTGAAATGAGCCTACCCCCGCTCGTACCGAATTTTAGAGACCTAGCGAATTGCGATCCTGTTTCACGTTCCCGTACTGGAGCGTACCACGAACCATGTGACTATGCTCTTGTACGTTTTCTATGAATGAAATTGAATATGGAACGAAATTAAAAGAGAAGTTTGTTTTCTTCGGTTGCAGCAGTTGGAGAGGAGTAAAGCATTTCAAGATGATAAATACTATACTGTTTCTGTTCACTTTAGTCCTAACTTTATAGATTGCTAATATGGTCTCAAATGTTCATTTAACCGAAGTCCCTAAATTAAAAAAGCTTCAGCATACAAATTTAAAAACATAGTAATAATAAAGGCGAATTAGGGGTTGAAGAAGGGAATTAGGGTTTTGAATAAGAGATTTTATTTTTATTGATTTTGTATATGAAGGAAATGGCGAGGCTATGGTTTTAGAGCATTTCACACTAGATTCTCTTTTGTCTCTCTAATTTACAACTTTTTAAAATGCCAAAATTGTTTTTGAGGTTTAGTTTTTTTTACATTTGAGATTTTTGAGATTTATTACTATTTTCTTGAGTTTGTTAAATTATTGCGACTTTTGTCTCTTAATATTTGGCCTATGGATTTGCACTTTGAAGCTCTATTATGTAATCCCTTAGCCTTGCATATTGTTCCTTGTTGTCCCCTTGAACTTCCTTCGAAGCAAGTATCTTTGCCCTAAAGGCTTTCATCCTTGAAACCCTTAATTCATACTTCCTTGACAGCTCTTCTTGGATGGTCCTCACTGAGATGTCTTTGTTACATTCAACCAATCTCTTCACAGAAGGCTCCTTAGCCATGAACTTTGCTGTAAGGTGTAGACTTTCTCTAGCTTGGAGACAGGTGTGCTCTGTCTTGTGAGTTTTCACTGTCCAAGTTTCAACGTCATCTTTCTCTTTAGCCACATACAACATAAATGTACAAGCTGTCTTGTCTAATATTTCTTTTCTTTTTCTACAGGATATGGCATTGGCACTTAGTGCCAATGCTGACTTTTGAGACTCCCTAAGAGATTCCCTGGAACTGAGCCTAACAGCAGACTCACTGGGCTTGGGCCCAACAGTAGATTTTCCCTTATTGCCTTTCTTGGATACTTGTTTTACAAACCCATCACCTTTCTTATAAACTGGTACATTACCTTCACAAATGACTCTTATCCTAGCCTTGTCATTTCTCAAAAATGACAACTCCCTTCTGGTAAGAACGACATGCTGCCTAACATGTTCTTTAACCTCCTTTGCAGATCCAAATTGTTGACCCAAGTAAAACCTCGCCTCATGCATCCTAGTCTTTCCCTGTTCAATGTCAACAGTTATTAGATAATTTAACAAATGCTTACGTAAATAATAAACAGTTAAGTAAACAGTTAGTTAAACATATGCTAACCTTTTGTTTATGCCTGATTTCCCTTAGCTTCTTGCTCCTTCTTGTTTCAAAATCTTCCATTGATTCATCAGTTAAGCTATCAAATGATTCATAGCTAAGGTTATCATCAATTTCCTTTTCATAATCCACTTCATTTCTAACACTATTAGTGCCAGAATTAAGGCTGCCTACATATTCTTCATCCTCATCTACAAAAGTATTGAAGTCCCTCATATCAGCCTCTTTTTCTTCCACCTCATAATCATTGTCAACAATGTAGCCACTATCTTCTGAGTCATCACCTTTAGCCTCACTTTGATGAGAACAGTCAGCCTCACTACCCCCCCATCCTCCCTCATCCTCCCTATAACTATCAGACTCCATGTCACCCTCATCCTCCCCATTACCCTCATTCTCATTCCCATTCTCTATATTATCATTGTTACCTACCGGATTATCATTGTTACCTACTGGATTATCAACAAACATGTTACTTGTATTCTTATTTGCACTAGATGACCCTTCAGCATACTCAAGCATCAGTCTCCTCCTAGGTACTAACTTTTCTTTGTTTTGTCTAACACCAACATTCTCCTGGACATTTTGGCTTTCCTCTACTAATTCCTCAATAACAACCCTAGATGATCCCTCTGGTGATTTTAAATAAGTATCAACCACAGATTTTACATGTTCAATGTAAAAGTCACCCACCTATTGTGCCAAGTTACGAACATCAGCATCACACCCTAAAGCTACCAAACCAGTATCTAAATCTCTACCAGGTATTTGAAAATGATAATAAATTGGCACCTTCTCTTTGAACAGGTTAAGGTCTCGTATCATCCAATCAACTTCATGGACAGAAAACTCATCAATGTCGATGTAATCAACATACGCTGACCTTCCTTGAACATAGCTTCTTCCTGGAAACCTCCGAAAAGTTCCAGCATAGAAGATTTTTGCAGAAAACAAACTAGGGTTTCCATCTGCTCAAAAAACATAACAAAAAATGACCAAAACAGTGTGTGTCAGTAATTTTGTAAAACAAACACTACAAAATTGCTAAATGTTTGAACTTTAGCACTATCACCATAAAAAAACTTACTATAATCATGATCTGGATTAAAATCATCAAACTCAACCCTAATGTACCAACCCATTCCCTTCGATCAGCCCTAAGCGCACCGATTATCTGTTCAATCGCCGGGATGTTGCAGAGAAAACGAAGAGACGGTGAGTCTTTATAGGTGTTACTGTGGGAGAGATGAACAGAAATGAGAGGGAAACCAATAAATATCAACTGACATCTAAGATTAAGTGTGCAATTGCAAAAAGTGAACATCAAATCAAATTGAATGAATGAAATTGCCCTCACGTGCCAAGCACGTGGGGTGTTTTAGCAGAGTTATTTAACTGAAGTTAGGGCAGGGGACCAAGCGAGTTCATTTTTTACAAGTTTTGGTACCACGAGTGTAAATAGTAAACCACTGGGACCAACGCTGAAATTTTTGCAAACCACAGGGACCAACAAAGCATTTAACTCTAGAAAATAATATGACTTTTATTGTTTCATCTCCTTCATGTACCCAATAACGAATCCCATTCAACTTCATCTCCGCTTTCTTTGTATGAACCATCGCTATCACACGTTCAAAACTAAACAAACTTACCGGAGATTTTGGGATGCGATTTTGGAATCACCTTTCTTAATAAACATTATTCATAATCACCTACAAATCTCCTCCGCTCGCCGCCTCTGGTTCAGTCGAAAACCGTCATACCATCGCACTCCTTCGTAAATCTTTGTTTGTCGGAGTGTTCTGTGGCCACCTGCGATCACAGCCACAGCCACCGCCACCGCATACATCCATCGTGAACTAGTTCTGATTCGGAACCGTTATACCGCCACCACAACTCCATCGTGATCACCGCTCGCCGCCACATCAGTTTATCAATCGCGTTCCACGACCCTGATTCAGGTACCAAGCCGCCTATCTGTTTTTGTTTTGATATGGCCTTTATATTCTTAATAAGGTTGTGGTCGCTGTTTTGTTCTGATGACGACTTACACAGCAACGGTCGTGTAGTGGTGTTTCGTCGTTCTCGTCTCACTTTCTAATTTGTTCCGGTCTACTCCGTCCATATTATAAGGTACTGAATCTTCTGATGCAAATTAGATATACGAAGTTGGGTGTTGCGTTTTTCTCCCGACGACTAAAATAGAACCGAATGAACTACAAATTGGTTTAAAACTTTACATGCTTAGAGTTGATCTAGGTTTTGTGCTTGTTCACTATTGTTCCTGTCTGTTTATATTAGTGATGAAAGCCATAAAAGACTTTTCCATGACCATTTCATAAGTATGAATTTATGTTTTATTTTATTTTTATTTCAAACAGTAAATAAATGTGTGATAGGAAAAGGGTTAATTATTTGGTTTCAAGTTCTAGTCGTCGGGAAACTATAACGAACCAGTCAATTAATACTACTGATTTAACATACAACTGATTGGATTATAATGGGACTATAGGTCTTTAAATTTTGCGGACGACTTGATTTAGTTGCTTTGCTTTGTTTGCTAATAAGGTACGGATTCCTATTCTTGTCATCGTAGTATTTTTATTCAAATCTGTTACTTGTTAGTATGGATGTTTTCTTTGGATGTTTCTGTTTTGTATCGTTATATGATCAGTATATATTGTAGCATGCAATAGACCTTAGATCTTGTGCTCGTTATTGCATGTTTCCCTTTACACCCATATCAAGATACTTTTATTTTGATACGTTTTGTACTCCGTCACCCGAGCAATTACATGTTTAGACTTGTCGTTGGGGCGTCAACGACATGACACTTATCGTGACGGTGCGTAACTAAAGTTCACGGCGTCTCTAGTTGTGCTTGTGTAGCACCTGGCCCCTAGAGGCGAATAGATCGGTCTTAGCTCTGACTCTTGACTCACGTTGAGATGGAATAATGTGTGTACGCCTACATGCACTGTCTTGGTGCATAGACTACAGCTGTGTACCCCTCTGTTGTCACACCCCGACCCGCAGCGGAATAAGAGTCGGGGCATAATTGGGTTATCACCAAAGCTCATGATATTTACTAATATGTTTCATATATATTAAAGTCAAAATTACATTCTCAATAAACCAAACATGTCCATACAAATACAAAGAAAAATAACCACCTAAACAATTCCAAGCTCTAAATCAGTTTATTCATCTAGGCCAATCCTATATATTTCTTGCTGCAGCTGTTTCACCTGTATTATGTGTAAAAATGGGGGTTTTGGGTCAACATAAGTTGGCGAGTGAACCTTGTTAGATAAACATTTATTATTGATTTTCTTGTTATTTTATCAAGGAAAAATTGTGCATAAACATAAGTGAGCAAATGTAAATAATCAAACAGTAGCATTAACAATCACAAACTATAACATACAATAACATATAATAACATACGATAACATACCAACATCATACAATAAACAACATGAATGAAACTGTGCGATCAAGGCTCAATCAAACGGAGCCGATCGTATTGCATGTACTGAAAATGATAAATGTCTGTGCGATCAAGGCTCAATCAAACGGAGCCGATCGTGTGTTGGCACGCCAGGTTCACGCTCATAATGTAATGGGGAACATGCTCAACGCTCATAATGTAATGGGGAGCGGCGGCCTATAAAATTGCATGTACTGAAAATGATAAATTAAATCTAACAATAACCACACAACAGTTGAAACAAGCTGAATACACATTTGTTCATGATATGATGTATGCACAATGATTTAAATATAATAAACGGCAAGACACATGATACACCCCAAAACATGATTAAAACGGGGAATTTGTAAAGATTCACTCACAATGGGTGCGTTTGGTTGGAGATGATGAAATGCGCACGAGTTGGAAGGATTGAACAACGAGTATTAACTAACCTAAATAATAACGGAAAATATAGTAAATGAGTGGATTTTATTGATAATTTTAATAGGATTTTTAGATATATTTTTGGTGAGTTTAAGGCTATTTCCTAACTTTAAAAACATTATTTTTAAGTATTTTTAATTGATTTTTAAATTAAATTAAATAAATAAAAATATAAAAATATGTTGACTTTTGCATTGACCGTTGACCGTTGACCGTTTGACTTGTTGACCGGTTTTATTGTGTAATTGTATGCGCCGGGTGAGGCTCGAACTCGTGACCTCTCGTACGCGTGCACGCAGCTCTACCAACTGAGCTACGTGTCTAACCTGAAATAATTCTGTTTTTAATTATACTTATATACTAACTCAGTTTATTCAAAATTCTTTTATTTTCAAAAATATTTTAAATCATCGAACCGGTGTCACTAAAAGGTCTCGAACCCGGTACCTGTGCTTTAACGTTACACACAGTCCACCGCTGGACTGTGTGTCTAACTTGGTTAATATACAGATTTTTATTATACTTAACATCTAACGTAAGTTAATCCGGTTCAGTTAGAAAAATAAAACATCCTTATTACAGAGAGGGTGTGTGTATCAGGGATCGAACTCGCGGCGTGTGCGTATTGTTTGCACACAGTCCACCGCTGGACTGTGTGTCTAACCCGTTTAAAATACCGATTTTAATTATCCTTATAATGTTAACACAGTTCTTCTTCTTCGCTAATTTTTACAGACAGCAATTTACCCAACTGTTTCTTGTTTTAAAACGATTAACAACATTCATAAGACTAAAATGAAATGACAGAGACGGTGTTGGAAGCAAACATACCGGAGGAATGATTTGTCTCAGAATTCCGGCAAGGCGTCGGCTCTGTTTTTATGAACTTCAACTGAGCGAGCAATTTAACAGTTTTGATTAGCTAATTGTGGAATTGAAGTGTTAAACAAGAGTTAACAGAAGGTTTGAATGTCCATACCGTTTTACAGCGGAAGATAAGAACTTTCAGAGGTTTTCCGGCGAGCAGGAATTATCTGATAACAACGTCTGAATTTGATTCCGATTGAAAGGTTTGGGTTAGCAATAGCTCAACAATTGATTGACCACGAAAGAATTGAAAGACTTACTGTTTTGATGAAGAATACGGTTTTCCGGCGAAAGTCCGGCGAGTCCAATTAGATTCTGAAAATTGTGCCGAAATGTAATTGAGAGCTTTCCTAGTGTGTTTGAGTCGTGAGAGAGAACAAAGATTGAAGTAATTCTGGAATTGAAGGTTTTCGGTTATAAAAACCGATTCACTTCTAGAATTCAAGTTCATTCAAAGCAACTTGATTGAAAACGTCGGTGTAGCGGTTATAATCGGTAAACCGTGTATTATCAAACGTTTTTGGACGTTTGGTGACCGATTTCGGTTACCGTTGGCGCAACCGGATTTATTTGTGATAGATAATAAAATTTAATTGTTTCCTAATGTTTACAGAAAACAACAAGTGGCGGAGTGGTGATATGTGTGTGTGATAAAGCTTTGAGTTCTTTTCCGGCTGACCCGGGTTCGAGTCCCGGCAGCCTCATTCTCTTTTTAATTATTTTATTTTTATTTTTTATCAATTTTAACTTTTATAGTTTAGTTTGTTTATTAATTAAGCATCATTAAAAATTAAAATAGCCATAAATACGCAACGTGACATTTATAACTTGATATTCGATTACAAAACGAAGCGGGTTTGGAAACCCGTTTTTTGACAAATGTTACAATATCCCCTACTTTTAGGAATTTCGTCCCGAAATTTAAGTAGTAGTAGTAGGAAAAAGATGCGGGTATTTTTCACGCATTGAGTCTTCACGTTCCCATGTAAACTCAGGTCCCCGTTTCGACTCCCAGCGTACCCTAACAATTGGAATGCGACTTCGTCGAAGACGTTTTTCTCCGAAATCCATGATCTCTACAGGTCTTTCAATAAAATGCATAGATTCATCAATCTGAATATCTTCCAGAGGGATGTGGAGGTTTTCATCAGCGAGGCACTTTTTCAAGTTTGATACGTGGAATGTGGGATGAATCCTGTTGAGTTCTTCTGGTAGATCAAGCTTGTATGCTACAGGTCCTACTCTTTCGAGTATCTTGAAAGGTCCTACGTAGCGTGGTGCTAGCTTGCCTTTTTGACCAAAACGAACTACTCCCTTCCACGGTGATACTTTTAAAAGTACATGATCACCAATGTTAAACTCCAAAGGCTTCCGTCGTTTATCTGCATAACTCTTTTGACGACTTTGAGCCACTAGAAGATTGTTTCGAATTTGATGGATCTTGTCTGTGGTTTCTTGAATCAATTCTGGACCAGTGATTTGAGCTTCCCCAATTTCGTGCCAACATACTGGAGATCGGCACTTACGACCATATAAAGCTTCAAAAGGTGCCATGCCGATACTTGAATGATAGCTGTTGTTGTACGAAAATTCAACTAATGGTAGATGAGCGTCCCAATTTCCCTTGAAGTCTATGACACATGCTCGAAGCATATCTTCAAGAGTTTGAATGGTGCGTTCAGATTGTCCATCAGTTTGAGGATGATAGGCGGTACTGAGATCTAATCGCGTACCCAAAGCGGCTTGTACTGCTTGCCATGTTTGTGAAGTGAAACGACCATCACGATCTGAAATAATGCTTAACGGCACACCATGACGGCTTACGATTTCACTGATATAAATACGAGCTAACTTTTCGTTCTTGAAATCTTCGCGGATAGGAATAAAGTGAGCTGATTTTGTAAGTCGATCAATGATTACCCATATAGTGTCGTACCCACCAGAAGTGCGAGGTAACCCGGTAATGAAGTCCATGGTTATGTTTTCCCACTTCCATACAGGTATTTCAGGTTGGACCAGAAGTCCTGAGGGTCTTTGGTGTTCAGCTTTCACCTTGGAACATTTAAGGCACTTAGAAACAAAAACAGCAATATCCTTTTTCATTCCAGGCCACCAATAGGTGTATCGAAGGTCTTGATACATCTTATCGGCTCCTGGGTGTATAGAGTATCGTGTTTTGTGAGCCTCATTCATAAGAATTTCACGAAGATTGTTGTGGTCAGGAATCCATATGCGATCTAGATAGTACAGAATACCGTCAGATTTAGTTTCAATTTTAAGTTCAGCTCCACAGGACAGCTCCTTTCGTACATCATCTTCCGTTACTGAAACATGTTGGGCTTCTCGAATTTGATCTTTAATGTCTGTTATGATTTGCGAACATAGAAGACGAATGGAGTTCGCATAACCCTTTCGACTGAGTGCATCAGCCACCACATTTGCTTTGCCAGGGTGGTGCCGAATTTCACAGTCGTAGTCATTTAGAAGTTCGACCCATCTTCGTTGCCTCATGTTTAACTCTTTTTGATTGAAGATATGTTGAAGACTCTTGTGGTCAGTGTATATTTCACACTTAGTACCGTAGAGATAATGTCTCCATATCTTAAGGGCAAACACAACGGCTCCAAGTTCTAGGTCATGGGTGGTGTAGTTCTTCTCATGAATCTTGAGTTGTCTCGAAGCATAAGCTATAACCTTTCCTCTTTGCATTAGAAACAGCCTAGTCCTTGCCCTGACGCGTCGCAATAAACCACGAAGTCATCACAACCTTCAGGCAGAGTGAGGATTGGTGCATCACAGAGTTTTTGTTTAAGGGTTTGGAAGGCTTCTTCTTGCTTGGGTCCCCATATGAAAGGTTTTCCCTTATGAGTTAAAGCCGTGAGTGGTACAGCAATGCGTGAGAAGTTTGAAATGAAACGACGGTAATAACCAGCCAACCCAAGAAAAGATCTTACTTCAGTTGGTGTACGTGGCGCTTGCCATTCTTGTACTGCTTTGATCTTTGAGGGGTCGACATGTATTCCCTTGTCATTGACTACATGTCCGAGGAATTGTACCTCTTTTAACCAGAATTCGCATTTGGAGAATTTGGCGTAAAGCTTTTCATTCTCTAGAAGTGTAAGGATGAGTCGAAGATGACGCTCATGATCAGACTTAGACTTTGAATAAATGAGAATGTCGTCGATGAAGACTATAACAAAACGATCGAGATAAGGTTTGCAGACTCTGTTCATTAGATCCATGAAGACAGCTGGAGCGTTGGTTAAACCAAATGGCATGACCATGAATTCATAATGACCATAACGAGTTCGGAAAGCGGTCTTTGGGACGTCTTCTTCATGTACTCTAAGTTGATGATAACCAGATCGAAGGTCGATTTTTGAAAAGCAACTGGCACCTTGAAGTTGGTCAAGAAGATCATCAATGCGAGGTAATGGATAGCGATTCTTGATTGTTAATTTGTTGAGTTCTCTGTAGTCGATGCACATGCGAAACTATCCATTTTTCTTCTTCACAAAAAGGACAGGTGCACCCCAAGGCGAGGAGCTAGGACGTATGAATCCTTTGTCAGTCAACTCTTGCAATTGACTGGCTAGCTCTTGCATTTCAGAGGGGGCTAACCTATAAGGAGACTTTGCAACTGGTGTAGCACCAGGTGTAAGATCAATACGGAATTCGACCTCTCTAACTGGAGGAAGTCCTGAAATGTCGTCAGGAAAAACTTGCGGGAAATCTTTTACTACTGGGATGTCTTCAAGTTTCTTCTCCATGGTTCCCTTTTTGACGACATGAGCTAAAAACACGACATAATTCTTGCGAAGATATTTTTGAGCTTGAAGACAGGACATTAGTCTGAGCCCTTTCGACGAGGTTTCTCCAAAGATTCGTAGAGTCGGACCGTTTGAAAGAGGAATGCGTATAAACTTTTCGCGGCATACAACTTCTGCCTGATGTTGACTGAGCCAGTCCATGCCAATTATAATGTCAAAGCTTCCCAACTTCATTGGAATGAGGTCAACTAGAAAATTGTGATCGTTTAGAGTAAGAGTACGATTGCGTATAATGGAGTTCAATGAGACTGGTTTCCCGTCAGCAACTTCTACTGTTATGGATTCCATGAGCTTATCACGATTTTGGTTTAAGATGGGTTCAAACTCTAAGGACACAAAACTTTTATCCGCGCCAGTATCAAACAACATGGATGCATATTTACCATTGATAAGGAACGTACCGTTAACCACATTGCCGTCAGCTCTAGCCTGATTAGCGTTGATGTTGAAAGCTCTTCCTCTTGCAAGTGGAGGATCTTGGTTCGCTTGATTCACCGGATTGGCTTGGGCTTGAGCATGAATAATGTTCACCAACCTTGGACAAGTGTTTCTAAAATGGCTTGGGTCTCCACAATTGTAGCAAGCCCGCATAGGTTGTACCATGGGATAGTTGGGTTGGTAGTATGTTTGGGCTAAATGTTGGGTAGGTGATAATAGTAGGGGTTGTTGGGCTTGACCAATTATTTGTTGGTGGGTTTGGGTTGAAGACTGGTGGCGGTTCGTTCGCTGAGGCATGCGACAGGTTTGAACAGTATGACCTGCGCGACCACAGCCGGTGCAATGTTGGCAGGGATACTCAGGAAAATGGTGGTATTGGCAACGGTTGCATTTTGGTAACGGGCCAGAGTATGGTCTTTTGTATGGTGCAGGTGAAGGGGCAACTTGGGTAATGGGTGCAGCAGGAATAGGGAAATTGGTTTGTGTAACAGCGAAGTTTCTGGTGTTATGCTTCCTCTTGTTAGCAAACTTAGAGGAGGAGGCGGAATGGTTTGATGTTTGGCCCTCAACGGGGGCTTTCTTCTTTTCCTCTTTAAACTTACCGTTGCGAATTCGATTCTCGGTCAGTTCAGTCGCTAGTTCCATAGCAGCTTCAAGTGTTGCTGGTGAAGTGCTGAGAACTGAATCTTGAATTTTCGAGGGAAGACCTCGAGTATAATGCTCAATCAAGCGGTAAACTGGGGTAAACAAGTTAGGGACCATTTGGTTCAATTCTAAGAACCTCTTGTTGTAGGAAGTATGATCTCCCTCCTTTTGCTTCAAAGAATGAAATTCGTCCTCCAACTTTTTAATCTCACTCCTAGGACAGAATCGCCTCGTCATGATTTCCCTTAACTCCTCCCACGTTAAGGCCATTGCATCATCAATTCCCCTCGTCCCCTTTTCAGTATTCCACCAGGTGAGAGCTACCCCAAATAGTCTCCCGGTTGCGTATCGAACCTTGCGATCCTCAGGACAATCGCAGTTGAGGAAGGTGTTTTCCATTTCCTCAAACCAATGGAGGAGAGCAGTGACACCTTCGGTCCCTTCAAATTTAGGAGGATCGCAAGACTTGAAATGTTTGTATGAGCACTTGCTGGTAGGAGGGTTGCCGATGTTCTGGTCATTTTGTTGGGGAGGATTAGTGGAATTTGTGGCGAGAGCTTGTTGTACTTGAACCACAATGTCTTGGTGCATAGACTACAGCTGTGTACCCCTCTGTTGTCACACCCCGACCCGCAGCGGAATAAGAGTCGGGGCATAATTGGGTTATCACCAAAGCTCATGATATTTACTAATATGTTTCATATATATTAAAGTCAAAATTACATTCTCAATAATCCAAACATGTCCATACAAATACAAAGAAAAATAACCAACTAAACAATTCCAAGCTCTAAATCAGTTTATTCTTCTAGGCCAATCCTATATGTTTCTTGCTGCAGCTGGTTCACCTGTATCATGTGTAAAAATGGGGGTTTTTGGGTCAACAT
Source organism: Scalesia atractyloides (assembly GCA_947069175.1). Classification (NCBI taxonomy): domain Eukaryota; kingdom Viridiplantae; phylum Streptophyta; class Magnoliopsida; order Asterales; family Asteraceae; genus Scalesia; species Scalesia atractyloides. Next base: position 1,792,378 of record CAMTDV010000026.1, on the reverse strand, counting down.
AAGTTGGCGAGTGAACCTTGTTAGATAAACATTTATTATTGATTTTCTTGTTATTTTATCAAGGAAAAATTGTGCATAAACATAAGTGAGCAAATGTAAATAATCAAACAGTAGCATTAACAATCACAAACTATAACATACAATAACATATAATAACATACGATAACATACCAACATCATACAATAAACAACATGAATGAAACTGTGCGATCAAGGCTCAATCAAACGGAGCCGATCGTATTGCATGTACTGAAAATGATAAATGTCTGTGCGATCAAGGCTCAATCAAACGGAGCCGATCGTGTGTTGGCACGCCAGGTTCACGCTCATAATGTAATGGGGAACATGCTCAACGCTCATAATGTAATGGGGAGCGGCGGCCTATAAAATTGCATGTACTGAAAATGATAAATTAAATCTAACAATAACCACACAACAGTTGAAACAAGCTGAATACACATTTGTTCATGATATGATGTATGCACAATGATTTAAATATAATAAACGGCAAGACACATGATACACCCCAAAACATGATTAAAACGGGGAATTTGTAAAGATTCACTCACAATGGGTGCGTTTGGTTGGAGATGATGAAATGCGCACGAGTTGGAAGGATTGAACAACGAGTATTAACTAACCTAAATAATAACGGAAAATATAGTAAATGAGTGGATTTTATTGATAATTTTAATAGGATTTTTAGATATATTTTTGGTGAGTTTAAGGCTATTTCCTAACTTTAAAAACATTATTTTTAAGTATTTTTAATTGATTTTTAAATTAAATTAAATAAATAAAAATATAAAAATATGTTGACTTTTGCATTGACCGTTGACCGTTGACCGTTTGACTTGTTGACCGGTTTTATTGTGTAATTGTATGCGCCGGGTGAGGCTCGAACTCGTGACCTCTCGTACGCGTGCACGCAGCTCTACCAACTGAGCTACGTGTCTAACCTGAAATAATTCTGTTTTTAATTATACTTATATACTAACTCAGTTTATTCAAAATTCTTTTATTTTCAAAAATATTTTAAATCATCGAACCGGTGTCACTAAAAGGTCTCGAACCCGGTACCTGTGCTTTAACGTTACACACAGTCCACCGCTGGACTGTGTGTCTAACTTGGTTAATATACAGATTTTTATTATACTTAACATCTAACGTAAGTTAATCCGGTTCAGTTAGAAAAATAAAACATCCTTATTACAGAGAGGGTGTGTGTATCAGGGATCGAACTCGCGGCGTGTGCGTATTGTTTGCACACAGTCCACCGCTGGACTGTGTGTCTAACCCGTTTAAAATACCGATTTTAATTATCCTTATAATGTTAACACAGTTCTTCTTCTTCGCTAATTTTTACAGACAGCAATTTACCCAACTGTTTCTTGTTTTAAAACGATTAACAACATTCATAAGACTAAAATGAAATGACAGAGACGGTGTTGGAAGCAAACATACCGGAGGAATGATTTGTCTCAGAATTCCGGCAAGGCGTCGGCTCTGTTTTTATGAACTTCAACTGAGCGAGCAATTTAACAGTTTTGATTAGCTAATTGTGGAATTGAAGTGTTAAACAAGAGTTAACAGAAGGTTTGAATGTCCATACCGTTTTACAGCGGAAGATAAGAACTTTCAGAGGTTTTCCGGCGAGCAGGAATTATCTGATAACAACGTCTGAATTTGATTCCGATTGAAAGGTTTGGGTTAGCAATAGCTCAACAATTGATTGACCACGAAAGAATTGAAAGACTTACTGTTTTGATGAAGAATACGGTTTTCCGGCGAAAGTCCGGCGAGTCCAATTAGATTCTGAAAATTGTGCCGAAATGTAATTGAGAGCTTTCCTAGTGTGTTTGAGTCGTGAGAGAGAACAAAGATTGAAGTAATTCTGGAATTGAAGGTTTTCGGTTATAAAAACCGATTCACTTCTAGAATTCAAGTTCATTCAAAGCAACTTGATTGAAAACGTCGGTGTAGCGGTTATAATCGGTAAACCGTGTATTATCAAACGTTTTTGGACGTTTGGTGACCGATTTCGGTTACCGTTGGCGCAACCGGATTTATTTGTGATAGATAATAAAATTTAATTGTTTCCTAATGTTTACAGAAAACAACAAGTGGCGGAGTGGTGATATGTGTGTGTGATAAAGCTTTGAGTTCTTTTCCGGCTGACCCGGGTTCGAGTCCCGGCAGCCTCATTCTCTTTTTAATTATTTTATTTTTATTTTTTATCAATTTTAACTTTTATAGTTTAGTTTGTTTATTAATTAAGCATCATTAAAAATTAAAATAGCCATAAATACGCAACGTGACATTTATAACTTGATATTCGATTACAAAACGAAGCGGGTTTGGAAACCCGTTTTTTGACAAATGTTACAATATCCCCTACTTTTAGGAATTTCGTCCCGAAATTTAAGTAGTAGTAGTAGGAAAAAGATGCGGGTATTTTTCACGCATTGAGTCTTCACGTTCCCATGTAAACTCAGGTCCCCGTTTCGACTCCCAGCGTACCCTAACAATTGGAATGCGACTTCGTCGAAGACGTTTTTCTCCGAAATCCATGATCTCTACAGGTCTTTCAATAAAATGCATAGATTCATCAATCTGAATATCTTCCAGAGGGATGTGGAGGTTTTCATCAGCGAGGCACTTTTTCAAGTTTGATACGTGGAATGTGGGATGAATCCTGTTGAGTTCTTCTGGTAGATCAAGCTTGTATGCTACAGGTCCTACTCTTTCGAGTATCTTGAAAGGTCCTACGTAGCGTGGTGCTAGCTTGCCTTTTTGACCAAAACGAACTACTCCCTTCCACGGTGATACTTTTAAAAGTACATGATCACCAATGTTAAACTCCAAAGGCTTCCGTCGTTTATCTGCATAACTCTTTTGACGACTTTGAGCCACTAGAAGATTGTTTCGAATTTGATGGATCTTGTCTGTGGTTTCTTGAATCAATTCTGGACCAGTGATTTGAGCTTCCCCAATTTCGTGCCAACATACTGGAGATCGGCACTTACGACCATATAAAGCTTCAAAAGGTGCCATGCCGATACTTGAATGATAGCTGTTGTTGTACGAAAATTCAACTAATGGTAGATGAGCGTCCCAATTTCCCTTGAAGTCTATGACACATGCTCGAAGCATATCTTCAAGAGTTTGAATGGTGCGTTCAGATTGTCCATCAGTTTGAGGATGATAGGCGGTACTGAGATCTAATCGCGTACCCAAAGCGGCTTGTACTGCTTGCCATGTTTGTGAAGTGAAACGACCATCACGATCTGAAATAATGCTTAACGGCACACCATGACGGCTTACGATTTCACTGATATAAATACGAGCTAACTTTTCGTTCTTGAAATCTTCGCGGATAGGAATAAAGTGAGCTGATTTTGTAAGTCGATCAATGATTACCCATATAGTGTCGTACCCACCAGAAGTGCGAGGTAACCCGGTAATGAAGTCCATGGTTATGTTTTCCCACTTCCATACAGGTATTTCAGGTTGGACCAGAAGTCCTGAGGGTCTTTGGTGTTCAGCTTTCACCTTGGAACATTTAAGGCACTTAGAAACAAAAACAGCAATATCCTTTTTCATTCCAGGCCACCAATAGGTGTATCGAAGGTCTTGATACATCTTATCGGCTCCTGGGTGTATAGAGTATCGTGTTTTGTGAGCCTCATTCATAAGAATTTCACGAAGATTGTTGTGGTCAGGAATCCATATGCGATCTAGATAGTACAGAATACCGTCAGATTTAGTTTCAATTTTAAGTTCAGCTCCACAGGACAGCTCCTTTCGTACATCATCTTCCGTTACTGAAACATGTTGGGCTTCTCGAATTTGATCTTTAATGTCTGTTATGATTTGCGAACATAGAAGACGAATGGAGTTCGCATAACCCTTTCGACTGAGTGCATCAGCCACCACATTTGCTTTGCCAGGGTGTGCCGAATTTCACAGTCGTAGTCATTTAGAAGTTCGACCCATCTTCGTTGCCTCATGTTTAACTCTTTTTGATTGAAGATATGTTGAAGACTCTTGTGGTCAGTGTATATTTCACACTTAGTACCGTAGAGATAATGTCTCCATATCTTAAGGGCAAACACAACGGCTCCAAGTTCTAGGTCATGGGTGGTGTAGTTCTTCTCATGAATCTTGAGTTGTCTCGAAGCATAAGCTATAACCTTTCCTCTTTGCATTAGAAACAGCCTAGTCCTTGCCCTGACGCGTCGCAATAAACCACGAAGTCATCACAACCTTCAGGCAGAGTGAGGATTGGTGCATCACAGAGTTTTTGTTTAAGGGTTTGGAAGGCTTCTTCTTGCTTGGGTCCCCATATGAAAGGTTTTCCCTTATGAGTTAAAGCCGTGAGTGGTACAGCAATGCGTGAGAAGTTTGAAATGAAACGACGGTAATAACCAGCCAACCCAAGAAAAGATCTTACTTCAGTTGGTGTACGTGGCGCTTGCCATTCTTGTACTGCTTTGATCTTTGAGGGGTCGACATGTATTCCCTTGTCATTGACTACATGTCCGAGGAATTGTACCTCTTTTAACCAGAATTCGCATTTGGAGAATTTGGCGTAAAGCTTTTCATTCTCTAGAAGTGTAAGGATGAGTCGAAGATGACGCTCATGATCAGACTTAGACTTTGAATAAATGAGAATGTCGTCGATGAAGACTATAACAAAACGATCGAGATAAGGTTTGCAGACTCTGTTCATTAGATCCATGAAGACAGCTGGAGCGTTGGTTAAACCAAATGGCATGACCATGAATTCATAATGACCATAACGAGTTCGGAAAGCGGTCTTTGGGACGTCTTCTTCATGTACTCTAAGTTGATGATAACCAGATCGAAGGTCGATTTTTGAAAAGCAACTGGCACCTTGAAGTTGGTCAAGAAGATCATCAATGCGAGGTAATGGATAGCGATTCTTGATTGTTAATTTGTTGAGTTCTCTGTAGTCGATGCACATGCGAAACTATCCATTTTTCTTCTTCACAAAAAGGACAGGTGCACCCCAAGGCGAGGAGCTAGGACGTATGAATCCTTTGTCAGTCAACTCTTGCAATTGACTGGCTAGCTCTTGCATTTCAGAGGGGGCTAACCTATAAGGAGACTTTGCAACTGGTGTAGCACCAGGTGTAAGATCAATACGGAATTCGACCTCTCTAACTGGAGGAAGTCCTGAAATGTCGTCAGGAAAAACTTGCGGGAAATCTTTTACTACTGGGATGTCTTCAAGTTTCTTCTCCATGGTTCCCTTTTTGACGACATGAGCTAAAAACACGACATAATTCTTGCGAAGATATTTTTGAGCTTGAAGACAGGACATTAGTCTGAGCCCTTTCGACGAGGTTTCTCCAAAGATTCGTAGAGTCGGACCGTTTGAAAGAGGAATGCGTATAAACTTTTCGCGGCATACAACTTCTGCCTGATGTTGACTGAGCCAGTCCATGCCAATTATAATGTCAAAGCTTCCCAACTTCATTGGAATGAGGTCAACTAGAAAATTGTGATCGTTTAGAGTAAGAGTACGATTGCGTATAATGGAGTTCAATGAGACTGGTTTCCCGTCAGCAACTTCTACTGTTATGGATTCCATGAGCTTATCACGATTTTGGTTTAAGATGGGTTCAAACTCTAAGGACACAAAACTTTTATCCGCGCCAGTATCAAACAACATGGATGCATATTTACCATTGATAAGGAACGTACCGTTAACCACATTGCCGTCAGCTCTAGCCTGATTAGCGTTGATGTTGAAAGCTCTTCCTCTTGCAAGTGGAGGATCTTGGTTCGCTTGATTCACCGGATTGGCTTGGGCTTGAGCATGAATAATGTTCACCAACCTTGGACAAGTGTTTCTAAAATGGCTTGGGTCTCCACAATTGTAGCAAGCCCGCATAGGTTGTACCATGGGATAGTTGGGTTGGTAGTATGTTTGGGCTAAATGTTGGGTAGGTGATAATAGTAGGGGTTGTTGGGCTTGACCAATTATTTGTTGGTGGGTTTGGGTTGAAGACTGGTGGCGGTTCGTTCGCTGAGGCATGCGACAGGTTTGAACAGTATGACCTGCGCGACCACAGCCGGTGCAATGTTGGCAGGGATACTCAGGAAAATGGTGGTATTGGCAACGGTTGCATTTTGGTAACGGGCCAGAGTATGGTCTTTTGTATGGTGCAGGTGAAGGGGCAACTTGGGTAATGGGTGCAGCAGGAATAGGGAAATTGGTTTGTGTAACAGCGAAGTTTCTGGTGTTATGCTTCCTCTTGTTAGCAAACTTAGAGGAGGAGGCGGAATGGTTTGATGTTTGGCCCTCAACGGGGGCTTTCTTCTTTTCCTCTTTAAACTTACCGTTGCGAATTCGATTCTCGGTCAGTTCAGTCGCTAGTTCCATAGCAGCTTCAAGTGTTGCTGGTGAAGTGCTGAGAACTGAATCTTGAATTTTCGAGGGAAGACCTCGAGTATAATGCTCAATCAAGCGGTAAACTGGGGTAAACAAGTTAGGGACCATTTGGTTCAATTCTAAGAACCTCTTGTTGTAGGAAGTATGATCTCCCTCCTTTTGCTTCAAAGAATGAAATTCGTCCTCCAACTTTTTAATCTCACTCCTAGGACAGAATCGCCTCGTCATGATTTCCCTTAACTCCTCCCACGTTAAGGCCATTGCATCATCAATTCCCCTCGTCCCCTTTTCAGTATTCCACCAGGTGAGAGCTACCCCAAATAGTCTCCCGGTTGCGTATCGAACCTTGCGATCCTCAGGACAATCGCAGTTGAGGAAGGTGTTTTCCATTTCCTCAAACCAATGGAGGAGAGCAGTGACACCTTCGGTCCCTTCAAATTTAGGAGGATCGCAAGACTTGAAATGTTTGTATGAGCACTTGCTGGTAGGAGGGTTGCCGATGTTCTGGTCATTTTGTTGGGGAGGATTAGTGGAATTTGTGGCGAGAGCTTGTTGTACTTGAACCACAATGTCTTGGTGCATAGACTACAGCTGTGTACCCCTCTGTTGTCACACCCCGACCCGCAGCGGAATAAGAGTCGGGGCATAATTGGGTTATCACCAAAGCTCATGATATTTACTAATATGTTTCATATATATTAAAGTCAAAATTACATTCTCAATAATCCAAACATGTCCATACAAATACAAAGAAAAATAACCAACTAAACAATTCCAAGCTCTAAATCAGTTTATTCTTCTAGGCCAATCCTATATGTTTCTTGCTGCAGCTGGTTCACCTGTATCATGTGTAAAAATGGGGGTTTTTGGGTCAACATAAGTTGGCGAGTGAACCTTGTTAGATAAACATTTATTATTGATTTTCTTGTTATTTTATCAAGGAAAAATTGTGCATAAACATAAGTGAGCAAATGTAAATAATCAAACAGTAGCATTAACAATCACAAACTATAACATACAATAACATATAATAACATACGATAACATACCAACATCATACAATAAACAACATGAATGAAACTGTGCGATCAAGGCTCAATCAAACGGAGCCGATCGTATTGCATGTACTGAAAATGATAAATGTCTGTGCGATCAAGGCTCAATCAAACGGAGCCGATCGTGTGTTGGCACGCCAGGTTCACGCTCATAATGTAATGGGGAACATGCTCAACGCTCATAATGTAATGGGGAGCGGCGGCCTATGAAATTGCATGTACTGAAAATGATAAATTAAATCTAACAATAACCACACAACAGTTGAAACAAGCTGAATACACATTTGTTCATGATATGATGTATGCACAATGATTTAAATCTAATAAACGGCAAGACACATGATACACCCCAAAACATGATTAAAACGGGGAATTTGTAAAGATTCACTCACAATGGGTGCGTTTGGTTAGAGATGATGAGATGCGCACGAGTTGGAAGGATTGAACAACGAGTATTAACTAACCTAAATAATAACGGAAAATATAGTAAATGAGTGGATTTTATTGATAATTTTAATAGGATTTTTAGATATATTTTTGGTGAGTTTAAGGCTATTTCCTAACTTTAAAAACATTATTTTTAAGTATTTTTAATTGATTTTTAAATTAAATTAAATAAATAAAAATATAAAAATATGTTGACTTTTGCATTGACCGTTGACCGTTGACCGTTTGACTTGTTGACCGGTTTTATGGTGTAATTGTATGCGCCGGGTGAGGCTCGAACTCGTGACCTCTCGTACGCGTGCACGCAGCTCTACCAACTGAGCTACGTGTCTAACCTGAAATAATTCTGTTTTTAATTATACTTATATACTAACTCAGTTTATTCAAAATTCTTTTATTTTCAAAAATATTTTAAATCATCGAACCGGTGTCACTAAAAGGTCTCGAACCCGGGACCTGTGCTTTAACGTTACACACAGTCCACCGCTGGACTGTGTGTCTAACTTGGTTAATATACAGATTTTTATTATACTTAACATCTAACGTAAGTTAATCCGGTTCAGTTAGAAAAATAAAACATCCTTATTACAGAGAGGGTGTGTGTATCAGGGATCGAACTCGCGGCGTGTGCGTATTGTTTGCACACAGTCCACCGCTGGACTGTGTGTCTAACCCGTTTAAAATACCGATTTTAATTATCCTTATAATGTTAACACAGTTCTTCTTCTTCGCTAATTTTTACAGACAGCAATTTACCCAACTGTTTCTTGTTTTAAAACGATTAACAACATTCATAAGACTAAAATGAAACGACAGAGACGGTGTTGGAAGCAAACATACCGGAGGAATGATTTGTCTCAGAATTCCGGCAAGGCGTCGGCTCTGTTTTTATGAACTTCAACTGAGCGAGCAATTTAACAGTTTTGATTAGCTAATTGTGGAATTGAAGTGTTAAACAAGAGTTAACAGAAGGTTTGAATGTCCATACCGTTTTACAGCGGAAGATAAGAACTTTCAGAGGTTTTCCGGCGAGCAGGAATTATCTGATAACAACGTCTGAATTTGATTCCGATTGAAAGGTTTGGGTTAGCAATAGCTCAACAATTGATTGACCACGAAAGAATTGAAAGACTTACTGTTTTGATGAAGAATACGGTTTTCCGGCGAAAGTCCGGGGAGTCCAATTAGATTCTCCGGCGAACTGAAAATTGTGCCGAAATGTAATTGAGAGCTTTCCTAGTGTGTTTGAGTCGTGAGAGAGAACAAAGATTGAAGTAATTCTGGAATTGAAGGTTTTCGGTTATAAAAACCGATTCACTTCTAGAATTCAAGTTCATTCAAAGCAACTTGATTGAAAACGTCGGTGTAGCGGTTATAATCGGTAAACCGCGTATTATCAAACGTTTTTGGACGTTTGGTGACCGATTTCGGTTACAGTCGGCGTAACCGGATTTATTTGTGATAGATAATAAAATTTAATTGTTTCCTAATGTTTACAGAAAACAACAAGTGGCGGAGTGGTGATATGTGTGTGTGATAAAGCTTTGAGTTCTTTTCCGGCTGACCCGGGTTCGAGTCCCGGCAGCCTCATTCTCTTTTTAATTATTTTATTTTTACTTTTTATCAATTTTAACTTTTATAGTTTAGTTTGTTTATTAATTAAGCATCATTAAAAATTAAAATAGCCATAAATACGCAACGTGACATTTATAACTTGATATTCGATTACAAAACGGAGCGGGTTTGGAAACTCGTTTTTTGACAAATGTTACATCTGTTTAGGCTCGTGGGTGTTTCCATATTACGTGACGTTTTTTTTATTTATTTGTTATATGGTGTCACGTATGTCTTGTCTTTGTTATGATATGTCTGATAGGTTATATGCATCTGATTATGTTAAGTGTCTGTTATCTTTTCAGTATAAGTTTTGGGGATTCAAGTGATATAAGTATCTGTTTCGGTTCCATCTTTTGGATTTGTTAATGTCAGTACCGACCCGTTTTGCTTCTGTATGCCTGCCTTACTTTTACTGTTGATTTCTCCGTTACTGAGCAACTGTTTGGCTCAGCCGTAGTTTCTTTTTGGTTTTTGTCTTATGTGTTTACAGGTAATCAAGGGAAACGGGGTTGAGTGAGAGACAAATAAAGTTCAAGTTTTTAAAGCTTTTCGTTTTTTTTATTTCAGTAACTAAATAATATAAAACTCAGGCTTTCTGGTTGTTTCGAGATTTTTTTTTGTTTCTTGGATTTCTGTCTCTTATTGAAACTTGTGGTTATTGATATCTGTAATAGTGACATGCCAACCTGTTTCGGGTTGAGGTGTTACATGAGCATAGTGATTTGTATGTAATATTGTTATCTTTAAGAAATTTTAGGTTTTATGTTGTTAATATGAGGGACCATTTCCAAGTAAATCTTAAGAAAACCACATTTGAACAGGGAACACATGATTAGTTCAATAACTAGATGTATGAAAACATAAACATATATGTTTCTACAACTACCATAAAAACCGTAAGACTAAATGAGTAGGTTGACTAAAAGTCAAGTGGCAGTTGTTGTAATTTGATGTTTTAAAGTCGGCAGGATTCTAGAAAATAAAATATGACAAGAATCTATTGATTTTTATAAAAAAGAAAATCATGAATATATTATAGAGTGAATTTTAAAAGTTGTTCTTTATTTTTATACTCTTTTAGACGGTATCTTTTAAGTTTAAAGTTGATGAGTTTTGTACTTTATGTTTTAATATTCTGCACGTTATGTCCTTTAGGCCTAACGTAGTTAATTTTTTCTGTTAGATCTGATCACCCTAGGGTATCTTAGTCTTTTTATTCATTTATAAAAATGTTTTAAGAAATAAAACATCTAAATAAATTAAAAAAATATATATATATCAATCTATCTCTCTCTCTATACATCTATCTCTCACTTTCTCCACCTCCATCAACAACCACCAGCATCAACCATCATCGCCTACCACAGCCTCACCAGCCACCATCCAACACACGAAAACCCTCTTTTCAATTTCGAATAATCCCGTCACCATCCACCATCAATAACCACCATCCCTTCACACCTTCTCCAACCACCCACCATTAACCATCCACCTCCCACCACCTTCCATCACCTTCCGCAACCACCCAACATCACAACCACACCACCATCTTCTACACAAACCACCACCGTCTACCATTGCTCCAACTGCCACCATCAAAGTAGACGTATCGACCACATACCCAGAAACCCTATATCACAAGTACAAAACGTGAAACCCAGAAACAAAACACCAACACATGAAACCCCAATTTTGTGCGTCACCCCCCTCTCTACTAAGACAACAGCAGCAGATCGTTGCTTTTCTTTTTCACAATGAACAACAACAACAACAACAGATCGTTGACACACCAACAAAATCCCCAAATTTTGTACCTTTCATACAGATTATCACGAATGTCTCATCAATTGAATATTGAAATTAAGGTTCAATCTTCGTTCTCATCTTCAAATCTGTTTTTGTCACACACACAACAATGTGTGAGAGAGTAGAGAGAGAAATACGGGTTTACGGCTTTGCGATGGAGATGGGAAAAAATCGCAGGTTATTCGATTTTGTTTGTTGGTTGTTGGATTTTCGAACCATTGTGGCGGTTTTGTAGGCAGTAATTTGTTTTATTTTTCTTGGCAGGAATCGATTGTGGTGGTGGTGAAAGGAGGTGGTGGTGGTGGTGGAAGGAGGTGGCAGAATAAGGAATACACAAAGATAGAGTAGAGAGATAATGATGTTTTTTTTAGAGAGAAAGTCATTGAGTTAATATATAAATTGGTTATTTTTCTTTTAAATAATAGGGTAAAAAGACAATTATACCCTCATGTGCTCTGCACATGATCTAATTTAACAAAAAAATTTAACTAGGTTAGGGTTAAAGAACATAACGTGCAGGATTTTAAAACATAAAGTACAAAACTCATCAACTTTAAACATAAAAGACACCGCCTGATAAATTGTATAAAGATAAAGAACAATTTTTGAAATTCACTCTATTATATAGGTATATATTAATAGATAAGAGGACCTTGTATGAATATACAAAATGTGCAAAATGTAGAAGATAATACAGGACATTGGTCTAACAATTTCATGATGTATAAAAATGGTGTAGGAGATGATGTATAAAAATAGTTAAATAGTATTTATAGGTTGTCTTTTGAAAAAAAAGAAACATACATGATTAAACAGTCGTTTAACAACATCTTTCCCCATTAGTCGATGAGCTCAACGTCCCTATACAACCACCCACACCCGTTACCAGGCTCAGCGGAGGGAGGGCCACGCCCCACTCATGGCTTCGCAACGTGGGTTTATGTTCGCGTAGTGCTTATGTAGCAGCAACCCTCTCAAGCCCACATCACCATTACATGTATCCATATGTACACACCACATATGTTGGTAAAATCCCACCAACGATTTTTTTGTATAGTTTAACCCAAATTATATGCATACATTTATTAGCTTTCTCTTTTAAACCTTTTTAGGGCTTGTATAAAAGCCATTTTAACATGCCATGGTAAGTTTATGCTTCACAACACATATGTTTAAAAACCATTTTGACATGCCATCATAACTAAATTATTACATACTGAATATATTAAAAAAAAAAAACTATAGGTCCACATGCACATTTTTTAAAGATAGAATTTGTTCTTTATATGGGAGCAGGGGGTGATACAAACCTTTATCACAAAGTTAGGTACCGTATAAGGTAATATTACAAAGCTTAAATGTACACAATTAGCCATTCTTGAACTTAAATTGCCTTCTAAACTTTCTAAAGTCTACACACAAGTTTATAAAAACAGCAATCAAATATGTTTATTTTTTTTGATATATTTATTAATGATTATGTTGAAAACAGTTTTATAACAAGTTTCATATATCATTAGAAAATAAAAATAAAAACAAAATAAAATAAATAAACCGATGTGTATGAAATTGTGAATATGAAGTGTATACTAATGACTTTCGAACGAGTCATGCAAAAACCTAATTAACCTAGATAGCTAGGGTAAACAGGGTATCGAATCTAGAGGAGTCTGGTGAAAAGCGTTGTGAATTAAGTACTGATTAACTACTTGCAAAAATATAAACTTGGTTGTTTGAGAGTTGATTAAACTAAGAATTATTTGAAATGAATTTGTAAACAATTGGAGAAAACAATGGTTCCAACGGATTTTAGATTCAAAGCAAACGCTAATTATGTATTTAATCGTGACAATCACACAGACATGATTGTTCAGTTCAATTGATTGGTTGTGATTATTCAAAGACTACTTACTTCGATTGCAAAACAATGAAAGATTATCATAGGAACAGTCAATCAATATTACCAACCCTAACCCTTATCAAATATATCCCAATTACTAGCACTCTCATGAATTAAATGAATAAGAACCAAAGTTTAAGTAAAATCAATCCATTACAACTAATCAATCAACTCCAAAAGTAACAAGCATCGAATGCTTAGATTACCGTGTTCACAAATAAGTTAAAACACATAACAACCATTAACATACAAGAATCCTCCACCTAGAGGAAACCATAAAGAGATTAGCCGCTCATCTTGTTCGCTTGATCGTCAAAAGCTTGATAAACAATTGAATTCATGATTGTGATATTTGATTTGTTGAAGAATATGATGGTTTTAGGTGAAAAAGCTCCAAACTTTAGCCCTTGTGATCCCCAAAATCATCCAAAAAAGTGTGTCCTTCACTTAGGATTTCAACATATCTTTTATACCTTCAAAACCCCTAATTCACCCGCTTTTCGGAACTCCCACCATAGCCTACGGCTCTAGCACCGTAGGTTACGGTGCAAATATTCTGTTTCTTTTATCTGGCCGGACTGTAACCTATGGTCAGTAACCTATGGTCTCAGACCATAGGTTACAGTCCAGAGCTGCTGGTCATATTTTGCTTATTAAACCTGACCGTAGGTTACGGTCATACAACCATAACCTATGGCGGGTTTTAATACCCACATATGCACATCTCTTCAACTTTCACAAAATGACCATTTGGCCCCCGGACTTCATTCTTTCTCGTTTCTCACACTTCCAAGCTATTAATCAACCCGAAACAAGTCCCGATAACACCTTTGCGTTCCACTTTATCTCTAACCACTCTAACTTCACCGAATTAAACAATTAACCTGAAAATTACAATCTCTCGTAGTTATCACATTCAAGGCACATAATCGCTTAAAATATAACAAAACACGTATTTTAACACACATTAAAGCACGAGATTCAAACTCTCCATCATATACATGGAAATTCTTCAGGTATACAATAACCGTAGTGGCAAATTTTTATATAACGTTCTTAGTGTAAAATAAACAAAGTTTTGTTATTTAACATATTTCTCCTTTATGGTGTGAAACAAAAACGTGGAACATGAAAAGTTGCAAAAATGAATTTAGTTGTTATTGAGAGAAAACAAGGAGGAACAATTTGTTAAATGTAAAGAAAAGAAGGGCAGTTTAGAAAAACGAAAAAGGTATTGAGGATACATTTATACAAATGCAAATGCTTCTCAAAAATCCCCAAAAAGGCGTAACAAAGATTCAAAATTTAGTACTCCCCTACCACTTGTTTTTTTTGGTCCCAAATTATATGGTACAACAAAGTTTTATACTAATACAAATATACAATGTTGTCGTTTTTGTAGTTTTGACCTTTCAAATGGTAAAATGGTTGAAGCGTCTATAGAAAAAATATATTGTGATCCTGGAACAAGTTTTTCGTTGCTAGTTTGCAATATGTTTGTCACAACTTAACTATTTGATTAAGAGTATCAACTATGGAATAATCACTTAAAAGTTTAGATACTCTTTCAAAAGTTTTGTATAGTTTACAATAACATTAAGGGTATAAACAAGTCGTATGAGAGTTGAGCTCGAGTTGTGCTCGTTTCAAACTCTATTTCTACACTTCAAGCTTAGCTTGTGACAATCTTTCAAGCCTGTGCTTGGCTCGTTATTTATTAATAATTTTTTTATAAATATAGTATTTATATATAACATAGTATATAATAATCATATTAATTATCAACTCTTTAGACTCGCGGGTCAACTCAAGGTCAATAAGTGAATCTCAAACTCATGCTTATTTATTAAACAAGCCGAATTTTAGCTCGTTTAAGTTCAAATCTATTTAAACTTTTAATAAACTGATCTCGTGTAGCTCACAAATACCACACTTCTAATTAACATAGTCTTATATTTCTTATCAACCTTAAAAAACACATTTATGTAACAACCAAAATGCATCACAAATAGCAAACTTACAAATCACATATGACAATCTAAAAACAGTTGAGGGACCAAAACTGTAACTATTCAATTATATAGATACCAGAAACACACCTGAATTCAACAGGAACGATATTTTGAAAAACGGAGCACCTAACTGGCTACTTGAAACAGCAAAACGGTGTCGTTTTAACCGATCAGATCGAACATTCTCGAAACAATGGAGAAGAAAACTCCGGCGAGAAAACCGCACACTTCCACCGCAGATCTGTTGACCTGGCCGGAAAATCCTAACGCCGATTCACCGCTCACCGCCTCTCTGTTCGATCTCATCAGGTATAAACAGTTAAAAACAGTTATAAAAGTGTACTTCACGGTTTTTTGTTGTGTCATGTTTATTTGTTTGTTAATGTTGCGGTTGTAGTTAATATATTGTCACGGTTTTTTGTTATGTATTGTTTTGTTAATTTTGCAGTTGAAGTTGAGATTGTATCACGATTTTTTGTTATGTATTGTTTGTTAATTTAGCGATTGAATTTGAGAATTTTTGATGAAATGAAACGGTTAAGAAGTCCAAATCACGATGTTTTTGTTATGTATTTGTTAATTTTGTGGTTGAAGTTTGAGATTTATTTGATGAAATGAATTGCAGCCGTCGGATGGAATCAGTAAAGTAGTGTTTGGAGGTCAGGTTACGGATGAAGAAGTTGAGAGTTTGAATAAGAGGTTAGAGATCTTATTGATTTCAGTTTATTTTGAAGATGATGTTGATTTTAGTTTTGTTATTTGTTAATTTGTTTGTGTATGTGATGATGTTAGTAGTAGTTTGTAAATTTTAAATTTAAATTTAATTGAGCTGACAAATTCAAAAGTTCAGTTTAAATTTTGAAATCCTGAAGTACTGAGGTTTTGAAATTTTAAAATTTTGAAATTTAAATTTAAAATATATTGGGAGTTGATCCAAGAGGTAAAGGGTTTTAACATCTTGAATTACGGCCCCATAACTCCATAAGTAATGGATGAACCGTGTCACCATCAACGGACCAGATTTGTTGGACACAAATTTCATTATCTAGAGCCCCGATCTCGAACTCAAGGGTTTACCCCAATTTTACCAATTTTGATTTATTTCCTGTAAATGTTTGATTTGAGTAATTTGCACTTTTAATTAGGAAGTTTATTTGATTATATTGCGGACAATTTCAGTTTTTCAAAATTTGGCTCGATTTGCCAAATTTAGACTTACTCTCTAGCTTGATATAAATTATGACTTGCAAAATTTGGTTAGACATTCAGTATTTTTTAGTTTTGCTTGAGAGTATTCTTTTTATTATTATTGCTTCTCTTCTGAGTCACATTCTCTAAAAAAATGGGACATTGGGAGTATTACATTATGAATTTGCAAATTGATCAATGTTTTTGTGAATCACTTTCTTGGTATCAATGAATCAATATGGCATCATGAGTATGGTTATGGTTTAATTTCAACACTTTAAATGCCAACCTAATGAAGTAATTTTATTGGGATAATCACGAAAATAGCCCAAGGAATGGTCAACTTTTCAAAATAGCCACCTGACACGGCTCTACGAGCCGTTTCAATATGCTGACACGGCTTAAAAAAATCCTTTCAAGTCAACCAACCCATGATTGCCATGTGTCCAGTTGAGCCGTTTCAGTGTGGCTTGAGCCTTTTCAGTGTGGCTTGAGCCGTTTCAACCATAGACTTAACCGTTTCAGTGTGGCTTAAGCCCTTTCAGTGTGGCTTGAGATCTTTCAGTGTGGCTTAAGCCCTTTCAGGTGTTTAAGCCTTTCAGTGTGTCTTAAGCCCTTTCAACCATAGACTTAAGGCCTTTCAATGTGGCTTGAGATCTTTCAGTGTAGCGGCTTGACTTAAGATCTTTCACACGGCTTGAGACTTCACACGGCTTGAGATCTTTCAACATAGTTTAAAGATACACGAATAATTAAAAATATAAACGAATAATTTAAAAAAAATCTCAATAAAATGTGAGAACTTGAAAATCTCAATTAAAAAAATCTGAAAGTTTTAACTTGAAAATAAAGAATATTTAACTTGAAAATAAAAATTTACTAGGTTAGAAGCCTGTGTATTACACGGGTTAAATAAATGTAATTTTTATACTAAATAATAAAAGTATAACTTTAAAAACCTTGTTTATTACACGAGTCGAATAAATGTAATTTTATATATTAAGTAATTAAAAAGTTATATATTTAAGAATCTTGTGTATAGTACGAGTTGAATAAATGTAATTGTATATACCAAATAATTAAAAAAGTTATACCTTTAAAAACTCTGTGTATTACACGGGTTAAATAAATGTAATTTTGTATACTAAATAATAAAAATGTAATATCTTTAAAAAAACTCGTGTATTGTAAAAAAGTAATATCTTTAAAAAACTCGGTATTGTACCCGTGTAATACATTTATTCAACTCGTACAATACACGAGGTTTTTAAAGTTATATATTTTTTATTATTTAGTATAAAAATTACATTTATTTCAAGTTAAAACTTTCAGATTTTTTTAATTGAGATTTTCAAGTTCTCACATTTTATTGAGATTTTTTTTAAATTATTCGTTTATATTTTTACTTATTCGTTTATGTTTTTAATTTTCCGTTTATATTTAAACTATGTTGAAAGATCTCAAGCCGTGTTGAAAGTTCTGAGCCGTGTTGAAAGATCTTAAGCCAAGCCAAGCCGCTACACTGAAAGATCTCAAGCCACATTCAAAGGGCTTAAGTCTATGGTTGAAAGGGCTTAAGCCACACTGAAAGATCTCAAGCCACACTGAAAAGGCTTAAGCCACATTGAAAGGGCTTAAGCCACACTGAAACGGCTTAAGTCTATGGTTGAAACGGCTCAAGCCACACTGAAAGGGCTTAAGCCACACTGAAAGGCTTAAGCCACACTAAAAGGCTCAAGCCACACTGAAAAGGCTCAAGCCACGCTGAAACGGCTCAACTGGACACGTGGCAATCATGGGTTGGTTGACTTGAAAGGATTTTTTTAAGCCGTGTCAGCATATTGAAACGGCGAGCCGTGTCAGGTGGCTATTTGGTAAAGTTGACCATTCCAAGGCTATTTTCGTGATTATCCCAATTTTATTTAGTAAAACTTCTCTAACATATCAGTACGATACTAATGTGATTTTGATTCGGTGACACTGTTATTATTATAAAGTAACATTGTGCGATTTTATTCAGGAAACCTGTATCGGGGTACAAATTAAAGGAGATAACTGGAAGTGGTATATTTGCAGCTGGCGAAGAGAATGGTTCAGAAGAAACTGATGCTGCAAGCCGCACCCCATCGAACCCAACTAGCATACGCATGTACCAGGTTAACCATTTGACACTTTGACCATGTTTTTATGTACATATATGACTTTGAAAAGTGAAATTGCGTAGAACGGTAGCATATTTCAGACAGTTTTTATCGTGTAACAACTTGATTTTAAGTACAAAAAGGCAATATCCTTTAAAAATCGATTTTAAGCGACTTTACTTTTAATAACAATGGTTTAAGGTGATCAGTTTCCCATGCAATATTTCTGTAGTTTTTGCTACTAAGTTCTATCAATTTGATAATGAACTAGTGGGTTACCACCTGGCACTATGTAGCGGGTTCGAAACGTATATAAAAATAAGCAAATCGTGA
The DNA here is from genome assembly GCA_947069175.1 of Scalesia atractyloides. Taxonomy (NCBI): domain Eukaryota; kingdom Viridiplantae; phylum Streptophyta; class Magnoliopsida; order Asterales; family Asteraceae; genus Scalesia; species Scalesia atractyloides. The sequence continues at coordinate 1,773,458 of CAMTDV010000026.1, read as the reverse complement.
GAGTTAAAGTTGTTTGATGTTTTAGATAAGGGGCTAAACATGTCATTATTAAAGTTGAGGGGCTAAGTTGTTTAATATTAAATTGAGGGGCTAAAGTTTTTTTAGCTAACGGGCTAAACATGTCATTATCAAAAGGTGAGAGACTAAACATGTCATTATTAAAGTTTAGGGGCTAAAGTTGTTTATTATTAAAGTTGAGGGACAAAAGTTGTTTATTATTAAAGTTGAGAGGCTAAAGTTTTTTTAGTTAAGGGCTAAAAATGTCATTATCAAAGCATAGTTACTAATAGCGCTCATAGCGAGCGCTATAGCGAATAACGTAGCGTAGCACTCATGTCTCGCTATTTGATTTTGGCGCCTCCATAGCGGGCAAATAGCGGGATTTTAGGCTTTTTTGTGTTATTTTTCTGCTTTAATATATTAATAGCGGGATTTTATAGACATAAAATTGCAGGATTTTAGTTTTTTTGTTAAGCATACATATAAAACAACGTATAAAACATCTTATTTGGATGTAATATACATATAAAATATTTCTATTATTTTTCTCGTAGTGTGTCGCTAAACATAAAATAGCGCCCGTTATTTCATTGCTATCGCTACGTAGCGTATAGGTAGCTTGTCGCTATCGTCTGCTATTCACTATTAATAACTATGTATCAAAGGTGAGAGGTTAACATTATTAAAGTTGATGGCTAACATTGTTTTAGTTAAGGGGCTAAACATGTCATTATTAAAGTTAAGGGGCTAAAGTTGGCTAATGCCAAAGTTGAGAGATCAAAATCGGTTGATGTGACAAAATAGCATATTTATAGTATATATAATAGAGACGTTTTACTTTTTATTAATCTAATATGAATTATATGTTCATCAGCAAGCGATTTCTGGGATCAGTCACATTTCATTTGGCGAAGAAGGAAGCGTGTCTCCTAAAAAGCTGATCTCCGAAGCTAAGCAACGCGAGCTAAGTGGTACATTGGACAGTGAATCTGAAGCAAGGTTAAAGAAACAAATTTCGGATGCAAAGAACAAGGAACTTAGTGGCCATAATATTTTTGCTGCGCCGCCCGAGATTCAACCCCGCCCATTGGCCACCCGTGTGTTGGCTTTAAGAGAATCTATAACAATTGGTGAACCTGCACATAATGTAAGTATATTTTCGTCACAGTAGGTTATATTACTTATACTATGATTATACGTGCACGTAGAAACAACACAAGTGGCGTAAACCATCTCCAACCAAGACACCAAATTGGTTAACCACTCTTACTCGCCAAAACCTTTTGCAATTCATATATTTGTTGAATATTTAGTGAGATGTAACTTATAAAATAAATATATATTATTGAAAAGCAATCTTATTGAGACCTTTAAAATGAGTGAATATAGTTTTACTTTTTTTTTTGTTATTTACTAGTATTTTAATCTGCAACGGTTGCGGCGACATTAAATCTTAAAGTAACTCGAACTTATACCGTCAAAAATTTGACACGGCCTGTTTCCGAACAAAATTTACGTCAAAATGTAGGGTAGCTGAAAACGCACATGAAAACTAGCAAGAAACTTATTATATTTGACATGACTCATTATCGAAAATTTACATCAAAACATAAACCAACTGGGATTTATATCGAAACATACTGAAAAATAAGCACGTAAGAAAATAGGGTTTTTTATGTTAATGAATGGTACCACGCATTGCGGCATAACTCGAATTTATACCGCCTAGTGAAAACGTATTATATTTGACCCGGCTCGTTTTACGAACAAAACGTAGACCAACCAAGAACGTACGAAAAAGTAAGCACGAAAACGTGTTATATTTGACCCACACACGTAAAACGCAAGGGAGTTAAAATGGCATTAACAAAGTCTTTAAAAAGCCGAGGGAGTGTAAGTGTCAATGCTAAAACATGAAGAGTTGAATACACAAAAAAACTTTTGACCATTCCGTAGGTACAGATTAGGATGCAATTTATTATTATTATTATTATAAAATAGATAAAATGTAATATTTAATATTATTCTAAAATACATTTTTAAACCATTTTTATATTAGTTTATTATAGTTAAGGTAGTACAAGAAATTGTCATGTGTCATTTAGTGGAGTCTTTTATTATAATTTAGATTAGATTTATAGTTGTTAATAAGTTGATGTATTTCAGGATATCTTATCATGCATATACATGGGTGGTGATTTTAACCACGTTATTTATAGATCGGTCATTTTTGGGTTTTTTTAATAAAGTACATGGATGGTTCAGGTGGTCAACCAAAGTTTTGGATTTAGTACCTAGTTTTTCAAAAGCACACGGATGGTCCCTATGGTTTGCACTTTGTAACATAATTAGTCCTTAACTTTTGGCAGAAGTACACGGATGGTACCTGTAGCTTGCACCTTGTAACACATTTAGTCCTCAACATTTAGTGACTAAATGCATATCACAGGGGCCATCCCTGCCTTTAGAAAAGTTAGGGACTAAATCCAAAATTTTGGTTAACCACAGGACCAACCATGTAGCTTACTCTTATTTTTTAAATCTCAGAAAAATCAAATAGATGTATCTGTAAGCTAAAATGGGAATGGGTCAAAGAGGCTGAATTTTGTCAAAAGGGTTGCATGTCACTTTATTCAATATTTAGATTATTGTTTGAATACTAATGTCTTCTACAATCGTTTTATTACAACTGATTATCACATAATCATTTGTTTGCCATGTCGGTCAGGAAGAATTGGTGATCAAGACAGCGAAAAAGATCCCAAACCAGAAACTAACCGAGCTGTCGGGAAACAATATTTTCAAAGGAGATGAAGCCCCGCAAAGTGTAGAAAAACCATCGAGTTCAGCAAAGCTTCGGGAAATGAGTGGCAATAATATTTTTGCTGACGGGAAAGCCGAGCGTCGGGACTACTTACGTGGGGCCCGCAAGCCCCCGGGTGGCGAGAGCAGTATCACGTTGGTGTAATTGTTTTTTTTCAGACATTTTTAATATTTATTTTTCTGATGGATGTTGTGACTAATTGCTGGTGGTTTTGTTCATAATTTGAAGTGTTTTGTTCTCAAATGGATTGGTTGGTTGAAACTTGAATGTGACAGCTTTTTTATTCATTTGTTTAATTTTAAATATGACAAAATTTGAGAAAGTATTATTTATAAGATTTGTTTCCAATGGGCAAACAATCATGTTTTGGTTTTGTATGAATAGTATCAAATTTAATTACTTTAACCAAATATGAACACTACCGTAAGATTATGGCGCTAAGCCTTGCCAAATGGGTCATAGAGGGCCGGGTTATCGATTTAGAGATGAACATAAATTTTGATTCAAGGCAAAATGAATTATGAACAAAGTGTATTCTGGTTAGACTCGTTTAAAAAAAGCGTATTACATAACTAGTTGTAATTATTAAAAAAATAATTTTCCTTTTAAATATTCTGATATTATATGTGTGTATATATATTGTCTTTATTATAAGATAAAAAATAAACATTAAATAGAAAAAGCTACTATCTATAGTTTCTATAAATATTATATACATCGATACCTGTGAGTGGGAGAAGCAATTAAAAAAATACCTAAACAACATAGATAACTTATTTGGATTAAAAAATCAGTATACATATTTATTTATATTTTCGCCTTAAAGCCTTCAAACTAACCTAGAATTTTATATATTGAAATTGATATATATATTTTTAGCTAATATATTTTCTTATATCACATATATACCAATTAAATTAAATTAAATTAAAATAGTATATATACCAATTAAATTAAAATAGTGCTGTATAAATAGCTAATTTTATGGTTCCAGCCAAGCTTATGTTTAAATCAAGAGTAAACTGTCATTTTGGTCCCTGAGGTTTGGGCATTTTTGCCACTTTAGTCTAAATCTCAAACCTTTTGCAGCTGGGTCCATGTGGTTTTAGTTTTATTGCCATTTTGGTCCATAAGTGATATTTGTCTTCTAAAATCCTACAATTTTGTCATATGGTCATTTTAAGCATTAATATATATTATATATATAAATAAACCTCAAACTCTGTTTAAAATGGCTATTTTGCCCCTGAGGAAAAGGACAAAATAGCAGGATTTTAGAAGACAAAAATCACTTTTGGACTAAAATGGCAATAAAACTGAAATCACAGGGACCCAAATACAAAAAGTTTGAGATTTAGACTAAAGTGACAAAACTGCCCAAATCTCAGGGACCAAAATGGCAGTTTACTCTTAAATCAAACACTAACGATTTCAAATCTTCAAAGAAGGAAACGATTTCAAACTGATCCCTCGCTAACCATATAGATTAAATAAATGGTAATTGGGTCCAATAATAAGCTTGCGCCGAAAAATAAACAAACAAAATTTGAATAGCAATATTTAGAGGTGCACAAAACCGGGTTTTTTTATACCCGGGTTCGGGCACATGCCCGGATACAGTTTGACTGGGTTTTAAATTTTCGCGTATTTCCAATACATAGATCAGGTTCATATCCGAGTATTAGCCAGGAAATGCATACCCTGTGTATTCGGGTTCAGGTTTTTTATACCCGGGTGTTAAAATACCCTCTTTTTGCGTTCGGGTATGGAAAAAAAACCCGGATAGGTATAAGCATGAACTTTGTAGTTTTTCTGTTTTCCAATTTCATTTTTTAGTTTATAAACATGAACTTTAATAATATAAAACTTTAATTTAACAAGATTACATGGTACTAGGAACTAGAATAATTAAATTACAACATTTATAAAACCTAGTATCAGGTAATCGTAAAACCCAGTAAGAATATTCCTAAAACCAGGTTATAGGTATTATTAAAACCAGCTATAAAAAAACAAATCCCGAGAACCTCATATTTACAATAATACATTTATTTACAATAATAATCCATATGCATATATATAAAGCAACACATAAAGCATAGGTAACAAACAATTAAAAAAGAAGATGAAGCTCATATTTAAGCATCATCAGAAGCTGCAAGAGCAAGAAGCATGGCCTCATAGTCTCCTCTAGTATCCTTAGCAATGGCTTCATTTAAAGACACACTGTTCCTTTTTTTATATTCTTCTTTGATTGCTTTCATGTCGAATTCGGCTCGTGTGGCTACAACCCTTGTTAGTGCATCCTCGTCGGTCCCTTGTTTATTGATCGCTAGCCTTAGCACCCTCTCAAAGTACTTTGCTGGGACTGTTAACGCCTTTATTGTGGCTCGTAATATTTTTAAGAATTCGTCATTTGGATCGGCTTTCAAATTCTATTAGTTAAAATAAGTTTGTTAGATGTTGTAGTTTAACCAGTGGCGGATCCAGAAAATCTTCGTAGGGGTAATGTTTTATAGAAAAGGGGTAACGAAATCAAAAAAATGTCAAAATTTTCAAAAATTTACACTACCGTCGCAGCGCCAAGGGGTAGCGGAGGCTACAGCTACCAATAAGGTAGGTCCGCCCCTTAGTTTAACCCATGTCAAGACATATGCAATTTAGAGTAAAAATCGTGACGGTTTAAATAAATGGGTTACATGGCTCCTGTGGGGGTGACAAATTTAAGTGTGTTCGGCTTATGGTTAACATCTTTTACATATATAAATATACGGGTCATGTTCGGTTTCAAATGCTATATAAGCAAATAGAAGAACCATAACCATACCATCATTTTCTCCACTAGTTCAGTTATTTCGATTCGGTTTTTTTAGTTTTAATATGATTACCTTACAAACATCTTGTCCAAACTCGTCTTTGTAATGATTCAACGTCGCGTTGATCTGCGCTTTGCTTCTCGTTGCGAGAATTCTGATAAAATCGTCGTAGTCGTATAAGTTTTCCTTAATTTTATCATAAATTAACTTGGCTTCTGATTTTGCAAGTGACAAGTCCACTTCTTCCCCTTCATATCTATAGCTTGTGACCAATGCCCATAACAACTACAACAATCACATCCACAAAATGACTTAAAGTTAATTTGGTAAGTTGCAATATTGGATGATTAGTTATATAAATGTTATATTGTTGTTCGACATGTTCGATTATAAACAGGTCTATTTGGGCTTCGTTTCATCTAACAAAAAATTTGCGACAAAAGTCTACTTACAATGCGTTAAACCTAAATCGCTTTTTATTCAAAGATTTGGAATACTAGTAAAATGGTATTTGTTTTTGCAAAGTTTGTACCTTCCGGACATCATCGGTTGTGTAATGTGCGACATCTTCTTCGAGGGATTTCTGATAACGAGCATGGTATTCTTTCCTTGCAAGAAGCAATTCATGTGAAGACCTTGTACAAGCTATTTCAACGATAACTTGATGAGTTTTAGCGCCGTTTTTTACTATTTCGTTAGCCAAAAATGCATCACGCTCGGGTGGATCATATGTCCATAGAAGAACAATCCTCTAAAAATCAAGATTAATCCAAAATTAGCAATGTGCTACTGGATTCACTTTAATCTAAGTAAATCTAGTGTTTACCTCAAAATCTCTTGTAAGTTCCTTGTCAAGTGCTTTAAGGAGATCTTCATTGTAAGTTTGCGCATAAGTTTGTCGAATAAGCTTACGTTGTTCCGCGTTTCTATGAGCCAAAATCTCAATGATCAGACCTTCATTTGTTCCCCATCCTTTAACAAAGTTTAAAATTCATTAAGAAAACAATGACATCTCATTCAAAATAGATGTAGATACATAGACAACCAACAATTAAACTTGCATCTATCCATAATATTCATATCTAACAACCTTTCAAGTATAAGTTAAAGTCAAAATAGCATTATCACTTCACCTATCCTATAGCAAAAAAAAATGAATTTGAAATCATCTTATTTCATGAAATTATCAATGTCTCCTTAAAGGTCATCAGGTTGTTCAAAAAGCTTGCGATTTGCTCGAAATCGGCTCACTTGTAAACGAGCCGAGCCAAAGTAAGCTCAACTCATTGGCTCCCTCATTAGGCATGATGGCTAGCTTAAACTAAAGCCCATATCTTGATATATACACAAATTACAATCCAACACTACAACCCAAATTGACGCATGTTGCTTAGGGCTGTAAACGAACCGAACGAACACGAACAAGACCTTGTCATGTTCGTTTGTTAAGAAATATTTGTGTTCACGAACTGTTCATGAACACTTACCGAACGATATTTTATGTCCGTGTTCGTTTGTTAAGGAAATGAACTTGTTCGTATTCGTTTGTGTTTGTTTGTTAATTTTTGGCAACGAATGTTGATGAACACAAATGAGCACAAACTAATGTTCATGAATACAAATAGAAACAAATGAACACAAACAAGAATTCATGATAGAATATATAATACCCCGACATTTATTAAGTATTTTATTTGTCTGGATTTTGACGTATTTAAATAAAATATAAAAATAAAAACACTAATGAACTATCAAACACAAACGAACATGTTACTGAACGTTCACGAACATAAATGAACGAACATGGCCTATGTTCATGTTCGTTCATTTAACTACACGGACAAAATTTCTTGTTCGTGTTCGTTTGTGTATTAAACGAACAAACTTCCCTTGGAACGGTTCGCCGAACGTTTGGTTCGTTTGCAACCCAAAATTGCTGCCTGTTTACCTGTCATTTTTATCTAATTTTCTTTAAATTCAATCTATTTATACAAGAAACTTATATACATATATACAAATCATAGATTATATAGTTTATTGTTATCAATATGTGTAAAAAATATACAATAACTTATTTTTGAAACATTGATCAGAAGATATCCATGCACACGTGAACATTAACACACAAACGAAAGATTCATACATTAAAAGTATCAAACAACATTTACAATATATGATCAAATCATTTGAGATTCATGAATCATATTCAAGTGTAATTTATTTTATAAAAATTTAACAGAAACCTTCAAAAGCTTTATGTAGCTGTTCAACGTCGTAGGAGACCGGAGGAGCTTCTGCCGGAACGATAATTGTTGACATATTGCTTAAGATTTTATTTTCGTGTTCGTTTTTCCAATTTGATTTTATAGGCATGCAGATTACTATAATTGTATTCATCAACCTAAAAATAGAATTTAGAATATTGAGTTTTATTAAAATGAAATGAAATGTGGCTAGGGGTTGATTAAATGCTCACTTGTATGGTTTATTGGTTTGGTTTTTCGATCGATTTAAAATTTATCGGTTATGGTAAGTTAGGAATTTACAAACCGTAACAATCGGTTTGGATTACGATTTATTCTCGAAACGTGTCGAAAAAACCAAAAACGGGTTGTAGGATTTTGGGTTATGCACCTTTTTATGTTGGGTTGTTTGGATTGAATGGGTTATTTGGTTCATGCTTGTTTTGGTTGAATGAATGATTTTGGTAAAATGGGTGGTTTGGATTGAAAGGGTTATTTGAAGATTTTTTTAAACAATTAACTTTTTTAAATATATAGTACACCGATAACATACATCGGTTAGCGAGCCAACGATTCTTTTCTTCTACACGTGCTTATGGGCTATGTTTTGTGTGCGTCGGGCTAATGTGGCGTAGGGTGTCACCCTTACGGGTCAGTAACACATAGCTAGGATGGAGGGTATCAATCCTTACCATCTTTAAGTCGCATCAACGCTACATCATATTTTTCTCATCCTTTCCTTTTCATCCCCAAACGATGGAAACAAATCACACCATCCCAAAGCATTTTTTTAATTGTTTTTTAAACATTTTTTTAGTCACCTTAACCACTTTTATATATATAACAAATATTTAAACATTTTTGTTTTATATTTTTAGTTTTTGATTTTTTTATTAAAAATGTTTCTACATGTATTTATAAGGAAAAACGCTAAAAAATGTAAAAAATAATAATTTAGAGGGTCCCATAGATTCTATACTCTTCTCTTCAACCAACTTTCATTCACATGCTTCTTAATTTACTTTGATTTGATTTGATTTCATTCATGTTGTTAATCGTGATTAAGGTTGTATCCTCTATTTTTATATCTCTAACGCATGTCACCACCAAAATCAACCCTTAGTTCGTTAAGTTATTAAGGTATTGTATCCCCTGTTGATAAGTCATTGATTGTGTTTTGGACATTTTGCTTGATTTTATGGATTAATTACTGGCCACTCTTTTTTTTTTTTAAATGTCAAAAGCATGTTTCATATATGTGTTGGATTCAAAAGTACCTTTACATCACAACAATTTAAAATGGATATTAAATTTAAATAAGCAGGTAAAATTAACTATCAATGATAATCAATTTAAGCACTTCTACGAATTGCGTTGTCAAATGGCGTCTAAAGTTAACCTGGCTTTATAAAACTCGACACCTCATGCGAGAATTAATAATGTCCCTTTCCACCTCTACAGATACCACGGTTGTAAAAATCCTTACTAGCATCAAATTAGTCATTGATCAATCGCTAGTTGGTGGTTCACCGAGTAATTTTCCTCTAATCGGCCAGTTAATCACTAGAAAGTCAATGGCGGCTCTAGGCAATCCTAATCGGCCAAAAATTGGCGGTTCTGACCGATTTCCTGCCATTTTTCAATCAAACCTTGTAAATTTCAATGATTAATCTTGTCTACTTTAAAATGAACTGATGATGGGTTAAAACTTGTCTTGCTAAAAAAATACACATAAAAATATATATAAAACTGAAAATTACATATAAAAATCCCAATCTGATTAATCACTAGTTTATACTACACCGGCCGCCTAACGTTTAGTGATTCGTATAACACTGAGAATGACCCGACAAATAAAATGAAATCCTCAGCAACTTAAGAATGCACATAATATTTTGATGTACACACACATACTTAAATAAGACATTTTAATTATATTTCGATGGTAATAGGTCATACCGCAGCTCACATGTTGTAATGGGTTAAAACACAGGGGCGGATGTGGGTAGCCACCGCTACCCCTTGGCGCTCAAGCGGTAATGTAAATTTTGGAAAAATTTGACGTTTTTTCGATTCCGTTACCCCTTTCTTTTAAAACGTTGCCCTTATGAAAGTTTTCTAGATCCGCCACTATTAAAACACATTGTTGTTAACAAACCAATCTGCTGCTTTTGCATATCGTAGGGTAACGAGTCAGATTTCATGTTGTATTTTGTTTGTAAAACAGGTCAATATGTCATTTGTAGCTTGCATATTATAACAAGTCATTAGTAGATCATATAGTAGGCTGATTTTTGTTGATAGCAATTACCATCTTATAATAAGTGGCAAAGCTAATAAATCATACTCAATAAATCACATCAATGACAAAGTTAATGTAGAATCTGAGGAGAGTAAGATGTAGACAGTCTTACTTCTACCACGTATGAATAGAGAGACTGTTTCTAGTGAGACTGTCACACCCTGACCCGCAACGGAAATGGTAGTCGGGGCATGATTGGGTTTTCATCAAAGCTCATGACATTTACTATAAAGTTTCATATTTATTATTTCTCTTTAAAGAAGAAGTTACAATAGACATACAAGCATTACATGTTCAAATACATTTTCATTACAAACTAAAGTATTAAACAAAAATCATACAATTACAAAGGGAAACAAAACTATATGTCCATTCCAAAGCATTAACTTGTTTATTCTTCTAGGCCATCCTACGTGTATCTTTTCTCAACTGGATCACATTTATCATGTGTAAAAATAGGGTTTTTGGGTCAACAAAAGTTGACGAGTGAATCTTATGAAAACATTTGAACGAATTTGTTATTTTGGTTATAAAAAGGTGCATAACCACATATAGTAAACGTAAATGTAAATTTAATCACAAAACACATAATATCAATTAATGCACAAGCACACACACCAAATGATGAACAATGAGATCAAGGCTCAATCAAACGGAGCCGATCTAATGAGGCACGCGATGTTCAACTCTCTCCCACGAGGAACTGATGGGCCTAATGAATGATTTGCACGCAACTTGACATAATGTAAACACGCATCACAACAATCAATATTTACATCATAAGTTTAGGTCATATAATGGTAATGGCACAAGTTTGAATAAACGAAATAATTAAAGCGACACATGATACACCCCAAAACATGAATAAAAAGGGGAATTTGTAAGGATTCACTCACAGTGGGTGCGTTCCTTGATAATGATGAATGCGCACGAATTTATGATTCGACCGACGAGGAAAAACTAACCTAAATAATAACATAATAACTCGAGAAATAAATAAATTTTATTTGAGATTAATATTTTTAATTAGTGCTTTTAATGGGATTATTAGATTTATTTTTGTGAGTTTAAGGAAATTTTCTAACTTTAAAAATCCTATTTTTAAGTATTTTTAATTGATTTTTCAATTTAAATAAATAAATAAAAAGAAATAAAAGGGTTGACTTTTTGACCGTTGACCGTTGACCGGGTCTGACCGGTCAGACTGTGTTTTCTATGCGCTGAGTGAGGTTCGAACTCGGGACCTCTCGTATACGTGCACGCAGCTCTACCAACTGAGCTACGTGTCTAACCCGAAATATTTCTGATTTTAATTATATTTATATACTTACTGGTTTAAATCTGGAATTTAATTAATTAAAAAGGTTTATACTGGCTTGAACCGGACGCGTACCACATGTCTCGAACCCGAGACCTTGGCTGTAACTTGCACCCAGCCCGACCAACTGGGCTGGGTGTCTAACCCATCAATATCCGGAATTATACTATATTTATATACATGTTGAAGGATGATCTGAATAGGTTTTAAAAAGATTGGTTTTATTTCAGAAAGTCGAAACATGTGTGGCTCGAACCCGCGTTTCCAGTGTTGCGTTGCACCCAGCCCAACCAACTGGGCTGGGTTTCTAACCCGTTTATATTATGATTTTTATTACACTTAAATACTAACTGGAAGGTGTTCTGGAGTCTTAAAAAAAATTCAGATTTATCACAGGAAACTGATTAAGTGCACGAATCGAACCCAGATCCTTCATGTTATGACTGCACACAGTCCACCACTGGACTGTGTGTCTAACCCGGTTATAATCTGGTTTTAAAAATTTAAATATACGCAATACGACTTCATCTTCTTCAACATAGTTAAAACCCAGAAACATAAACCCGACTGTTAATTCACAAATTTTGTTTAACATTAGGATGTTATACAACTGAATTTAAAAGAGTGTAAGATGAATATACCGATCGAAGAATGTTATGGAAGTTCCGGTTGAATTCCGGTAATGTGCAGACAACTCCGGCGACTTTATTCACAACATCAGGTTCAGAGAGTTTAGAGTGTTGATCCAGAGAGAGTTTGAAAGAATGAGCGAATTAGTTTGGGGTGAAATGATTTGGTATTTATAGAGTAACCAGTCAATCACTGATTTCGGTTTCAAATGTTTCGGCCGACTTGATTTCCGGGATTGATTTTAACTGATCGATCGTTATGGACTCCATGATTGAGTCTGACTACTTGATTGAAAACGGTTTTAGTCTTTTGATCGCAAAGAACAGAAACGGATGCTTGATTAATTCCTGATTTCGAGTTCGGCTGTTACAGGGCGGGTGTTCAGGAATTCAATTTCGAGATCTTGTATTAATATTGTTTAGTTTAGAATTTAAACAGATAAATGTGTGTGGCGGAGTGGTGTGAAGTGTGTTTGGTTAGGGGTGAGACCGGGTTCGATTCCCGCGGTCTACCCCTTTCTATTTTTTTATTTTTTTTCTTTTTTTGTATAACTATTATATATATATATATATATATATATTATTTATTATTATTATTATTATCTTTATTTATATTATTAATATAACGAATCTCTGAAATGATTAACGTAAATTTGTAACGAAAGGACCATAATATAAACTTGATAAAAAAATGGTGCGGGTTTTAGAACCCGTTTTTCGACAAATGTTACAGTATCCCCTACTTTTAGAAATTTCGTCCCGAAATTTAAGTAGTGGTATGTTTGACTCGAAGGGAGGGATTACATATTCAGAAGAGGGTGAAAGTTTTTATTTGAGGCGGTAACGTTCCTAGTAAGGGTTGAATACCCTGCTACAGGAATCGCTTTTTAATGCCTAAAGTATGAAAATGCGGAACATGGATAAACAGAGTTGATTGACTAGGTATGATCTCACGCATAAGGGTTTTGAGGGAGTTGATACGCTTGAAAAGATAAGGTTATATCATAAAACAAAACTTCAATCATGATGATACTAAAACCTGCACGGAACTTCTCATAACCGCCTGACAACGCCTTTGACCCTTTGACAAGAATACTTATACATAGGAAGTACCAGCGGCGTATCCACCATATTCTTGTCAGATTTTCATTGGCTTTGTCAGTAAGTTATGATTAGTTCTGTGACTCTAAAATCTACAAAACAAACACAACAGCCAAAGCTTCAGTCTCAAATCTGAAAGGATACATGATCGAATGATGACAATACCTCTCTCGTTTGTTATGATGAAGGGGTTAGTCTATGTAAAAGTGAGACACAACCCAACTTCTTTAAATGATGAGATCAAGGTACGTCGAGATGTATGATGATATGAGAGTTAAATCAATGAGTAAAGGTATAAAACAAAACCGTAATATTAATTCGCATTAAAATTCTTGGGTACATAAATTCCCAATTTATAACTGGGATACGTAAAGATTGAGATAACATAAAGAAAACATTAAAACTAGACGATTGGAGTTGAGTCTTGATTCTTGGTGAGGGAAAGCTAGTTAGGTGATTCGTTTGGGCCGTTATTATCTTCAACATGATTGGCGTTGATGTTGTAAGCTCTTCCTCTTGCTGGTGGTGGAGCTGGGTTTGCTTGATTTGCTTGGTTAACTGGGTTTGCTTGAGCTTGGGCGTTTATGATGTTAACCAATCGAGGGCACGTGTTTCTAAAGTGGTAGGGTCGCCACAATTAAAGCAAACTCGAACATATGGAAACATGGGGTATTGGGGTTGTTGATATGTTTGGATCATGTTTTGAGTAGGGGGTGAAGCTTGGTTTTGAGAGGCGCGACAAGTCTTGCTCAAATGACCATAACGCCCACAATTTGCACACAGTCGACAAGGTACGGTAGATGGATGGTGATAAAAACAGGTGTTGCATTGAGGGTGAGGTCCAATGTAAGGTTTCTTATTTGGGTAAGTAGAGTTGGGTGCTATTTGAGTGATTGGGATAGCTTGGAGGGGTACGGCTTGTGAAGCTGGTTGATTGCCTTGGGTGATAACGAAATTTTGCCCATCTCGTTTTCTCTTAGGAGTGGTTTGAGAAGAGGATTCGGTCTGGGTTGGGTTTGAGGTTTCGGTTGATGCTTTATCCTTCTTCTTCTCCTCCGCGAAGTCTTTATTCCGTATGCGGTTTTCGGTGAGCTCTGTAGCTAACTCCATTGCTGCTTCCAAAGTTGCAGGTGTGGTACTTATTACAGGGTCTTGAATTTTTTAAGGAAGACCTCGAATGTAGTGCTCGATTAAACGGTAGAGGGGAGTGAACAAGTTGGGGACCATCTGATTCAACTCAAGGAATCTCTTGTTGTATGTGGTGTGGTCGCCCTCCTTTTGTTTCAAAGAGTAGAACTCATCTTCTAGTTTCTTGATTTCGCTTCTTGGATAGAAACGTTTTGTCATGATTTCCCTCAACTCTTCCCAAGTCAAAGTCATAGCATTTTCAGCACCTCGCTTGGCCTTCTCTGTATTCCACTATGTAAGTGCTACTCCAAACAAATGACCGGTAGCATATCGCACCTTGCGATCATCGGAGCATTCGCAATTGAGAAAAGTGTTTTCTATTTCCTCAAACCAATGGAGGAGAGCGGTGACACCTTCAGTCCCTTCGTATTTTGGAGGATCGCAGGATTTGAAATGCTTGAAGGTGCATTTTGTGGCATTTGGGGGAGGATTGACAATGTTTTGATCTTCTTGGTTGATTGAGTTGACGGGATTAGCGGTAAGGGCCTGTTGTACTTGAACTACGATGTTGGGTATTACGGCAGCCATTTGTTGAGCGATTTGGGCAGCCATGCGCTCGCGAGATTTTCCTGATCTCATACTTCTACGAGAGAGACTAGAAGACATCTACAAGGAATACGTATTGATAGTGTGAGTTTGACGTTTTAGGTGTCACGTGTCGTATTTAGAAATGAACATTCACAAAAACAAATGAATAAAATAAATTTACTACATCCATAGGATGTCTTGGGCTTTGCTCATGTTTGGGCTTCCATATGTCCCCTTACTTGGCCTTGGTAGTCATGTGGGCCCCATGATTACTGGGCTTTGTTAGGGTTCATATTGGTGTTGGCCTGTTTTAACACTTGCGCCACCCGAATGAAAATCGTAAAACATGACAGCAAAGTATAAGGTCGGAGGGTGTCCTGGTATAGACACGATGACAACTCAAAGTAGGTTTAGTTCGAACGACGTTTGGGGTGGCATTCTTTGGCCTAATAGGTCCTTCGTACTCTCATCGTTAGTCCCCAGGTAGGCAAACTGGTCCGTTATATTGGATTTATACGAATGCCAACCTAGACAGGACGTTCCGACTACCGGTACTTGTACCCTTACAGTTACTACATGCCCGTTGTAGAACTCACTTTGATGAGATTGAAAAATGAAAATTGCGACAAAATCTTGAATAAAGGAAATATGAGGATGATTTGAATATGTGAACATTGAAATATGCGTGATGAGTGTATATGTAAACATGTTATGTTTGACAACAAGTATAACTCATTAAGTATCACTCAATATGATAGTGGAAGTGTTTGGATGCATTTGTGTGTGTAATAAATACGAAACAACTAAACATCATGAGTTTGCATGTAACCACATAAACAATTAAAATCTAATCAACTATAGTATAGGCTCTAAGGGTCTAATAACCTATCCTATATCCCTATAGTCAAAAGCTCTGATACCAATCTGTCACACCCTGAACCGCAGCGGAAATGGTAGTCGGGGCATGATTGGGTTTTCATCAAAGCTAAGTTTTATATTTATTATTTATCTTTAAAGAAGAAGTTACAATAGACATACAAGCATAACATGTTCAAATACATTTTCATTACAAACTAATATTAAACAAAAATCATACAATTACAAAGGGAAACAAAACTATATGTCCATTCCAAAGCATTAACTTGTTTATTCTTCTAGGCCATCCTACGTGTATCTTTTCTCAACTGGATCACCTGTATCATGTGTAAAAATAGGGTTTTTGGGTCAACAAAAGTTCGAGTGAATCTTATGAAAACATTTGAACGAATTTGTTATTTTGGTTATAAAAAGGTGCATAACCACATATGAGTAAACGTAAATGTAAATTTAATCACAAAACACATAATATCAATTAATGCACAAGCACACACACCAAATGATGAACAATGAGATCAAGGCTCAATCAAACGGAGCCGATCTAATGAGGCACGCGATGTTCAACTCTCTCCCACGAGGAACTGATGGGCCTAATGAATGATTTGCACGCAACTTGACATAATGTAAACACGCATCACAACAATCAATATTTACATCATAAGTTTAGGTCATATAATGGTAATGGCACAAGTTTGAATAAACGAAATAATTAAAGCGACACATGATACACCCCAAAACATGAATAAAAAGGGGAATTTGTAAGGATTCACTCACAGTGGGTGCGTTCCTTGATAATGATGAATGCGCACGAATTTATGATTCGACCGACGAGGAAAAACTAACCTAAATAATAACATAATAACTCGATAAATAAATAAATTTTATTTGAGATTAATATTTTTAATTAGTGCTTTTAATGGGATTGTTAGATTTATTTTTGCGAGTTTAAGGAAATTTTCTAACTTTAAAAATCCTATTTTTAAGTATTTTTAATTGATTTTTCAATTTAAATAAATAAATAAAAAGAAATAAAAGGGTTGACTTTTTGACCGTTGACCGTTGACCGGGTCTGACCGGTCAGACTGTGTTTTCTATGCGCTGAGTGAGGTTCGAACTCGGGACCTCTCGTATACGTGCACGCAGCTCTACCAACTGAGCTACGTGTCTAACCCGAAATATTTCTGATTTTAATTATATTTATATACTTACTGGTTTAAATCTGGAATTTAATTAATTAAAAAGGTTTATACTGGCTTGAACCGGACGCGTACCACATGTCTCGAACCCGAGACCTTGGCTGTAACTTGCACCCAGCCCGACCAACTGGGCTGGGTGTCTAACCCATCAATATCCGGAATTATACTATATTTATATACATGTTGAAGGATGATCTGAATAGGTTTTAAAAAGATTGGTTTTATTTCAGAAAGTCGAAACATGTGTGGCTCGAACCCGCGTTTCCAGTGTTGCGTTGCACCCAGCCCAACAAACTGGGCTGGGTTTCTAACCCGTTTATATTATGATTTTTATTACACTTAAATACTAACTGGAAGGTGTTCTGGAGTCTTAAAAAAATTTGAGATTTATCACAGGATACTGATTAAGTGCACGAATCGAACCCAGATCCTTCATGTTATGACTGCACACAGTCCACCACTGGACTGTGTGTCTAACCCGGTTATAATCTGGTTTTAAAAATTTAAATATACGCAATACGACTTCATCTTCTTCAACATAGTTAAAACCCAGAAACATAACCCGACTGTTAATTCACAAATTTTGTTTAACATTAGGATGTTATACAACTGAATTTAAAACAGTGTATGATGAATATACCGATCGAAGAATGTTATGGAAGCTCCGGTTGAATTCCGGTAATGTGCAGACAGCTCCGGCGACTTTATTCACAACATCAGGTTCAGAGAGTTTAGAGTGTTGATCCAGAGAGAGTTTGAAAGAATGAGCGAATTAGTTTGGGGTGAAATGATTTGGTATTTATAGAGTAACCAGTCAATCACTGATTTCGGTTTCAAAAGTTTCGGCCGACTTGATTTCCGGGATTGATTTTAACTGATCGATCGTTATGGACTCCATGATTGAGTCTGACTACTTGATTGAAAACGGTTTTAGTCTTTTGATCGCAAAGAACAGAAATGGATGCTTGATTAATTCCTGATTTCGAGTTCGGCTGTTACAGGGCGGTGTTCAGGAATTCAATTTCGAGATCTTGTATTAATATTGTTTAGTTTAGAATTTAAACAGATAAATGTGTGTGGCGGAGTGGTGTGAAGTGTGTTTGGTTAGGGGTGAGACCCGGGTTCGATTCCCGCGGTCTACCCCTTTCTATTTTTTTTATTTTTTTGTATAACTATTATATATATATATATATATATATTATTTATTATTATTATTATTATCTTTATTTATATTATTAATATAACGAATCTCTGAAATGATTAACGTAAATTTGTAACGAAAGGACCATAATATAAACTTGATAAAAAAATGGTGCGGGTTTTAGAACCCGTTTTTCGACAAATGTTACAGAGACCCCCAACTTAATAGTAGTTTTGGATCAAACCTTGGAGATACGACACAAAACACTCATTAATCAGGAAAAAAACGTCTACTACATATGCCCCTTTATGATCTAAAGTACAAACACAATTTATTTAAAATAAATGTAAAGATTAACAATGCCAACTGATTGAATAGTTACAATATATTTAAAAAAACATGTTTCTTTTAAAGCATGCAAAACGAATCAACGTACCAAAGAAACGCAAAATAACAATTAATTGATAACCACATGTTATACAAGTGAGATAATGGTGTCTATGATTGTTAATATAATAATAAAGTAATAATAACTATTTTAACTTTTGTAAAATACAGAATATAGTGTGGTTGGGACCTCTAGCAATCTGGACAACATATATTGCTTAGTTTGATTAAGACATTTTGTTAAATCAACCATATATGGAGAACACATATCTTGACAAAAAATGAACCTCAATAACATGTTTATATCGGAATCCAACTTCATCTTAAACTCTATCTAGTCCCATTGCATTAATTATATACACATAGTGGCGGATCAAGTCTTTTTTTGTGGGTTCACATGAATCCACTCGGGTTCGAAAAAAATGAAAAAAATAGCAAGAACCTTGTATGATTTGAAAAAAGTTAGTGAGAATCTACCTAAACAAATTCACTGAAAAAAATTTTTGGATCCGCCACTGTATACACATTCTTTTTCCTAATTCAAAACCTGTATATTTATTTATAGGTTAAATAATCAAAACACTATAAATCTATACATGATATCATCGTATGAGATAAATACCAATTTGTATGGTAAATCTTGTAATAAAAAAAAAGTAAAGATTTAAAAATGATGTTTGTAATTTTTAAATTATGCAATGCTTAATTATATTAAATTCATACTGCAAAGTTTTCTTAATTATATTTAAATATATTGTATTTCTTAATTAAGTTTATATACGAATTAAAAAAAGTTCATTATTAGACAATTTGATTATGAAAGGGACGGTGACCAAGAAATGTTCAAGGCGTAACCATTACTTACGTAGATTAAACCTGTCACCTCATCTTCACATCTCTATCCTTTACAAGCGTTACTAGGCTAACATTTTACCCCTGTAACGCCCCACCAATGCACTGACACACCGTATCCACGTCCTAAACCTACAAAAGTGATGTCACGTCGTGCTTTTTCGAGCCTGAATCGGTAACAATCATAGTATTTATAGATAGGACTAGAGAGAGAGTGTCTATATATTTATAGAAGTCTCAAAAAGCTTCAAAAGTCTTAGTATTTAATATTTGTGGTTAATGAATATTCTACAAGCATTTCAGTCAAAAGATTATATTGTTGTCGATAATGCCAATAAACACACACACACACACACCCCTACTGTGTGAAAACGGTTACTCAAAATCCACCATGCCACCGGCGAACGACGGCTCTCCGGTCACCGGCGACGGCTGTTCATGCGAATATGACGGCGATAGCCACAAAACCTGTTCACAATGCGAGCGAAAATCGAAGAAAAGCAGTCTGACGTCATCTTCGTCTTCGTACGCGTTACTTAGCTTCGATTCGTTTCCGGTTGAAGATTACGATAAGCGTTGGAGGATTTTTACTGCTTCTGTTAAAGGATTTGTTATCGGAGCTGGAATTAAAGGCGGTTTGTCTCTGTTCGCGATACTTGCGCGGTTGCGGAGACGACGAGCGTTGTCGTTCGATAAGTAAGTGTTTTGAAGTTGTTATTTGTGGTGTCTGTGGTGTTAGATCTGTTAGGTTGATAGGTAATTAGGTTTATGTGATTGTTGTTTGGTTGTGGAGATGCGGTTTAGCTACTGGATTGATTTTAGGTTGAAGTAATTTGTTACAGATTGATCGAATTTGATAACGGATACTGTGTATAGATATATGTTTTTGTTTATAGTATAGGTTTTTAGGTTTTTGCAGTTGTTGTTTGGTTGTGGAGGTGTGGTTTAGCTACTGGACTGATTTTAGGTTGAGATATGATTGGAGTGTTTACAATGATTTGTGACAGATTGATTGAATTTGATGAATGATACTGTGTAGAGATATATCTTTTATATATATAGGTTTTTAGGCTTATGTGATTGTTGTTTGGTTGTGGAGATTTGGTTTAGCTACTAGACTGATTTTAGATTGAAATTTGATAGGAGTGTTGGAATGATTTGTTACAGATACGGTGCATTTGATTACTGATACTGTATAGAGAAGTATGTATATGTTTAAACTTTAAATTGTAATAGTGAAGCCTTAATGGTTTAATCGATCTACATAACCTATACCTTCTCCTAAAAAGGTCTATATGCCCAGACTAACACTAAGACACGGCTAATACTAATTGCTAAAGCAAACAAAAGTATAGGGAATGTTAAGGCCCCAAGACAAATTTATAAAAATTGCCATTTTATTAAAACTTGATGATGACAGAAGTTTACTTTGATTTTACATATGAGAAGTGCTTGAATTGGCATTGAAGTTTAGAGCCTAGCGTCTTGTTTATATTCTTAAGTCACTAAAAGGGATTTATATCTAATGTTTCGCATTAGTGTAGCTTAACTCCGGTGTACCATGTAGTTGTGTACCCCCACACTGGCTCTGCAATTTCTCAGCCTACCCTACACTGGACCTCATGTTTGCATTCTTCTTTGTTACTTAATGTGTGAAATTCCATCTTTTAATGCTAATTTCTGTTATACTTAGGGTTCTGGAAATGTACAAAAATACTATTTTAGAAGAATGAGAAAGGGGATTCATTAATTGTTCTTTGATGTAGCGAGTGATACGATAACGAAGAACAAATCACGTTGATTCTACGAATACCCGTGATGATCTTCCCGAACCCCCAAAATCCAACCCAAAGGGCAGAGAATTTGAAGCGAAAAGTGATTATTCTCAAAATTGATGACTGACCGTTAAGATTACATGAGAAAGATATAAATAAAGACAGAAAGTTGAAATGGGCCACAAAAAGGCCATAGGCCAAACACAAGCTCAAAAACAAATAAAACACCGAAAAAAACATAAAAGTGTCCATAACTCCCACTAGAGTGGGGTTTTGGGCCGAAACTTGGACAAGGCCCCTCCGGGACCTAGCCACGACGTGTTCCTCGTTTCGAGCTTCTATTTGACTGGTTGAACGCCTAAAACGGAGACCCGTAGCCAAATTTATGCTCGTTTTCGTAAATCACCCTTGGAAGCTCGATCATGGGCCTCCAGAAATGTCATGGCTCGATCTTCTACACTTGGGTCTGCATCATTCTTAGAGGGAAGGTATATAAGCAGCTAAAGGTTTATGAGCTATATTAATAAGCCGGATTTTGATACTTTCATATCATGGCTCCTTGTTCATGCAAGGTTCATCTGCTATTAATGTAAGAAAAATAAATTATTAGGAAATAGGATGCTGTTTGGTATTTAGGAATATGTGGGGGCCATTTTGCAGTTTACTGTTCATTTAGCTTACTTAAGTTGTAAGAATATTGGCAGGAGTCTTTTAAGTTCTTGAGGACTACTATTTTTCATAGTAGTCTCACATAGAAAATGCTATTTATCAGGGTGAAGAAAATATATTTTCATGGTTTGTGGGAATATGTGGAGTGTTTTTATTACTTCAATTCCCTGTGTTCTGTTATCTTAGAAAATGATGTCATTGTCATCATTACTTTGAAATTAAAAGTTATAGTTTATGTTAGAACTTAGCAAGGGAATACGGGTTGTTTATACAAGTTTTACATATTGATATTTTTGGTTCAGGAAGGTGAAGATGGCTTCTGGTGGTCAAGATTTGATATTGGCACTGAAAGAAACAGTCAGATATGGTCTCTTTCTTGGCACTTTTGCTGGGACATTTGTTTCAGTTGATGAGTTAATAGCTGCTTTGGGAGGACACCGAAGGCACGTCTCTCTCTCTCTCTCTTCATTTTAGCTATAAACTGCTTTAGTTGATTAATATATGTAGTGAGGATTCATCTAATCACGTAAGGGGAAACAAAGTGAACTTTAATGTTACGGTGATTAAACAAAGACATAAATATAATAGTTTTCTTTTCCTAAACAGTTAAACGAGTTAACGGGTCAACCCGAACCAGGCCTGTTTTTTAAATGGGTCTTGTTAGTCAACATAGGCCTGTTTCTTTTCCGTGTTGGGTTTCGGGTCATGTCAAGAATTGCCGTCCCTAGGTTTCTGACTAGGATCAAAGGTAAAATGCACTACCAAGTGCAGCATTTGTGTTTTCGTATATCGACCCATTCAAATTTTTAAGCCCGGATCCTTTGAGAAGAGAGGTCGTGTATAATACATACATATATCTCAGATTGGAGAACCAAAATATGTTGAATGGAGCTTTTCAAAATCTGTTGGCTTCATGTTATTTCTCTTAATTCTGACTTCTAATACGCGACGTACAGAACAGCAAGATGGAGGGCTCTATTAGCAGGGGCAATAGCCGGACCATCCATGCTCCTCACTGGATTCAACACACAGCATACAAGCTTGGCTGTTTATATTCTTATGCGTGCAGCTGTCCTGGCATCACGTTGTGGGATAAAAAGCAAGCGTTTTGGACACATTTGTAAACCTCTCACGTGGGCCCATGGAGACATATTCCTAATGTGTCTCGCATCTACCCAAATATTGTATGTAACTGTTTCTTGCCGTATAAAGTTTTCCTCTTATACATTTCACATATTTTTTGTATATTTAAATTATATATAGGGTAACTCAAGTATTAACTTCTTTTTTTTAATGCCACCCATATAGTGAAAGTTTGAAACTATGTAGGATATAGGCCCACTCAAGTATTCAAAAATCAGATTAAGGTAACCCAACTACTTAAAACAAGAGTACAATGCCATTTTCGTCCCTAAGGTTTGGTCAGTTTTGTGGCTTTCGTCCAAAGGTTTGTTTTTCCGCATTTGGATCCAAAAAGTTTGAAATCTTGCCATTTTCATTCAGCTCGTTAACTCCATCCATTTTTCTCCGTTAAGTCAGGGGTATTTTCGACTTTTTATTTAGTAATGGTATTTTGAATACTTGTACATTATGCTAAAAGCTTGTGCATAAAGTGAAAAAGACCGAATTGCCATTTAAGTTAACAAAAATGACGAAAATACCCCTGACTTAACGGAGAAAAATGGATGTAGTTAACGAGCCGGATGAAATTGGCAAGATTTTAAACCTTTTGGATCTAGATGCGGAAAAACAAACCTTGGACGAAAGTCGCAATATGGGCCAAACCTCAAGGACGAATATGGCATTTTACTCTTAAAATAATTATAGAGGCAACCCAAGTATTAATTTGGTTTTGTTTATGCTGATTCCATCAAAAAACTTGCCAGAAAACTATAAAATGCTCAATACTTTTAAAGGTTAAGGTAACACCTTTAAGTATGTATATAGTTTCATTTACAGTATTCTGGCATGTTTCTATCTGGAATTGGCTTAAAACGAAACTAGCTACATACATGTTTGGCGTATCAAATTGGTTTCAAAATTCCTCATTCTCTCATATATTTATGATTTAACAATTTGGGTTATCCAGGTGTGCGTACATATTGAAGCAAGACAGTTTGCCGCAATCATACAAATCATTTCTCAATAAACATGGTGGAAAAGACCCTATTATCCTTCAAGGTGTTAGAGATATTTCTTGTGGCGTGCCTTTTACTAATCTAGAACAAATACAAAAGTTCTACAAAAATATGGGTGTTGATGTCGGACTCGACCCTCAAATGAAAGTTCCCTGTTCGGTAATTGCTCCCCGCCTTTTGTTCTTATTTTAATTAGAGACCGTAATTTTGACTAGAGGTGGGCAAAAAAGAAACAGCTTGAAAAAAAACGGGACCGGTTTCAACCCGATTCGGCCCGGTGGTTGTAGACTGATTTATATTCCCATACTTTAAAACCGGTTTATAAACCAAACCGGTTGTAAAAAACCGGTTTTTGTCCCAAACCGGTTGTAAAAAACCGGTTTTTGTCCCAAACCGGTTTAAACCGGTTTTTTTGTCCCAAACCGGTTTATAAACCAAACCAGATCGGTTTAACCAGTTTGGGGTTTGAACCTTTAAAACTGAACCGATTTGAAAAAACCCGGTTTGTTTACAGCATAAAAAACCGGTTCGGTTTAAATAGCGATTCGGTTTGTAAGAAAAACCGGTTTGTACACCTCTAATTTTGACCCATGTACTTTTGAATGGGCCGATTTGAGTTGTTATTTTTTAAATCTCTAGTGGGTACCACAAAGTGCATCTATAAAAACATAAAACCTCCTCAGTCATTTTATTTAAGAAATTAGATTATTGTTGAAATGATATGTGCCCGTAAGTCAGATTACGCAACTGGTCGAAATAGATCAAAATGGGTAATCTCTTAGTACAAACACAGGGTCGGGTTAAATTGAATTTATTAATGTATAATGTTTGAATGACTCTAAAATTTATACGTTAGATAAAATTTGAACCTGAACTGACTTGTTTTTCTTGTATAAATGATATTTTTTTGTGATCACACATAACACTGATTATTTGTTAGAAAGTTATAAGCTTTGGACAAAATGCCTTGGTAAAATTTGTGTTTTTAGTGTTCACCTAGAAAGAAAGCTTTGGACATATGTTTATATAAAGATAAATCACAACATACAATTTATTAACATGTTAAAGAACTAATTAAGAAATTTTTTGACTGCTACTGAAGTTATTAAGTTTTTATTAAATATTTCTTTGACGGCAAATGCAAGTTCTGCAGATTATACATGCAAGCCAATCATGTAGGTGGCATGCATTTTCATTCTTTTTTCAAGCATACAAAAGAGCAGTACCGGTTTATCTTCCGGTTTATTTAATCCCTGCCCTTATAGTACATCGCCAAGGCCTTGGGAAACGGTACGTATTTCTTCATCTCCGTGTTCTTATAAGAATATTTTTTATTTTTATTTTCTCTTATAGATATATTTTTTTCTACTATTTTGCGTATCCACGATAATCTGGACTCTTGTTTGCATTCTTCTGGTGGTACTGGTAGGCATGTAAATGAACCGAACGTTCATGAACTGTTCGTGAACTTGTTCGACAGAAAGTACGTTTATTAATAAACGAGCGAACATGAACAAAATTTTGTGTTCGTTTAATTAAACGAATGAACATGAACACACGTTTTGTTCATTCATTTATGTTTGTTCGTTAATATATGTTTGGTCGTTTATGTTCGTTTAAAATTTAATAAATACATAAGTAGTTATATTTATACAAATAGAAACATAAAAGGGGCTTTCTAACTACTAATACAAATATAAATAGCTAGTAATTGGGCCTTCTAATAATAAAAATGGGCGTATCATGGAACTTACTTATAAAAAAAACACTTTCATTCGTGTTAGTTCATATTTGTTCAATTATGTTAATTTGTATTGTTTTATGGTTGTTAAATTATGTCATTTTAAGTTTGTTTGTTTGTTTATGTTCGTTTACGTTTGTGAATTGATCGTTTAGGTTTTAAACGCATGAACATAAACGAATACGAACATGCCCATTTTCTTAATAAACGAACATGAACAAACACATTTGTTCGATTATATGTTTGTGTCCGTGTTCGTGTTCAGTTAAAGTTAAATGAACAAACATGAACATATCTCTGTTCGTGTTCGTTCGGTTCGTTTACAGGCCTAGGTACCATAATGACGACGATTATCTGGACTCTTGTTTGCGTATCAACTTATTATTTTACTTGAGACAGGCCTTTTACAATATTGGCTAAAGGTCTTTTTGGTACTGCAAGATCAAGCCTGTTTCTCTCTACATACTGTACTTCCGCCTGGTAAGCTTGATTGTTAATTTCTCTAGTTAAAATAAAGTTTTTATTTTTTTATTTTTTTTAATACGTATGAAATATCTATTTGATACTTTGCCATCAAATTACAACTGGAATAAGATTCAACTGAATGTTTTTTGATTATTCTTTAGGGTTAATACTGTGAAAAAACCAATATACTTTCTCATTTTTACCATCAAATTTGTATAAATCTAACAAGTTCAGGGTCTTTAAAATGTCAAAATTCGTTTCTTTAAACATGAAATGGCATTGAATGATTTCCTCTTATTTCATTGATTCAAGAATGTCTATTTTAACTTGGTTGATGGTATTATTATTTAACAGGATCTGGACATGCTTCCTCTTCAGAATTTTCAAAAGGTGTAATGTGACCATGCTAGCATTGGGAACGGTAATACCACTTGCTCGTTTTTTTTAATCGACATGCAAAAATCATAATTAAGAAAATTATAATATTTAGATATAGGGCTGCAAACGAACTAAACATTCAGCGAATAGTTCATGAATCGTACGGCGGGAAAGTTGTTTGTGTTTAAACGAACGAACACGAACAAGATATTTCGTTCATTTTAGTTAAATGAACGAACACGAACAGAGGCCGCGTTCGTTCATTTATGTTCGTGAACGTTCGGTAAAGTGTTCGTTTATGTTCGATTGTGTTCAGTAGTGTTTTTAGTTTTCATATTCTTGTTAATACTTCAAATTTCCAACAGATAATAAATTTAAATAGTATCCGTGTATCATATATTCCGTTCATGAACATTACTTTGTGTTCATCCGCATTCGTTTTCGTACAGCCTAAAATTAACAAACGAACACGAACACGTTGATTTCCTTAACAAACGAACACGAAAATAATCTTGTTTGGTAAGTGTTCATGAACAGTTCGTGTTTGTTTGCTGCCCTGTTTTGATTTGATTTTTTTAAACATCATATCATTTGTATCTCTTAAGACTGTCCCATATACCAACTAGTCCTTTGTGTTGCCTCTAGATATATCCGTATGACATATCCTATTTAAATTACGATTTCTTATAATTATTTACGTTTTTTAAACAGTTCCCGACCGGTCTGAGTTTAGCAATAGAGAAAAAGAGCAGGAGAATAGAAATATCACTCTACTGCCTTGCACGAGCCATTGAAAGCTTCTTCACAACAATGTCGGACATAGGATACCTACCGCAAGTGAAAAACTTTAAACGAGTCGATGTTCTAATATTCAGCCTCTCAACGGCAGTCATAATGCATTGTTACGCAATTGAAAGAGATGTTTTTCGATCCAAGTATTTGAATGTGCTTGATTGGGTGTTTGGTGTGCCGCGTTCTCCACACGATGTGACCCCGCGAAAGAAAAGTGAAACGAGCTGACGGGTTTCTCTTTGTTAAATTATGTAGACAAACTGCAAGCGGGTATAATATGTTTTATTAATTTAAAAGTATTGTTTTGTATGCTTTGTTGAGTACAGAAGTGAGCAGTGATGTAAAGCTGACAACCAAGTCCATTCAGCCGGTTTGATACCAAACTGGACCGTGAAGTCGTGTACAGAATCGCGATAGGTTTTAGTTTAACCAAGCTGATTTTCGAAGTGACAACGAAGCCAAAAACCAGTTGAAAAATGTGGTTATGCGACTCGAATCGAACCGAATGCAACTGGTAAAGGAATTTTTGCAAATAGCTAAGGGGTACTTTTAACGATAAAAGTTAGAATGAGAGTAAACTACTAAAATTTCATGTTTCGTCTCTTAACATTTCAAAGTTACCTTTTTGGTCCTGACTGATTACTCAATTGTTGCCTTTCTGGCGATACGAACGTATTTAAGTAATTGTAATTCTGTAAGACCATGATGAGAACACATTTTTGTATTTCTTTTTTTCTTTTAATTCGGCGAAGCAAAATTTTATTACTAAAACAATGGGGCAAGTTAGACGCTCGAAGTTCCTACGTCAACCAAAGTGAAAACATTAAGTTACAAGTTCTCTAACATTACAAGGTCTTTTAGGCAAATATTGTCTTTTTTTTTTTTTTCAAAAAGCAATTGGTTTCTAAGATCACTTTCAACTCTGGAGTTTTGGGCCTTATTTCTGTTTAATTATTTTCTTTGGTCCCTAGGATGAATGATGTTTATTTTAAACGTTAATGGCGGTTTTGCCCTTGTGAAAACGAAAAGTAATTACCCATCAAGTGATTCTTAATAATTCTTAATGTGATCTTTATATCAGATACAAACGTGTTTCATGTTGTCATAAATAGTTTGCCCATAATTCTTGAACAAAAGTATAATCTCAATTAAAAAAAATGATGGGAAATGACAGATATAAATAACTATATATGATCAAAACACATAGTTTAACCAATAAGGTGGTGGTCTATTAGTAAAAACAAAGCCTTTAAACACATTGGAGGGAGGTATTGAGTTCAAGTCCCACAGACGATAGAAAGTAAAAGAAATTTGCCGTTAAAAAACATATATCGTTTATTATATATAGTTTGAGAGTAGAATCAAATTACATTGTTAAGATAATTATACAAATTACAACCCAAATATATTAGCTAGCGGTGCAAATAAGCGGTGCCAAGCCCAAAGTTATTAGGTTTGAGCTCGTCCTGTTTATTATTTATTAATTAACTTCTATTAAATTATATTAATTATTTTTTTACATATATACACATACATAACTTGATTAATATGTCATAATATTAAAAATATTAATTATTATTATTTGATGTATTAATTAAAAATGATAAAACTAATGGACTCGTTTAGGCTCTCGGTCATAATATTAAAAATATTAATTATTATTATTTGATGTATTAATTAAAAATGATAAAACTAATGGACTCGTTTAAGCTCTCGAGCTGGATCGAGATCGACAAATGAAGGTTCCAGTGCAGTAGAACAATATTTTGAAATCACAATAGCTACTTGAAACAACAACGGTGTCGTTTCAATTTCAAATTTCCGTCAGAACATTCGAGAAACCGGAAAAATGGAGAAGAAAACTCCGGCGAGAAAACCGCACACTTCCACGGCAGATCTGCTGACCTGGCCGGAAAATCTTAACGCCGATTCACCGGTCACCGGCGCTAGATCATCCGCTCGTTCGCACCAGGTAAAACTGTTAGAAAGTGCAAATCATGAAGTTTTGTTGTGTATTGTTCGTTAATTTTGCGTTTGAAGTTGAAATTTCTGATGAAATGAATTGCAGCCGTCGGATGGAATCAGTAAAGTAGTGTTTGGAGGTCAGGTTACGGATGAAGAAGTTGAGAGTTTGAACAAGAGGTTAGACGTCTTATTGAATAATGAATTCTGTTTTTGTCATGTTTAATTGATGTTTTGTTGTTAGTATGAATTAATTTGTGAATGTGTAGTTTTTATTGTTAGATCTAACAATCAAATTGATAAAAATAAAAAAGAAGTTCCTGAAAATCAGTAGAAAGCTAGCTGTTAATTTATAAAGTAATGAATTGAGTTAACAAATTTAAAAAGTTCAAAAGAAGGAGGTTAGAATTAGGTTTGATTTAGGTGGTGTTGTTTGTTAATCTGTTTCTCTAGGTGATTATGTTAGTGTTAATTGATTAATTGCAGGAATGCCACTTTGTGAATTATACATTTGTGATTAGGTTTACTGTTGGAGTCAAGTTTTTATGAAATTAATGAATTGTGCTAACAAATTCAAAAGTTGAGTTTTAAAATTTTGAAATCCGCCGGCATGAGGTAGATTTAGGATGAACTTGGTGTTATTTAGGAGTAGGAGTAGAGTAACTAACATTTGCGCTCACTAAAAAAATTTTAAAAAATTCTTGAAATCTTATAAGTAGGAGGTTTTGGATATTAAAACTAAGTTAGTCTTTAAACAACGGGAATTAATCCAAGAGTTAAAGGGCATAACCATATTGTCAATAGCGCTCGTAGCGCCCGCTATAGCGAATAGCGTAGCATATAGGTGAAGTGTCACTACAGACCCTGTAGCGATATATAGCGGACTTTTAGATGATTAGTGATAGTGTATTTGAGCTATTTTAGTGTATGTTTAGGCTTTTAGCAATTATATACATCATTGGTGTGTTAAATGTAGTTTTAATTATTATTTTTTTTCTAACCCTTTAGATGGTCAGACCCAAATTTTATCATCTAGAGCCTTGGTTTTTCCCCAATTTTAGCACTTTTGCTTTATTTTCTTTTTATCGTAAAACATGTGAATGTTTGATTTTATTTTAGCTTTGATGTAATAATCTAGACATTTAGTATTATCACTTTTGCTCAAGTAGTTATTTTTTATGTTTTGTGCTTCTGCTCTGTGTCACATTAGGGGTCAGTAGAAGTATTACATTATGAGTTTGCAGTTACCATTGATCACTGGTTTTGTGAATCCACTTTCTAGCATCATGAATTTATGGTTCAACTGTTACAAATATGATAAAAATAAAAAAAAAAGTTTGACCTGTTATTTTTTTTGATAAATTATCGTTTGAACTTTTAGAAAGCAAAAGCTAACTATTTGTTTTGGAAGGCAGTTATGTCAGTTTTAATGAAGTTATCTTTTGTTTTTTGGTAAATCTTCTTTAACATACGGGTGTGACACTAACGTGATTTTAAGCGCGTGACACTGTATTTATATTAATGAAACTTCATGCGCTTTTATTCAGGAAACCTGTTTCAGGGTACAAATTAAAGGAGATAACTTGAACCGGTATATTTGCAGCTGGTGAAGAGAATGGTTCAGAAGAGACCGATGCTGCAACCCGCACCCCATCGAACCCAACTAGCATACGCATGTACCAGGTTAACCATTTGGCAGTTTTATTAAATCAATAATAAATAGACACATTTTACTTTTTTCTCTAATTCTGATTATATGTTGATCAGCAAGCGGTTGCTGGGAGTCACATTTCATTTGGTGAAGAAGAAACCGTGTCTCCTAAAAAGCCAATATCTGAAGCTAAACAACGCGAGCTAAGTGGCACATTGGATAGTGAATCGGAAGCAAGGCTGAAGAAACAAGTTTCGGATGCAAAGAACAAGGAACTTTGTGGCCATAATATTTTTGCAGCACCGCCTGAAATCCAACCCCGCCCGTTAGCTGCCCCTGCATTGGCTTTAAAAGAATCTATAACCATCGGTGAACCTGCACATAATGTAAGTATTTATTTCCGTCATAATGTCTTGTATTACTTGCAACATATTCTATCTATGCCCATAGAAACTGCACAATTGGTGATAGGGATGTTAAACAGGTCATTTTGGCGGGTTCAACCAAACCTGAACCCAAAAATTTTAAATGAACCCAAACACGACCCGAACCCAAAAATTGTGTCAAACATATGAACCCGAACATAACCCGTTCAACCCAATTTTTTTAGTTTTTTTCCGCAAATTAATGTATTAAAATTTACTACGAAAAAACACGAATGTATATAATACAATTACTTTAACTTATAAAATTTTGTGTCAATTTCTCTTTTTAAGTTGAAATTATGGCATAAAATACACACCCCCAATTTTATTTATGACAAAAAACGTAATGTAAAGTAATATAATATAATATAAATGGGTTAAGCGGGTCAACCCGCCAACCAAACTGGGTTGACCCAAACCTGACCCGTTTAGTTAAACGGGTTCGCGGATTCAACCTGAAACTGACCCGAACCTGTTTAGACTAAACCCAAACCCACAGATTTCGTGTTAAGTTCGTGTCGTGTCATAAATTCACACCTCTAATTGGTGTAGATCATCTACCAGCAGAGATTTATTTATTCGAATCACCCTTTACTTATAAACAGGCCAATTTTGGTTAGTTGTAGTCTTAGAAAGGTCAAATGGATAGATCAAATTTCAGCTAAAATAAAATGGGTCAAATAAGCCGAATTTGACAGACTGCAGGTTGCCCGGATGGTATTTTATCATACATACAGTATCTGAAAATCATCTTATACAATAGTTTAGATTATTATTTGAATATATCGGTCTTTGTAATCATATTAAATATATTAACTATATGTTAAAAGTTTTTTAAAATAGTCAAAATGTTTTTTTTTTACTCTAACTTGCATGTTTAAGCTAAACTCATTTTGAACCGTTACTAAACCTGTTTTTTTGGTTGTTGGTCAGGAACAATCGGTGATCAAGACAGCGAAAAAGGCCCCGAACCAGAAACTAACCGAGTTGTCTGGAAACAATATTTTTAAAGGAGATGAAGCCCCGCAAAGTGTAGAAAAACAATTGAGTTCAGCAAAGCTTCGGGAAATGAGTGGTAGTAACATTTTTGCTGATGGGAAAGCGGAGCCTCGGGACTACTTACGTGGGGCCCGCAAGCCCCCGGGTGGCGAGAGAAGTATCGCGTTGGTGTAATTGTTTTCGGGACGACTAATTGCTGGTGGTCTTGTTCATAATTTTACACATAATGACCCTTCCTATATCATCAAATAGGGTTAGATTCAATTATTTAACCAAATGTAAAGAAACAAACCAAACTTAAAAAAACAATTACAATATTTAAGAAAAAAAACATTCTCCTTCAAAGTTATGAAGAAAAACAATGTGAGAACATGAACACATAAACATGTAGTAATTTGTTAGCAAGATGTAGATATAGAAAGATTTAAGATAAATTGGTTGAAAATCCAGATGGTTGCACATATAAAGACAACGGAATCGCAATAGATCATGGTCCCTATGAAGAGATACAAGTTTAAAATCATGATAAATCAAGTGTAAAAACCGAAAAGGACTGGTTTGGCTTTGGTTTTAAACCGGTAAAAAAACTGAGCCGATTTTTGAAAACTTATAAGCCATAAACCCGTAAAAAATGTAGTTACAAAAACTCGATGAAACATAAATGACAATGAATCTTTTGCGAACGGTTAACGGATATAATTTTAACTGATTACTCACTCGTCATCCTTTCAGTCGCCAACTTTTGAAAATTATAATTTAGACCTTAACTGATTACTCGTTTGTCAGCCTTTTGGTCCCTAAAATGGAACAATGTCTAATAATAAACGTCAAACTTCTAAAATGACGCGTTTGCCCCTTTAATTACACTAACAAAGAAATATATAAACGCTCCATCCCAACCTCCTGTCGCCATCTTGCCACCCGCCTCCATGATAACCGTCTCAGGTCGTCGCCATTTCTTGCTTAAAGTCATCACCCATGAAATGATTATCAATAATTCCAAAAGTGATCTAAAAATCACAGAAGAAACGTGTTGTATGAATTGTTGAAGGTCAACACAATCCAGCAGTAAACAAGCTGCCATGAATTGTTCAATATCAAACTGGCATCCTTAATGGCGGCTCACGAGAAGTCACTGGTTGATTTCCTTTCCTGTTTGCAGTTGTGTTCGGTTGACACACGTTTCAGTCGAGAATATGAACTATTTGACAAATCATTTGCTATATCGGTAAAAGCATCTTATGGTGTTCTCGGCGCTTTGGACCAGACAAATCGATTTTTAGTAACATCAATTTCTGTTCTCGAATGAAGATTAAAATCATTAACAGACGAATTTCATTAACGAATCTGTGAGCTTAAGATCGTTATCTGTGAAGTAATCGAGTTTATTTACACTTGGATTTCGCAGCCGGGAGAAGGGCTGAGTCCAAAGTTTCTCAATTTATTAATATTGTAAGCAAAAAAATTAAAAATTAAGACGATTTAGGCCAACATATCCCAATAATCTGGTTTTACAAAATTCAAATTGGCAAAAAAGGTTCATCCGAAGTGGGCAATAGGTGGATTTTAAGAGTATATTTCAGAGAGGTGTGTGTTCGCTGTTAAAGTAAACTCGGAAGGTGTCTCTCTCTGAAATTAAATATATACTTGGTGATTTTGATTAACCAATAAGCCAAAGTGGTCAAAGAAAAGCTATATATATATATATATATACACACACACACATATTATTTGTTTCATTTTTACAATTTTGAACTAAGCCAATTTCATTAAATACTGCTGCATTCATATAAAAAGGGTACCATTAGGCTTTAAGAAACAACAACTTGATTGATAAAAATGTTCTTGATTTGTGTATTTAACAGATTCATACAAAAGCAGGTTTCAAATAGCATTTATCATACCGTTTCACAGACGCAACAGATCATGACACATACGTTTGTTCTTCATGTTGGTCGTTTTTGCCTGTAGAATCCAAATAAATAAACTGTGCACAAAACCAATTAGTTTAATACAACATGATGGTAATGTTTCTACATCTATAGTATATAGCTATATATGTACATAAATTGATTAAATACCTCAAGAACGTGACCGTGAACGCACAAATTCTTCTAATCTGTCCCAAACATCAAGTGCAGCTGCTCTGTCCTGGTGCCTTTTGTTCTTGCTTATCTAAAATATTTAAAACTAAAGAAAATAAATAAAAGTAAAAAGTGAAGTGCGCATATAATGTATACATGTGTGGTATGCGCATATAATGTATATATGTGTGGGCGCTCGGGGGGCAAAGGTAAGAGAGTGCACTAATTTTAACGTTATTTTACTAATTTTACTAATCATGAATCATGTGGTGGCATTGATAGCTGAAAGACAACGGGGTACATGCACTAATCGGCCTTTATCTAAATTGCTAAGTGTTATGTGCCTTATGTCCAAGGCTCGATGCAAAACTACTATCAAGCTGGGGGTCCCACTGGAAGCAGCCTCTCTATTTCTACGGGTAGAGGTAAGATTGTCTACATCTTACCCTCCTAGCTTTGCTATTGCTGGGATTTACTGAGTATGATGATGATGAAATAAAAGGAAAAAAAAAGGTTAAAAACATGTACAGCTTAAGTATAAATCCAAAAGCTACAAAACAATCTAAACAAATCTCACCGATATGATTTTCACATTCCATTGCTTCACAATCTTTGCAGACTCGACACTGTCATCCTCAAAACGCATGTAGAATCCAAGAACTACGACAAATTGACAGGATAAATGTTATTAGATCATATAAAAGTTTAAAGAGCATAATGTTAAACACGAGTCCCGTATCATAACTTTATATCAAGATTCTTGTTCAATACTTCTTGCATCTTCTACGCAGTCGTAAACATAAGAAAAATCTTGAAAATATGCTTAAAAACAAAATTGATATGACAAACTCACAATAACATAGTTGGAAAAAAAATGTCTAATTTACACCTTAGAAAGCATGATAATCTAATTTAATCCATTTGACACACAACATAAAAACTCAGCATATTTCATAGTTGTTAATAGCGAATAGCGCACAATAGCGACAAGCTACCTATACGCCAGCGGGCGCTATTTTATGTTAAGCGATACACATAAGAATTATAAAATATTTTGAACGTATACTTTATCATAATGCGCAGTTTTATATTTATATTTAATTATTTATAAAAAAAACTAAATCCCGCTATTTTATCGTTATTTATATTAAAACAAAAAAAAACCTATAAGCCCGCTCATTTCACATTATGGAGGCGCCAAAATCAAATTGTGACCTATTGCCGCATCGCCACGCTAAACGCTGTAGCGGGTGCTATGCTAGCTATTAACAACATCAGCATATATGTAAAGAAACTCATAATCAAATATCTTAAACGTACAAATTCAACAAAACGAAACGATAAACTGACTTACTTTTATTAAAAATCTCCACATGATCCTTAAAAGGCCAATCTTTAAACTGCCATTCCTTCCCCAACACAAAAACCGCCACCACTCTCCCCCACTCCTCCGCCTTCAACGCCGACGGTTTATCCCGCACCTCATACGCCGTCACCACCCTATCCCTACTACTAAACTTCTTCAACACCGTCACACACTCCGGCTTCGGCCCTTTCATCCCCCTTCATCTTCACATCTGTCGGTATAAACACCCCATCCTCCAAAAACTCCTTCACATTATATATCGTTATCAACGTCTGCGACGCACTCGGCACCAATATTATCGGCACACCTTCCCCTATCTTCCCACCCTTCATCTTCACATTCCTATCCACCCCTAACTCATCCCCTATTCGCGTTTTCGCAACCAACCCGTCTTTCCGCTGTTGCGACTCAACCCGCTGCCGTTCTTCATCCCGTTTCGTGGCGGCGGTAAGCAAACTGTAAAAATCCCTATGCCTACACTCTAGAACTGTCTCCCGGTCCCGCAACGGGCGCTCAATTTCCCTAATGAGTTCAATTGGGTTTTTATCCTGAGCCCTAACCCTAACCCTAGATTCAAAATCATCAAAATTAACATCATCAACCGGTGCAAGATTCAAATTGGGGTAAATGGGTAGATTATTAACACGATAATCATGAAATTCAATGGCGTCAGTGTTGGAAATTCGGCCGTGAAGGTACTCGATTAAGGGTTTTCGATCGAGAAGAGTGACGGCGGGGATCCGGTGTGTGCCGGCATTGCGGATGTAATCGTGGTGCTTGATGTGGAGGTTTGTGATGAAGTAAACGAGGGTTTCGAGTGTGTAGAGATTACCTTGTTTGGATCTGTATGCGGTTTCGATTGTGCAGGGGAATGAGAGGGTTGAGTTGAATCGATACTCGTTGTTGACTCGGACGATTTGGTCGAGCTTGTTTTGGATTGTCATCTCTCGGAGTGCTGTTAGAGGATCCATTCTTGTGTTAGGGTTTGAAAGTCTGGTGGTGAAGGAGACTGTATATATTTTATGTAATGTATTTAAACATCATTAGTAAACGGGTCGTGTTTGTAAATTAACGGGTTCAACCTCATCAGAACTCAAAATTTTAGACGAGCCTTAACATGACCCGAGTCCAAAGATCATGTTATACATATGGAGTACATACTCGAATATTCAAAAGGGTGGAATGGTATTTTTACGACTGGTGTTAAATATAAACTATTTACAGTGGTTGATCGTGAGTTTAATTTAATGACTAACAGGAAACTAAATCAATGATTGGTTTGGACGGTTCATGTTTGCAGACCGAACCATGAACAAT
Source organism: Scalesia atractyloides (assembly GCA_947069175.1). Taxonomy (NCBI): domain Eukaryota; kingdom Viridiplantae; phylum Streptophyta; class Magnoliopsida; order Asterales; family Asteraceae; genus Scalesia; species Scalesia atractyloides. The sequence continues at coordinate 1,736,295 of CAMTDV010000026.1, read as the reverse complement.
TATACTATATGTATATTACTAGGGTTGCCTCAGGGAGGGGGTGAACATGAAGCGGCTCCCAATGTTATTCCGGGTTAACATTAATAGATATGAGAAGGACATGTGATTGGTGATGTTTGGGGAGAACACTTTGAAAAGCAAAGTGTGGCCTTTGAGGACTTGCTTGTGATTTCTGTGTTGACAATTGTTGTGGTTATATGTTGCAAACAATGTTGTAAGTTTTACGTTTCCTTGCTTTGCGACTGTTTTTCACGATTCTATTTTAGTAAAGTTCTACTTTCTTTTTTCTTCTATGTTACATTGGGTTTCAAACCTCCTTTAGAAACCTTAATCTTTTCCCACAACATCAAACACCCACCTCACGCTCCACATCATAACATACCTTTACATTTATATAATACAAACCAGATTACTTTTATAATAACATATTTTTATATTTCGTATTTAAATAAAAATAATATAATATTATCTAAAATTAAATAAAATAAAATAAATTAAAAATAAACGTTGGATAATAAGTAAAAAAACACATATAATCAAAAACAAACATTATATAATAAGAACCTATATAATATTAAACATACTTAAAGATGTTCGATTGAATCAAATGAGCAATCTAAATCCGTTGAGCGCTTATATTCCCATGGGCCGTAGTTCCTCAAACGCTCTTCAAGGTTAGTGTCGTACTCATCTCGTGAATTAGGTATGCATTCCTCTCCAGGTTTAATGACACACTTATCCTCTAAATTAGGTATGTGTTCCTCTCCAAGGTTAGTGACATACTCATCCCAATGGTAAAAAAACAAAACTTCCACACATACCCGGATCGAAAAGCACCACTTGATTCTCCTACCCGAGTAACCCTACCTGATGCATCGGCGTCGATGTTTTCGATAGGGTAGGGGGTACCCGACTACCCGATAAGCCTACCCGAGAGCGGCTCTAGTGACCTTAATGGACTGTTGAAGTGTTAAAAGAGTTTTTCTTGTTTTTTTTAATGGAATACTAGTGTTGTCCTTTTTCTTAATTTCTTTTAATTGAGAAGTCGTACAATATGAATTGAAGAAAAAGCTATTTATAAAGTAAGCAAAAAATCAGTGACAAAGACAATCAAAAAATATATATATATAATATATATATATATATATATATATATAAAAGAAGAAATTTAATGTGAGAAAAAAAGAAGAAATGACATAATGGTAAAACATTAAATAGTTTAAACTTCCCTATTTAATATATTATCTCTCATTAATAAAACAAAAATATTATATCCTACACATTTCAAAATTTATCCTACATATATCTTAGACTTATCGAAATTTACTCTACACACATGCAAAAATACCCTACACATTTCAGCATTCATCATAGACATACTAAAATTTATCCTACACATGTCGAAAATTATCCTTCATCATAAATTATTTTATCTTATATATAAAACCTACGTTCCCACTTTTAACCTAATTAATTTTTTTTCAGAACTGAAAACCGTTGACTAATTTAGTTACCAATTCAAAAACTGAATCTGTAACCGAATTCGTTTTCTACAATTTTGGTTCATTTAACCTTTTAATTTAATCGTTTTGAAACCGAATATTCAACGCCCGTCTCCCATCCCTCAATAATAATCTTTATCTTAAATCTAAACAATATACAAGAAGAATAATAATAAATTGGATATTTTGTGTAACACACTTGACAACGCGGCATTATTATTGGTCAACAAATACCTGAAGTCAACGCGCGAATTTTCCACTTTCTTTGTTATTTCCGAACACACGCGGTTTATTTATACCAAACTTTAAACCTTTTCAATCTTTAATAACAACACATTTTTCTTGCATAATTCACACCACTTTTTATTTATTTTAATTATTATATTTCATCCACAAATCCTATTGTTTTTTTTTTTTTTTTTTTTTGAAGTGGGTTTGCTTGTTGGAGGACAAAAAATAGTTTCTTGTTTGCAGATTATTATTTGATGGATAATTTATGCTGTTTCAAGGTATTTCTTTTTTTCCCTTCATGATTCTGCAATTTTGCAGTTGATTTTTCTTGTTAGATATTTTAGATGATCAGTTATCAGGGTTTTTTTTTTCTTTTTTTAATTGATATATGTGTATATGCATGTTTTGATTATATAATTGTTTAGTTATTCAAGGTTAGTTTTATTTACTTTTGGTTACCATCTTTTTCTAGTTAAAACTAGTCTTAACTGTTTAAACCGGATCAAATCGGCCAGTTCGGTTAGTTTGAAGTTTATACGGTACGGTTCATGGTTTGGATCAACCGGACGGTTCATTACCATGTTTTTATTATATTCATGAACCATCTTTTACCGTTTTATGAAATTTAATATCCATTAATCGAGCGGCTTTGACTTGTTTGACCGGGTACGACCTAACGTCCTAACCAACCCAGCCAATTTGGTTCATCGTTTCTAAAAAAAGTAGTTAGCATTTTGGCCATGAAAACCAGCTAAACCGGACAGTAAACACCCTAGAAAAAAATAAAAGAGATGGTAGAGCGTTAAAAACTTATAGTAAAGAGCAACTTTTGTTCTTTTAAACCATGGTGGCTATAAGAAGTTACCAAAAAAAAAACCATGTTTTTTGTTATCTTGTTTTCACTAATGATTTTTGGTTTGTATTTGTGTTCATAGTTGAGAAGAGGCCCATCATCATATAGGTCTGGTAAGGGGAAAAACCATGATGGTGATATCAAATTTGGTTTTGACTTAGTCAAAGGAAAAGCTGATCATCCAATGGAGGATTATCATGTTGCTAGGTTTGTGGAACGAGATCACCATGAACTCGGCCTTTTCGCCATTTATGATGGCCATTCGGGAGATCGTGTGCCTTGGTATCTTCAAAAACACCTGTTTGATAATATCTTAAATGAGGTTCGCATCGTCCCCAAATCATGATATTACAATTAGAGGTTGCAAAATGAACCGGTTGGATAACTGGTCAAAATGGGTCCAACTCAAGCCAGCCAGTTTTGTGGTACTGGTTAGGTTGGTTGACCATAGACATGGGCAAAAAAAACCGGTTTTAGATTTGAAACAATAAAAAAACCGGAATCGGCTTTTTTCAATGGGTTTGGGTCATACCGTTTTTTTGCCCAAACGGTTTTAGGGGAAGCGGTGCAGCTTGTTGCCCATTTACCTTCTATTTTGATGTAATTTATTTATTTTTCCTATCATATTTTTATTACAACACAAAAAGAAAAGTTTTAAACCCGGTTCGTACCAGTTCGGGTTCTCATCATATAAAACCGGTTTAAAAACAAACCGGTTTTTGAAGAACCGTTCTTTTTTCCAAAAAAAAACCGATTTGTCCACCTCTAGTTGACCGGAGCACATTTTTTTCCATTTTTTTTGCAATTTATTGTCGCGTTGAGTATGACTATGAAAGTTATATATATTTGCAAATCATTGTATTTCTATTTTTATCATAAGAATGATGTTTTTGACAAAAACGCTACATTGACTAAAAACGTCAACCACTCGTTATGTTACCGACACTCATATGAGTTTGACCAAAATCTACAGGGCGATTTTTTGGTTGACCCAAAGAGATCAATATTCAACGCGTATGAGAAAACCGATCAAGCGATTCTTTCGCATGAAAAAGATTTGGGACGAGGCGGGTCAACGTCAGTGACGGCTGTTCTTATGAATGGTCAAAGATTATGGGTAGCAAATTTGGGTGATTCTAGAGCTGTTGTTTCAAAAGGAGGTAAAGCTATACAATTGAGCACTGATCATGAGCCAAGTACTGAAAAGGCTAGTATTGAGCACAAAGGAGGGTTTGTTTCATATATGCCAGGTTTGACTTTGACTTTATTAGTTAGTTTGACTTTCTATTAGTTTAAACGTCACATCCGCTGCCACGTGACATGTAAAAGCACACTAAAATGATAAATAAGATGTCACGTCACTAGTTTTAAAAAAAATACAGTAAACAGAAGAAACGCTACTAGTTGAAGCGATCATTCTTTGCTACAATTGGTTATAAAATGTGACCAGCCTACTATAACCATAATCTCTTCGGGTATATTGTTAAATAATCGTTTTCTTTTCATCCCTTGGTATCTTTGAACCGAAAAAATGTCGATTCTTCTAATTTCTACTTTACCATCATCACCCTGAATGTGTGTCGGCTCGGCTTAACTAGACCCTTACTCTTCATGGGTAAAATTGTCAATTATATTTAGCATACAATTTTCACAGCCATAATGACACTAATAGTAAAGTTTTTACCTTCCATGGGCAAAGTTGCCATTTTCAATAATCTTGCTTCTTCCATCATCACCATTATCATAGTGCCTTAAGTAAAGTTGTCATTTTGGGCATCTTTATCATTTATCAGTTTATAAACATAATTCCAGTTACATTCCATCATCTAAAGACTTTAACATAGGTTAATGTTTTTGCTTATTATATATATATGTTTTTTTTTTTCTTTTGATCAGGGGATGTCCCTCGGGTGAACGGACAACTAGCAGTATCTCGAGCATTTGGAGACAAAAGCCTGAAGTCCCATTTGAGATCTGACCCTGCTATTCAAGATACAATTGTAGATACCAAAACTGATCTCCTTGTGTTGGCAAGTGATGGTCTTTGGAAGGTAATCCTTCTTACTTATTTTCCCTTTAGTATTAGTTAAACTACATGTGACCATTTTGATGTGGTCACCTATGAATTAGTCGACTGGGTTATGATTTATCTCTAACGGGCAAAAATACAAAAAAAAAAGTTCAACAAGAAAATAAATGGTTGAAAGCCAAGTAAAGTTTACTTTTAATGCATGCAACTTATTAAATCACCTTATTCACAAAATCTAAAGTATTAGTGTAATAATAATACGCTTTTTGTATTAATATTTAACATTTGCATTATCGTATGAAATTAAAATGGTTAAAAAGTGTTTTAAGTTAGCCCAACCTCACACGTTCCCAAACATTTTGAACCATATTATACTTCTCCGTTTGGTCTGTTACTCAACTAGCCTAGTAACATGCCCGGCCTGTTCATTTTGCCACCGCAATGTTTTTAGTAAAATATGCAATTATCAAAAATACATTAATGGAGCATAGCCTTCGTAGATTAGTACTTATCGTTTTTATCGATTAATCCAGGTTATGGATAATCAAGAAGTAATCAATATTGCAAGAAGAATCAAGGACCCCCAGAAGGCAGCCAAACGGTTAATAGCGGAAGCTTTGAAAAGGGAGAGTAAAGATGACATATCTTGTGTGGTGGTTAGATTCAGGTGATATTTTCATCACGGGGTTTTGTTTGTTCATTGGAGACGAGACTTTAGATTGAAAATGAGAAAAGAATTCGACGAATTCTATGTAAAAAGAATTTAAATAGTTGTGAATTTATACTTTAAAGTGATAAACCCTTTTGATGGGCTATAAGTCTTACTAGATTGCTATAGAACATATTTTTGAGTAGTTGAGATGTCTATCTTATGTAAATTTCATTCTTTTCTTGATTATTATAATTTGTGAGTTTGTTTAAATCTTGATTATTGTAATTGGTGAGCTTGAATATTGCAAATGTGTATAATTGTACATTACTTCAAATTCAATTGGTTGGAAACATAATCATATTCATATATATATATATATATATAGGGGAGGTTCATTTGAGAAGAAATTTTAATTGAGAAGAAATACAAATGGTACAAATGTAAAACATTAAATAGTTTTTCTCCCATCTCATTTTTTATTTATTTGACTAATTAATTAGTCATAAAGACTATCATCATTCACATTAAAAACTTTTGGCCTACACACATCAAAAGTTATCCTACACATTCCGAAATTTATCTTACACGTTCCAAAATTTATCCTACGCAACTTGTAATTTGTTCTACACACCTCGTAATTTATCCTTTAAATAAAGATAATGCGCAACATTCTTTTTTTTTTTTACAATGGCATTAGATAAACAATAATAAAACTAGCAAGAAACTAGCCAAAACACAATAAAAAGTAAGAACAAACTGTTAATGACTCCAAATTCTTTCATTTCCATGTAAAGACCATTTCCTTCACGAGTTCGTTCACCAACTCCGCCAAATACAGATACGCCTCTGTGAGCTTTGGCAATACTGTTAATCAATTCCATAATGAGTATTGTTTTACCCATGCCAGCTTCCCCGAATGGTTCGATTTTTCCTCCACGGCGATAAGGGGAGTGAATCATTATTCTTAGCTACAAGTTCTATATAGTTGAAAGAGTCGATTTTTATGTCTTCTACCGTCTTTGCCGACGAGCATGAGCCCCGCCTAAATACCAAAGTGTTTCTTGTTTTCTAAATTCACCAAATAACCGAATAAATCAAAGAAATTACATCAGACGGTAATTTATTATCCGTAAATAGATTCACTCCAAAAGATACAAATTTTACATAAATTCTTCTTATGCTACCATTTTTTTACGAAATTAATCTATACTTTAATTATTTGCTTATACTAATGATTAATAGAATATATAAGTTTTAAAGCGTATGTTGAATGATGAAAGACAAGTGGTCAGGTGGAACGTCCATTTTGGGAACAATTAGTTAGTGCCGTACAATCGAGTCCTGGTGTCGTACCATATCATACCAAACCAATACCAACTGAAATTCCGCTTTGCAATGTGGGTATTTTTCTTAGTTAGTTTGACAACTTCTGAATGGTTAAGTTCTGAATCAGTAAGAGTTCTGAACCATTAAGTGTTAAACCAGTAAGAGGTGTGAACCATTCAGACTCAGTATAATGCTTAACCGTTCAGAGCAAATGTCTGAACCATTCAGACATCTGTTCGCGAAACAAACACTCTGAATCATTAAGTGCTTGACCGGTAATATGTCTGAATCATTAAGAGGCTCACTAAGAGATGAACAAACAACCTATAATACAATAATATATGTAATTCTAACTGAATCATATTGTATATTTTAATTTAATATTGTTTTTATTAATCATTCTACGAACCACTTTAGTTAAACCTCCAATGTATTTTCTACAATATATGTTTCAAATCAACATACACATTAATGGATAATTTGGATATGTGAATATTATGTGTTCATGAGTCATGACATGTTTGATACAAGTGATATGTGGACATTAACATGTTTGAAGTTGTGTTAATCTAACACTTATGTGTACAGAAATTATTCAAGTATAGAAACATGTTTAATGTATAATATAGATACACATCAAACAAAAATCTTGAAGTTAAAAACTTACTCTTTTAATACACAACACCCTGGATTTTTAATAGTTGGATTTATAGTAGGTAGAAACATGTTTGATATAATTAGTATTGGGCATTGAACTAAATTTGGACAAAAATTACAATATATAATTATTGCTTTTACGAAGCGAGGAGTAGACGAGACAAAAGTACCCACACTCACAAACAACTATATATTAATATTATAAGTTAAATAAAATCAATTCGAGATGAGCCGTGATAGTTTGGTTTGTAAATGAGCTAAGCCAAGCAGTCTCGGTTTGTAAATAGATCGATTTCGACTAAACTCTTTTTAAACGACTTTTAAACTAAGAGCTATTTATACAACCATGTTAGGATAAAAACCAATAAAAAATACAAAATATTGAATTAAAAAACATACCAATCAATTTGTAACACCTTACAAATGTGATATGACCACCTTATTCTCCACAAACACATGACACACACACACACACACCAAAAACACCTCAACTGTGTGCAATCTACTCACCCAATCACCACCCGACAAAATGCTTCAGTCTCACTGCCACCAGAACCTGGTGCCTAAAGTCAACGTTTCCACCGTATGGTCTCCGGTCAACGGTCACCGACCTTGGCGACGGCACAGTCATGCACTGCTGGGTACCCAAAACCCGCAAACCAATCCGACCCGACCTCCTCCTGCTTCACGGGTTCGGAGCCAATGCCATATGGCAGTGGGGCCCACACATAATCCCGCGACTCGTTCGTTATTTCAACATCTACGTGCCGGACTTGGTGTTTTTTGGTGACTCGTTCACGACTCGGTTAGACTGGTCTGACTCGTTCCAGGCTCAGTGTGTGTACCGAGTCATGGAGGTTAACTCGGTTAAGAAAATGAGGGTGGTGGGGTTGAGTTACGGTGGGTTTGTGGCGTATAGTTTAGCGGCGCAGTTTAAGGAGGTGGTGGAGAGGGTGGTGATATGTTGCGCCGGGGTGTGCTTAGAGGAGAAGGATTTAACGGATGGGTTGTTCGTGGTGAAGGATTTGGATAAGGCGGCGGATATGTTATTGCCACAAATGGCGGAAAAGATGAAGGAGTTGTGCGGGTCACGTTTGTGAAGCCGCCCGTGAAGACCCCGAATTGTATACTTGTGGACTTCATTGATGTAAGTATCTCTGCTAAACGTACCCATGCGTTGACAAGGGTTGAATCAACACTGGTTATATATCGGTTGGCTTTTTACGAGTAACGATTGAACCGGTCATAATCTCAAAACAATTTTTAATTGTTATATCATAACTTTTAAGCCTCTAATTAATATTTACACTTTCTAAACTTGAAAGCCAAAAATATGTGCAAATTGTTTGCTCATGTTCAATTGGTAAACAAATTCTTACCGGTCTCTCGGCTGATGCTACATTTATGACGCCATTCATCACACTTTCTCGAAACATGCAATATGTAATTTGCTTTAAATTAATTATTATAGTTTAAAAAACTATTTAAGTTCATGCATAATGGTAGCTTATATAACTTAGTTTCTTATTAGATAATGTATTGATAACTTTATTTATAAAACATATAAGTTTTTATATTGTAAAAGGAAGAGAATGATTGTTAAATGAAGAGATAATATAGTATATCTTTTTCTGTTTTGATTAAAAGAAATTATATAAAATGGTATGTTACCTATATAATACATGGCTATCATATGTATTCTAGTGTCTTGAAAACCGTGTCCAACTATGATTTACGGAAACCAGAGTTCAAATCATGACATAAAATAAAATTAGGAATATATATATATATATATATATATATATATATAGGGTGAGTTTATTGTGAGAAAATTTAAAAGTGTGAGAAAGATAAGAAAGAATCTAAACCATTAGATATTTAATCTAATTGTTGAGATGATAGTGACAATTCTGTAAATAATGTTGACTATTAAACTAACCTAATTTTATAGATTAAAGGTATAAAGGTAAATTAAATATTTTTAAATTAAGAAACTAACATTAATACACATGCAAAGTTCCCCCTTTCTTTTTTAAACATCAATATTTTTTTATACGTAACTCTTTTTTTTTAGAAAAAATACACCATAATAACGAGCGTTTTTTTATCTTTAATATGAGTACCATATTGATATACTTATGTAGAGTTATTTCTGTTTTTATATATTTAGGGTGTTATTTCTGTTTTGATTCTAATTAAAGTGTTAACTGGTGTTATATTAGGGTGTTATTTCTGTTATATTTAATGTTAGGGTGTTCTTTATAAGAAGTGTGCCTTCAATATAACTGTTGTGGTGTTTTTATGAGTTATGGTGTTATATTTTTATATTTCTGTTTTTTATAAGATGTATGCCTTCAATATACATGTTGTAGGTTTTTTTATGAGTTAGGTGTTTATATAAGTTAGGGTGTTTTTATAAGATTTATGCCTTCAATATACATGTTGTGGTGTTTTTATGAGTTAGAGTGTTATTTCAAATTCGAAAATCCCTACAATAACTGCCAAAAATCGGTTGCAATATATTCATTCCATAATTAGATTTTATTAGTTAAATTACACGTATACCTTAAACTACCAAAATAAAAAGGGACACATGTCACCTCCATAATTTTTCTTAGGGAAAATGTTACAGAATAGTAACTAAGTTTCAAAAGTGTTATAATTAAGTCACTCGTATCGTTTTTGTCCCAATTAGATACCTGGACATTCAAATCAAGTCATGTCATTTTTTCCATGTGTCAAGAGAAAAATGAAGCATAAGATGCTAGAGTCGGATTATTTTAATATATGAAATTATATATATTAAAAATAAAAACATTTTAATTACATTAAAAATTTAAAAAAACAAGTTAAAATCCACGTCATCACTTGAAGTTGGCATCAAATAAAAGGGGAAAAAATAAACAAAAATCCACATCACCACGGTTACCTATGTAATGGATGAAAAACCCCTTAATTTTAATAAAAGATGAATGTTGAGTGACCTGATTGAAACACTTTTAAAACTTTGTTACTATCTACAAAGTTACCCCTTTTTCTTATCCTTCTCACACTTTTAAATTTTCTCACATGAACCTCTACCTATATATATATATTAGTGTAGTTTAGGATGCATAATATGAGTAGAGTAGAATTCGCCGTTAAAAAAAAAACGTCGTAGAGAACCACAGATGCTAGCATCTTAGTGTTGGCGGACTGCGGACAGGTTTTCACAAAGAAAAAATAAGCCATTAGAGCACAAGCGATCTATATTGGGTGTTCCACTCATAAATATAATTAATCCCAAACACCCTCAAAACAACTTACTACACATCAACACTTAATATGTAGATAACGGTTCTTTATTTTTGTCTTTAACAACTTTTTACACCTAAATACCCCGTAACATTGTACTTGTAAGGATTTAAACTTACATTACTTTACTTTTGTGAGGGGCAAAAAAAATATACCACTAGACGATTAGATCATAGGTATAGATAAACAATTTTAATAATTGAAATCATAACATGTTACATGAAATGTTGTGTGCAGGAAATGAACAAAGAACATTTAGAGAAAAGGGAGTTGATTCATGCTCTAGCCAAAGACCGAAAACTTTCTGAAATCCCGAAAATACCCCAGGTCAGCCTTCCTACCATCGAGTTTGACTCGGCTTTTGACTTTTGTAAATGTTGAGACATATATTCACCATTTCAATTTGCAGCCAACTATGATAATATGGGTGATAAAGATCAAGTTTTTCCATTGGAATTGGGCTATAGATTAAAAAGGTTGACTTTAACCGACCAATGAGAGTGAGACTTTTAGTGTTGTGTTTGACTTTTGAAGTCAAGGAGAGAGATGAATATTATTGACTAATGTGATATGTATATGATGCAGGCATTTGGGTGATAATGCAGATTTGGTGGTGTTAAAAGGATACACGGCATGCTTACATTGTAGAGAAAACAAAGGAATTCTACAAACACCTTAAGTCGTTTTTGCTCCCTCAAGTCCCTCCTATTCCTTCATCCGCCACTGCCGCCACCACAACCAACGCCCACGATCCTCGTCATCTCCACAATAACAGCCCCGCCACAGTAACTACCTGATTCATATGGTAAAAGTTAAAAAGTGTCGAAAAACTGACAAAAATAGACACTTCAAGTTGCAATTCTAATGAGTCTCGAGTCCCTAAGTTTTTTTTTTTAACTTTAATTAAACTGTTTAATGATTCGATATGACTCGTGTAATCCAACAGTTAAATCATTTATGGATAATATTACCAGGATAACAATGTTTTTAACTAAACAATTTCCAAAACCGAACCATAAAATCATATTAAACAACCTTCTATATCCGAGTCCTCCAATAATTTAGTTTGCTACAATAACTATATGGTGTACCCCAACTTTTGATAAAGAAAATAGATAAAAATGGTTGTGAATGTGAAGACAACCTCAGTATTCAACTGTCTCATTAAGAACTCCAGCAGTATGCTAGGTGCGTCACTAACCAACCGATCGTGGGTTGATAGACTCAACATGAACATGTTACAGATGGATTTTTATTGTTACAGAATCTAATACCGATACTGCAAATATCAAAAAATTAAAAAATACATAGGTGTTTGATCCAAGTACCATATAAATCTATCTTTCCTTCAATAAACATACAATTTGTACTCTATGATACATAAACCTGAAGCAAGCTACTTCAAGAACCAAGTTAAACAAACAAAACTTTTATATTAGAAAAAAAAAGGATCAAGTTAATCAACTAGTGCTTTCTTTCATTATAGAAACCAATACCCATGCAACCTATAAGTGAACTAAATAACTGTATGGCGCGATTCAAATAGGCATCAGGGTGATCCCACAACAACCATGTTCTTCGAGCATATTGAACAGATGTGACGATAAACGGGCAAATTAGGTAAACTGTCCGAAAAACGACAAACAATGTGGCTAAAGCAAGATATGTTTCTTGCTTAAGTAAATTCTCGGGTGATTTTGCCCATGAAAACGGGCAGATTTCTGGATCTATGTTGTTATTATCGCCTTTATCATGAACCAAAACATCCACTTTGTTTAGGAATGTTTTATCTTGTTTAGCATTTAAACCTGTGTCCATAAAGTAATTTATCAGTTAAGTATGTTTCGAATCAAAGGTTAGTAGTCAGTTTCATAAAAAATAAACTTCATACCCGTAACATCTGTGTAGAAACTCACAAGAGAACTAAGAGTCCGAGAGCCATGATAACGCGCACGCATAGTCGAGTTTAGTACAAAGAGAGTAGGAAATCCATTAACTCCATATTTCAAAAGCGTGCTACAACAAATAAACTAGCGTTAGTCTTATATTTCATCCATTTATGGAAAAAAAGCTAACGGAGTAAGGGTAAAATTTTTATGGAACTTAACGAAAGGGTAACAGGCCATATAAGGACTCAATTAACATCTTTGGTGTTTTCCATACCGGCCATATAAATGCGAAATCAAAAATATAATATATACTTTGGGAAACGTAAGTGAGAGTGTAAAGGTTGCAAACCTCGGCTTCACAACGGATTCTTCAATTGCATAATGAGGGATGGAAGGATACAACGAAGACATTGTTGATAAACTTGGTTTAAAAACGGTAGAAAACGGGCACCATGATGCATAAAAGAGGACAGCAACATGATCGTGAGTGTTGGTATCAACCATACTTAAAGCCTTTTGCAATGAAGTCTCGTCTCCCTTCAATTTAAAAAATGCAATTAGCACGCGAGTGACACAAGGTTGTTACCATTTTTGTGGGTTCCAAAAACCGCATGTGATTCACAGCCCACAGATTAGTAATGAAAGTAAACCATGTATATAAATACAAAATGATAAAGAGGAGGCATAATGGACAAATTTCTCTTAATAAAGTTTCACAAAAAGGGAATTTGGATGCGTTCTTTCAAAGTGATTGTTGTGACTTGCCGACGCATAATCGAGGTAATCGAGTAAATAACTAATAGCCTAAAGCTAGGGATAGATAAGTAACTTTGCATTCATCTCAACCATCAGTTTTTTATAGCAATTTCTCACATGCTTCTTAAAATACAATTATGACATCTATAATCACTTTTAGCCATAGACGCTAACACCTCCAAAAGCTGATTTCCTGCTTTATCCATATCTTATATAATCTTGTGCTCAATAGACCGAGCCAACCTTCTTTTATGTATGCACTGTTGCGCATAAGTAGTCATTGGCCCGCTTTATGCTAGCCAACAATTAGAGGAGAAAAAGGGGAGGGGTCCGGCCGGCCGTAACCCTAATTAGCTAGTCAATAGATATATCTCCTATACTTGTAATTCATTATCACTCAATAAAAAGAAAACCCTAGTCGCCCCTGTGAACGTAGGTTGCACACCGCAACCGAACCACGTAAAATCTGTCGTGTTCTTTACAGCTTTTCTGTTTGTGTTTATTCGTGTGCTGCTTGTGCGATCCTAACAACATATGCACTACCAATCCACAAATTATAATACAAAACTCACATCACTAGGGACCATAAATGCATGCAAAATGCTACATCACCTAAAGTCGAATCAACAAACTTTCTTTTGTACAAATGACTCAATCAAATAAATCCAAATGAAGCAACACAAAAATCCCTAAACAAGCCCAAACAACTATCACCATTTAAATATGATCATACAGCTAGACTGAAACTTCTAATTGATGCATGAGACATTCAACTCTAATCACACACACACTATATAACTTAAAACAACACAATTACACATAACCATAAGTGTATAAACAAGTAAATACCTCAATAACACCGAGATAATAATCAATTCCACTCAAGCGACAAACTGTATCGTCAAATCCAAAGATCAAATCTCCAATCGACTTCGTAGGGCAAACAGAATCCAAAACCCTAACCCTAGAAAGCTCATCGGCGCACGTTAGACTGCTAAAAACCACCAATAGAATCAATCCAGTTCGCATAACCATTGTTGGACTCATAGTTATCGTTGATGTCGATATATACATGTGGATACACAGAGATCGATTGAATTCATACGGAAATGTTGCGGAATGAAACCCTAGAATTTTGGGGATTTTGTGAGCCTGAAGCTCCGATGAACTGCAACTTTTAATATGCATATAAATAAAAAATTTAAAACATTTTTTTTTTTTGAGAAATTAGATTTAGAAACTTTTGCAGAATTTAATTTAGAGAAATATAAAAATCAATGGTGGTTCTTCAATTTTTGGGGCTTTTGAGTCCGATGTAATACTTTTTATTAATTCATCTTATGCATAAAATGAAAAGAAAAAAAAGGTAAAACCCATCAGATATAAGAAATTTAATTATGTAATATTTCTTCAGGAGTGAAATGCCGATCTTTATATGCTTCTAGTAGCATTCTTTCCGTACTCTTCAAATATAATCTTTATTTGCTTCTAGTAGCCTTCTTTCCGTACTCTTCAAACATAAAAATTCAGACGATCAACTGAACAGGCGGGACCGGATGATGCACGCGTGTGGTCACATACTCATCCGCTTCCACTTAAATTTTTTGAAATTGAACATCAAAGAAACTCTAATCATATTATTAGATATTGTGAAACGAGTTCATAACGTATGACTACAACACTCAAATTTCTAAGATGTTTTTGAATGATGTTAACTTAGTCTCACAATTACCTTTGAGAAAAGTTGATGTAGTTTATAGTATGCTTAAAGTCAAGTTCTCATTTGATATTAATAGTCAAAATAACAATTACAGTTTTTTCAGGATAATATTTAGAGGTATACAAGATTGAAATCAAATCATTATCCAAAGTTTACAACGTTACATGAATAATTAAAACCTTGTATAAGAACCTCCAATATTTGCAACCCCATAATCAACCTAACATTTACATCAAAACAACTCATAAGAATTAAGCTAAGTACACAATAATCTAAATAATTATAAAACTAAAAAAAACACATATCCTTCACAACTCATTTATTTGTGTAAAGCCTAATTCCACATAATCAAACTTCCATTTTTGCCACTTTAACATACACTATGTCCCGGCTTTTGTATTCAACTTGTACACATATGTATCTTTCAATTTCATTGGTGATTATTCACCACTTCAACATTCGAGGAAATATTCGATGTAGAGGTTGTTTGTCAACTTCTAAATGATTATTCACCATGCCATTGTTTGGAAAGACACACTCCCAAATGTATACTCTTTCTTGGTTATTCAACACTACATCATTTAATAAAAAAAATAAAAAAAACTAATCCAAAATGTATATTCGTGGTTACTCACCACTTCATCATTTGGGAAAACACTTTTTTTTAATTCATAAATCGAGTACGTATTAATATATAAGCTAGACTTAATCACATATACAAAGATCTTTATCTCCCAATATCTTTAATTCAGAAGTTTGTGAATAATAGTGGAAGTCTATACATAACTATACATATATCAAATGGTGTCAGTGTATACATGTTATTGATTATGAAGGTTGTACTTACATTGGACACATGTTTTATTATATCTTCAAATCATTAAAGCTCCATATTATTCACACTTATTGATCTAATGATCTACCTTCCACCTAATTTGACCAAGTAGGTATAGTTCAGTCCTCTAGCGGACCTACGATTTATTTTATGACGATGATCAGATGATTTAACCATACGTTTAAAAGAGGTAGCCTTAATTTTTGCCTAAATGATACGTTAATTATTTTACGGGTGCCCCCCCCCCCCCCCATACTTTTCAAATTCTTGCCACTTCTTACCATTTTCTTTTAAATTTACGATTAACCACCTATCTCATTGATTGTCACTAACAACAATTTCAATGGTGATTATAATTCACCTTAACCAAATATAGTGTTTAAAACACCATCTACACCAAAAACCTAATCTAGTTCGGTTATCATTAAATTTAAATTTACACATTTTTCATAGAGAACATGCCTCCTTGCTGAAAATTCATGTTTCTTTTATCTATCCTCTCATATGGTTCTAATAAAAATACTACACCTCAATTTGAGTTATGATGGACTTTGTTGGGACTAATCCTGTCATACTTAAAAGTTGAAGTATGCTAAATGATTTAATTTAGTTTATTTTAGTATGATTTAGGATTTATGTTAGTTTTATTTGGTTTCCTAATTATAGTCTATGTATGTTTCTTGCTCATCAAGGTTTATTTAGTATATATAGGAGTAATCGTTTAGGGTGTATGTACCTTCAATTTTAATTAAAGAGGTTTTTTTTGTTAAATCCGTTGTTTGATTAAGTCAAAATTAGATTTCCAATATACTTGATATGATTTTCATAAGACATTACGATTTATGTAATAATTCCTTATGAATTACACACTTTTGTTCTCCCCATATTTGACCCAATACTCTCATGTAACCAATTATCTTGTTAATTTTAATCTTACATAAACATATATTAATACATAACAACTCTATAAATACTTGTGTTTGCGAGAGGGAGGTCTTAAATTCAGGTATCACAGGCGATATGGATTAAAAGAAATTTGCCGTTAAAAAACTACATAACAACTCTGTAATATCATATACACCATTGGTTACCCATCAGAGTTGCCGGTCACACCTTATTATCCGAAATTTATAACTTGAGTTTGAAATCCTAACTTCTATTTGAAACAAAAAAAAGTTTTCCCGCTATATTTATAATTTATAAATTCTTACGTCTTACACACTTTTAATAAAATGTCATCCAAATCCACATCCAATTCTATTTGTGTGGAAGTTTGCAGATTTGGCCACTTAGACACTTTTCAACTGTTTACATTATTTCAAATATTTACTTCATTTTTAGTCCTCACTTATATAATAAAATAACTTACTAATATGAAACAGTAGATTTAATACTAATTCTTGCAATAATCTAACCTACTAATCTAGTTCAGGGGCGGATGTACCTATAATTAGGAGTAGCCTCCGCTAACACTTGGCGCTCCGGCGGTAGTGTAAATTTTGGAAAAATTTGACGTTTTTCAATTTCATTACCCCTATGAAAGTTTTCTAGATCCGCCACTGATCTAGTTATATGATTAACATTAATAAATAAGACCCCTGATCATATTTCTTCCTTAATCTTATAATACTTGATCAGAACAAGAATAATGCAATATTAGATAAGTTTAAAGACCAAATAATGATAGAAAATAAGAGGAGGTGGTGCTATTTGCATCACAAATCTACCATTTGAACATTTTGTGGTCACCAAATTATCATTTTTTTTGTTAAATATATTCTCTTGTGGTAATGAACCCACTAACTAATAGTTTTCCATGTGACCTCATCCCTTTAGCCATTATTATGTTTCTCAAAATGCAAATAAACAACAAACATATACTTTATTATGTTTTGTTGCATTCCTGCATGTTAAAGAGTTATGTATTTATAATTTATTAATAGTTAACTACTTAGCTAAAACAACCAATATAAATAGAAAATCTAGTAGTTTCATGAAAATGTTATAATGTAGTTTTGTTATTACTTGCCTTGTGAAATGCAAACTACCTCTTTTCTCTCAAGAAATATATATATAGAAAGTAATCAATGTTTTGGAAAGATTTGGTATAGAAATGATCATTGGTACTCATCTCATTTCAAAGGCATGTGGTGTGTAGACATCTATCGTGCGTGCAAACCTATCTATCGAGGCTTGCTATGCGAAAACAAGGATAAATGTTGAGCTTAGAATAGAAAACACATTTTATTGGTACACGACAACCACTAGAGTTTCTTATGCAATAATATTCTCCTTCTACGTGATTTTGTATTTGTAGCATATCTTTTTTACATTCTATTTCGATGTAATTTCCCCTTTTAATTTCAATTTCTTTAAGAATTTTTGCACTGTTCTAACTTTACCTTATAAAAAATCTAATAGCTTTGGGATAAATCGTTTTACCATTTACATTTACGTCATTTTACCGTTAAAGTGGACATCATGTAAAAACACGTTTTCGGTACAATAATGAAAACTTATATAGTGTACCTACAGTGGCGGATCTAGAAAATATCGATAAGGGTAACGTTTTATAAAAAAGAGTAACAAAATCGAAAAAACGTCAAAAAAGTTCAATTTTTTCTAAAATTTACACTACCGTCGGAGCGTCAAGAGGTAACGGAGACTACCCCTGCGTCTAAGGTATGTCCACCCGTGTGTACCTAGGAAAGAAATATTGTTTTGACAAATTTTGTTGTTGGTCAAATTATATTAAACTCCATACTGATGTCTATGGTGATAGAAAGGGACACTGCCTTACAAGTTAAATGTTTTTATTAAGCTATATATAAAAAAATAACTAATAATTGCTTCACTTTTACAGTTAAAATAACAACTAATAATTGCAAATTTTAATAGTGAGGAATAAAACATTATTTTGAGCCGTGTACGATGCGCGTACGATCTATCTCTTTTTTGGTTTTAATTTTAACGATAGATATATAAAATGAATATCATTTACACACCACGAATTATATATACATTGAATTTCGACGAAGAGTAACGTTACGTCTAAAATATGACACTTGTTGTTCTTTTATTGTTTTCAGTATCAATTTTGTAACTTACACTTTTAATCTATTAGTCTATTTAGTTCTTTAATAATTTTATTTTTTTATAAATTGTTTTATTAACTTAAAAAAATAAAACAAAATAAGCATTATATATATATATATATATATATATATATATATATATAATATTATATATATATATATTCACGTAGCTATTATTATTATATATAATATATAATATATGAATTGGATGTGGTGATGAATAGTAAAAGAGTAACCAAGAATTTTAAATAATTGCTTTTTAATAGTATTTTATTGATCATACAGTTTAATTGCATTCGGTATATAAATTACCATACGTTTTACATTGATAAAAAATATTAAAATAAACATTGTATCGACATCAATGTTGTTTGAATAGTATCGATCGGTTCAAATTGTCACAGTACTGATACCGATATTCATTTATCATAGCAGACATAATTGTATAATTGAGATTTTTTTAAACCGGAAACCATAAAAATGAATCTAGGTACCGGTACCGATGATTGGTACGGTACAATAACGATACAATGTCAGTTTATCGAAAGAGAAAACAATAAAATAAATATCGACACCGAAACCATGGTTTTTAGTTCGGTCCAATATAGTAGCGGCACGGTATCTGTTATCAAACGGTAAACCATAACAATGAATGCATACCAGTACCAATGTTGTTCGTCTTAATTTGGTACGCTATGGTAGCGATATGGTGTCAGGTTATCGAAAGCAAAAACACTAAAAATAGATACCAGTATCGATACAAATGTTGTTCACGGTTTGGTTTGTTCGATAGCAACAGAGTACTCTTTTTCAATAAAATATAGACCGCAAACGACCTAAACCAATACCTAAACAACATCACTATCAGTATTGATAATTGTTTTTATTGTTTTCAATCGATGTAAGGTTTTCTTTTTCAATTCCAATAGCGAGTGGCGGTCCTGTAACGAACCGAACTGATACCGACCGACTTCCCGCCACGAAGCACGGGGAAGTATCACTGTTTGTTTTTATATTTTCCTAAACATTTCGGTAATTTTATTGAAAATGGAAATAAATTATTTTTCAGGCATCATAAACTTTACCGAGTATCGATGCCGTATGGTGCCATATTTATCTGAACAAGTACCGACTGAGCAGTATTGATACCAATGTTGGCATTATAAAAATTAGGAGCCAATATTAGTATTCATTTTTATGGTTTTTGATAGATGTAAAACACGTATCGATGTTCTTTTGGGCATATCACGACTTTATTTTTTAAGTTTTAGCTAGGTTGGCAATGGGGCCTAGTTAGGGTCGGGCATAGTAATCTCAGTCCCGTACCGGGTTGTCAAATTGTGTCTCAACCCGGGCCAATACCCATCGAGTATTTGTCAAATAATTACTTGTAAGGTATCAAGCATACCCGTAAGTATAGGGTACACTCATTAATTAAAAAATAGCTTTTGAGATTTCCAAATACATTTCTACTTATTATTATTATTATTATTCATATGGTTTTATATTTATATACAACTATCAAATTTGATATATTACATACATATAAATTTTATCACAAATAAATATATACTTCAAACATACAAATATTTTTCAAACACACATATTTCAAAAGAAATAATACTTTTTACATAATGAACATACTAAAAAAAGAGACGGATAAACATGGGTTAAGTGAAAATAAAAAATATAAATTTGTTTATGAGAAAAGGTTTGAGTAAATGGGTATGTGGTTTTGAGTAACCGGGTCAGGTATCATATAATCAAATACATGTACCATGTCCACATTTTTTTTTTAAAACTAATCTCATACCCGTCAGGTTTCAGGTACACCCTTCTAGATTTTTGTTTCAGATATATCCATCAAGCTAGTGTTATTTTGCCATCCCTATTTACCCTTTGTTTACACTAGGGCGCTATATTCAAGTATCCCGTAAGTGATCCAAGTTTGCTGATAAAAAAATATGATATCGCTATTGGTAATAAAATAATGATAATAATTCTATATATGATATTAATCCATATTATTATATATTAACTCAAAGAAGTTGTAGAGTACACTTCTATAGTGTACACATGGTGTTTTTTACTTGGGTTAATTATTTTATATTAAAATTATAAACATCTATAATATAGAGAATTACTTGGGTTGATTTTATATATATAAGAAGACTGAAAGATGGATGATAAGCCTATACTAATGTTTTTTTAATTTGTTCTTTAATTTATTTTTAACGAATGCGTTAATATTGTTTTGAACATATTTTTTTATCTTTTTTTTTTGCTATAATAAGTGCATAAAAAAATTTAGTTTAGTTTTATATAACGAACGTGTCGATACTCTTTTCGACATATTTTCAACTTCTCTTTTTCTTTGTTATAAGGAGTGCACCGAAACCGACCGAGTTCCTATCGCTCTTTATTTCTCTTTTTCTTTGCTATAACGAGTGCACCGAATTTTTTTTAGTTTAGTTTCTTATAATGAATATGTCGATACTCTTTTCGATATATTTTTTAACTTCTCTTTTTCTTTATTATAAGAAGTGCACCGAAACCGAACGAATTTCTATCGCTCTCTATTTCATTTACCTTTTTTATTTACCATGTTGTTTTATATTTTTTTATTATTTTGATGTTATAAGCCGAGTTACGTCGCAAATAGCATAACACATTTAGATATCTTTTTGTTTGATTTTATAAATTTATTTATCGGTTGTCATGATGAACAATACATTTTCGAATACCAACCACTTTACTACGCAACGCACGAGTAAGTACAACCCTAGTTATTATTGTTATTATTATTATTATACACAAATAAACTTATATATTTGGTCCTCCATAAATGATAACCGTCCCTCATAGTTTCATCCGCCCTCTCTTAACGAACACAACCAACCACCAACGCAGCTGGCTGCAAGCTTCTCCACAGAAGCTCTATATACCCATCACTCTGGCAGTTGTCACGGTGGTGCACCCTCTTTATTCTTCCAACGGGGTCGCCGGAACCACCACTTGTTCATTCTCCGACCACCACTTTTCACCCACTTCACCACCATCACTTCTTTGGAAACTGTCCATTGATTACGGCTAATATTTCAATCTTTTTTCTTCCCACATCATCAAAATTGAATCTTGTTTGTGGGTTTGTTACAAAATTGAATCTTTAAACGGGTTTCAAGAAACCCATTTCCCATTGATTAAGGCTGACATTTGAATCTTGTTTTTGTTCCCAGATCATCAAAATTGAATCTTTTTTTGTGGGTTTTCATAAAAATTGAATCTTTTTTTGTTCCCAGATTATCAAATTTGAATTTTGTTTGTGGGTTTTGTATAAAAGTTGGATCTTTAAGGGGTTTCAAGAAATCATGTCTATTCTTTGCTGCTTTACTCCATTGGCAGGGAGGAACAAGAAACTTAAGGTGAGATTTCATGTTTGGATTTGAGTCTTCTATTGTTAACTTGTTCTGTGTTTATAATAAACTACAGGTTATGTGTAGTAGTTCACTAATTTATGTGACATCTATGTTTAGTTATACTAAAGATTTGGCCCTAAATTGTCTGAATAATAATTAAAGTGTAAGATTAAATATATTATTTATAATATTTAATCATGTAGCAATTATAATCATTTATATTATATTAGATTAAAATATATTAATCCTATAACATAATTAGTTGGTAATTGTTGATAGACCATATTACCCTTATTAACTAATTAGGGTTTCCTTCTGGGTGTATATAAGGAGATGATTAGTGAGGTTTAGGGTTAGACTCTTACACTAACATCATAGCCACCACCCACCTCTCACTCCATAACCTAAACCGAATTCATCCCTAGTTCGGTTCTTACCATCATAATCTTACACCCTAAGGAGGAACTAGATCACACTGAAAAAGATGTCGAACTCCGTGGCTGCGTCTCTGACTGGATTCTCTGCTGGCCTGTCTGCCGTCACAGGTATTTCAATATGTTTTCCATTATGTTTAAACAGAACTGATCAACATGTGGTATCAAAGCATCTGTTGATAAATCAGTTCTGTTTTGAATCCATTATTCTGGGATTATAAAAATCTGGAAAACAAAATTTTGAAAAACCTAATAATAATCCGAAATCACATAATCTGTGAATTAATAATTCGGATCTGATGTTATAGTGACTAATTACTGTTCCGAAATCAAATGGTTGTTTTACTGTTCCGAAATCATCACAATAAAATCAAAAACCCAGATTTCGGATTCAAAATTTAAGTTTATGTTTTTAGGGTTCATCATTTGTTCTTAAGAAATTCGGAAAAATATTATATTTTGGAGTTAAATGCGGATTATTAAGTGTTTTCCCAGTTTTGATCTATTTTTCATTTAATTAAATTTTTGAAATCTGTTATAAATTAAACGGATATCATTTTCGAAATATTTTGATATATTTAGATCAGCATTAAAATAGGAAAACTGATCCCATAATTCCTTAATTTTCAAATTTCAAAACTTATCACAACTAACTGCCATCATTAGGGATTTTGAAATCTTGCAGGATAAGTTTCGAAACTCATCAGAGCCTTATCCGAGATGCCCAGATTCGGACTCATCAGATTATCCGAAATGAGCAACTCGGACTCATCAGAGTCTTATCCGAAATGCCCATTTCGGACTCATCAGAGTCTTATCCGAAATGAGCAATCCGGACTCATCAGAGTCTTATCCGAAATGCCTAATCCGAGATGACCATTTCGGACTAACTTGGGGCTCATCCGAGATGACCATTTCGGACTAACTTGCGTCTCATCCGAGATGACCATTTCGGACTAACTTGGGGCTCATCCGAGATGACCATTTCGGACTAACTTGAATCTTATCCGAGGTGCCTATCTCGGACTAATCAGGAACTCATCCGAGATGCCCATCTCGGACTAATCCGAGTTTCATCCGAAATCCAAGATTTTATCTGAAATCTCATTATTAAATTAGGCTATTTTTGTGAACTAAATTTTAGCTCGAGGCTCCGCCCCGAACCCCATGCGGGGACACGCTGTTCCCCTGCACCCCTCAGGAACTCACCGCGCTAACAGGGGGTTTGCTATTAAATAAATGGTTTTGTAAACACTTAATTAATTATAATAAGATAACCTTTTACAAAACCAAATAGCTTAACTTGAATGAGCTTCTGATGTATCACTTCTGCCCAAAGGTGATTTGATGCATCTATTTATTGTTCAAGTATTACAAAAGCTATGTTAATTGTGCATCATATACGTGAATGTCTTATTTCTGGCCAAAGCTGATCTAATTCATTCATGTCTAGCATACTTAACAAGTGCATAATTAGAGTGATTGTCTCATTTCTGGCCAAAGCTGATTTGTCACAATTACTTTGCACACATACTTAGGTGATTACACTTCTGGCCAAAGCTGATTAATTGAAACGTATAAACATCAGCAAAGGTGACGGCCCCCAAACATCACAATAAACAAGATCCAACAAATTTTTGCTACGAAAAGATGAGTCTGATAAAGATAATTTTGACGACTTGCCTAGTTGACAAGGAGTACATAATGTATTTGAAAACTTGTCAGTAATAGGTAAAGAACAATGAGAGATAATTGAACGAAAAACTTGAGCATGAGGATGTCCTAAGCGTTGATGCCAAATGCTAGAAGAAGCTTTGACAGCCGTGAAAGCGACTTTAGGGATAGACTTGAGCTGAGGAAGACGAATGGAGTACAACCCCTGTTCACTGGGACCCGTTAGGAGGGTTGTGCGTGTAGACTCGTCCTTCACAACAAAATAAGATGAGTGAAATTCAAAGAAAACATCATTATCCACACAAAATTTTTGAACGGACAAAAGGTTTTGTTTAAGGTCAGGAACATGAAGTATATTAGATAATTTAAAGGTTACCGTCACCAATAAGTAAAGAATCATTACCAAAGTAGGCCTCCGAGTTGTCAATGCTAGATAAGTCTGGAGTGGCATGTCCATTGCATCCAGTGTCAGGCTTCCAAGTGAATCCTGATTGGGAGGCAACATCAGAGTGAGCAGCAAAGTTGGCTTGTGGTGCTGCACGTGATTGGTTCGGTTGATTTGGACATTGAGATGGGAGATGACCAATGCCACAACGGTTACAGTGGCCATAGACTGTGTTCTGTGTTGACGCCCAAGAGAATTGACGAGTGCTAGTGTTGTCCTGATTGCGGTTATTTTGGCCACCACGAGAGTTACCACGGGAAGAACCACGAGAGCCACAGTTGCCTCTGTTGTTGTTAAAGGATCGAGACCCAAAGTAAGCTTGTGGTTGTGAAGAAGATGCAGGATGAAGTTGATATCCCAACTGAGAAGCCATGAGTTGAAGACTATGAAGTTGTTGCCGTAGAGAATCAATATTTGGTTGTGGTGGAGTTGGGACAGCAGCCGTAAGGGGCTGTTGTGAAGTTGTGGCAGCCGCAAACAAGGGGTGTGGCACCTGCTGATTGGTGGCCAAGATCTTTGTGATCATGTAGTCATGGTCACTTAGTAACCCGTGTAGTTCAGTAAAAGTAACAGGAGGGGAACGAGCCAATAAGTTGGCCTTGAGGCCATTATATTCTTCACGAAGGCCGGTAACAGTTAACATGACCAGATCTTTTTCCTTCGTTGGTTCTCCTATGTTGGCAAGGGCAGTAGCATACTCTTGAGCCCGGGCCAAATAGTTAGCCGGTTTTTCATCACCCTTCATGGTGATTCGCAGCAGTTGGCTTTTGAGAGTAAATTCATGAGAGGAGGAAACGGGTGCATAAGCGCATTCAAGTGATAACCATACCTCACGAGAAGTGTGTCCCTGAACATGCTAAAAAGATTCTTCAGAAACTGTGTTGACAATAAGCATACGGACATGAGCATCATTGGCAATCCATGGAGCATAACTCAGGTTAACAGTGGTGGTTGTTCCAGTTGGAACATCCTTTGATGGGCAAGGGATGGTACCATCCACATAACCGAGTAGGTTATGAGAGGCAAGGAAGGGTTCGACTATTTGTTTCCAGTAGCCATAGTTTGTAGGTTTTAGGTTGAAAGCAAACTTGTGAGAGTTATGGATAGCTTTTTCCTGATTTGTAAAGGTTGTTATGGCAGCCATAATAATCGGCTTAGATTTGTTAATCGATGCAGGAAGATGGCAGCCACAGGATTGGTAATCGGCTGTTAAGATAGGTTAGGGTTGATAGCTGCAGTAGTGAAGAGAGAAAAAAAAAGGAGAAGAAGAAGGCTGCGGCTGCTTTTAGGGTTTAGGGAATCCCAGAGCATATAAGCTCTGATACCAAATTGAAACGTATAATTGTAATTAGGTTTTATTGATTGATAATGAAGAATACAAGGCCCTATATATAGATAAACTAATTACAACTTGGTACCCTTAATAATAATAAACTTGTCTAATTTAAATAACTTAGTCTAACATGATTTGTGTTCATTTAAGTAGAATTTTTAATTAAGTCTATTATTTTGATGTTAGTAATAGACAATATCACAACTTCATAATTAAAATGGTCATTACTTATGCCTGCCTTAGAATAACTTGCCCTTAGATCACATTAAGACTTCTTTTCTTAGTATCATAACTTGCTCATATTATTTCCACTATTAGCACCCAATAGCGGGATTCCACCATTGACTAGTGATAACTTTGCTGCATGGAAAGACTCTCTCATGCTAACTCTTGCTTTGCTGGACTTTGACTACGCCCTAAGAGAGAATAAGCCTGAAGACCTTACTCCTCAGAGTACCGCTGCTGAGCAGCTGGCTCATGAAAAATGGACTAGGTGTAACCGCATGTCTCTCATGTTCATGAAGCAGTCCATAAGCAATGCACTTCGAGGAGCCATTCCTGATTCTGAAGATGCTAAAACCTACTTGGCTTCTGTGGAGGAGCAGTTCAAGAGAACGTCTAAAGCACACACTAGTACTCTTATCCCCAAACTGGTGACTACTAAGTATGACGGGAGGAGTGGCATCCGTGAACACATCATGATGATGAACGACATGGCCCATAAGCTCAAGGGATTAGACATGGCGATTAGTGATGGTTTTCTTGTTCATCTCATCATGACTTCGCTTCCTTCGTCCTATGAAGCATTCAGGATCAATTACAACACTCAGAAAGAGAAATGGTCGATGAGTGAGCTGATCGCTATGTGCGTGCAGGAGGAGGAGCGTATGAAGATGGATCGAACTACTGATGTTGCACACTTTACTACCTCCAGCTCTAAGAAGAGGAAGAACACTTATCCAAGGAGGGATGTTTCTAAAGTCCAAAAGCCCAATCCTAGTACAAGTGCGCCTTCCAGCTCTAAGAACTCCTTAGGCAAACCCTACTGCAAGTTCTGTAAAAAGACAGGACATAAGCAAAAGGAATGCCCTGACTTTAAGGAGTGGCTGGCTAAGAAAGGTAACGATTTTTTCATGATACTTAAGTCCTATAATTTAAATGTTCCTGCTAATTCTTGGTGGTTTGATTCTGGTGCTATGACTCATGTCACTAACTCAACTCAGGGATTCCTTACAATCCGGAGGCTGGGAAGAAACCAAAGAACACTTAAAGTGGGGGATGATAGAGAATTAGAAGTGAGGGCCATAGGAACTTTACAATTGTTTATGAAAACTAGTTTATGCATTAAACTTTATGATACCTTATATGTTCCTGAGGTAACTCGGAACCTTGTATCAGGACCAAAGTTAGACATAGACGGTTTTGATATTACTCATGGTCATCGCAAACTCTCTATTTTCTATGATTCTGTGGTTTATGGTACCGGCATTTTGGATGGTGGTCTCTATAGATTAGAATTAGATGATGACTTTTCCAAATCTTTGTTGTCATACTATATTAATGAATCACTCACAAAGATGAAACAAAATCGAGACTTAGAGACTTCATCCATGTTGTGGCATCAACGTTTAGGCCACATCTCAAGAGAACGATTAAATCGACTCGTAAAGGATGAAGTCTTACCTCCTCTCGATTTTACTGATTTTGGAACATGTGTCAAATGTCTTAAAGGAGCTCTAATATTTTATTAGAACTCATTCATACTGACATTAGTGGTCCTTACCAAATCGTTGGCATAACTGGACATACTTCATTTATCACTTTCATTGATGATTATTCTCGTTACATGTACTTGTATCTAATTAAGGAAAAATCTGAATCTCTTACAACTTTTAAAGATTATAAAACTGAAGTTGAAAAACAACTAGATCGTAAAATTAAAGTTGTGAGATCAGATAGAGGCGGTGAATATTATGGAAGACATACTGATGTGGGTCAAGCTTCTGGTCCATTTTATGAGTTTTGTCAGGCCAGGGGATTATAAACCAATACACCATGCAAGGTACACCTCAGCAGAATGGTGTCGCTGAATGAAGAAATCGTACCCTTATGAACATGGTGCGCAGTATGTTACCCAACACTAATTTACTATTATTCCTCTGGACTGAAGCGTTAAAAGCAGCTGTTCATATACTCAATAGAGTTCCTTCTAAGTCTGTCCCTAAAACTCCTTATGAACTTTGGACAGGAAGGAAATTTGTCACATGATCCGGTATGTTGAGACGTTTATGTCCATTACTTATGAGTCCAGTGACTGAATGTAGCACAAGTTATTCATTTTTAAGTTGGGCCTTTCAGCCGATTTGGCTTAGTCCAATTGGTCTAAGTATGAATCGGTTGTGAATTAAATTGGCTATATATATATATATTTGTTTAAAATTCGGTAAGGAAGTTAATATATTCTATAATTTCTTTGGATAGTCAACTGCCATATATATTTTAAGGTAACCAACCAACCTTAACCTTATCATAAAAATATGATCATGGTATTCACCAATGTTGTTAAAGAACGTCTAGGCGGCCGGGTACTCACCGAGTAATCGTTACAAGGTCAAGTGTCGAGACGATTTTCTTCAACTTCGCCTAATTACTCGGAATCAATTAAACGTGGTCAATCCCGGCCATAATTGAATAAAAAATAAAACATAAAACGTAATTCTTATGTCTATACATTTAAAGAATGAATATCTTTTTTCATGGAATGGATATCAATTTTTGAAATACTCAAGTATTTGAACATGTATTTTTTTATTTATATATATATATATAGGGGAACGATTTAAAAAGAAATTTTATGTGAGAAGAAAAAAAGAAAGGGCATAATGGTAAAACATTAAATAGTTTATAACTCCTCTTATTAATTATATTATCTCTCATTAATAAAACAAAAACATAATATCCTACACGTTTCAAAATTTATCCTACATATATCTTATACTTATCGGAATTTACCCTACACACATGTAAATTTACCCTACACATTTCAAAATTTATCCTACACATACTAAAATTTATCCTACACATGTCGAAAATTGTCATTCACCATAAATTATTTTATCTTGAAAAAGTATATTAAAAAAATGAGTTACAAGTTTAATTAATTAGCTAATTAGTGACAATTATAGATTTACCTATATGCCCTTTCTCATAATATTAAATTACACACGTTAAATGAAGTAAATGGAGAATTTCTATTGGTTTAAAAGTTATTCTTTTATTCTTACAAAAATTTTCTTCTCATTTGAACTCTCCACTATATATATAATTACCGAAATTATTATCTTTATAATTTACCATGTCAGAGTACTCTCCGCCTAAGCCGAGAAGTCGCAACTCCCCCATCGACCAACCTGGGAGCGCCTACTGACTTCTACAACCATGGTATTGACTTTCTTTGACTTCCTATGTTGTTTGTGTTCTTAGGATGAGAAGGATAATAAAACTTTGCAAGTGAACTTACAACACTTGGGAAAACCTATAGCCAAAGTATGACCAAGAGTCAAACCCAAAGTCAAAGTCAACTTTCAGTGTAGATGTACCCTTTTCCATCCCCAAGAGTTCAACCTGCAATGTCAAGGTGGCCAGCCTTGAAAATCCTGTAAAATCTCAACAACAAGAAGATGTAGCATATGATTACGTAGGTGAAGATGAACACGAAAACGACACAAATTTCAAAACTAAACCCTCCTGGTTCAAGAACAAGATGATCATCAAAACAGTTATTCCGATATAGAGATCAACAAAGATGGACATTTAAGCGATCCAGGGACTTCAAAGAAGCCGTTTTTACCTTCCCCGAAAGCTAAAGCGATCGTGTTCGAATATCGAAACGAAACGGGTCATGTTAAAACCAAAAATCGTCCCTAACGAGTCCTTTGAAGATTTGCAGAAGTTAGCAGGAGATGGTAGTATGAGTCCTGTTTCTGTAACAAGTAATTACAGTGCGGATAAAGTGATTCTCAGAAAGTGTTCTTCAAGTCAAATCTTACCATTCGAAAAGCCGAAAATTATGGTGGAAATTGTTCTTGTGGAGTCATAGAAACTTACACGAACCGATAAAAGGAGTTCAGAATAAGCTTCTTATAATCAATCAACAAGGAGGGTACTCTTCTGATCTAGAACCAAACAGAAGAACTGAAAAGTCAAAGTCAAAACTGGAAGTGGTCAACAAAGAAGATCAACGATGGAATTCAATTAATCAGTGGATGGCTTTTCCAGGTGGATCACCATTGACAAGAGTAGATGAATGGGTTCAAGAAATACAAGCAGAACCCGTTTTAACAATCCGTAATGAAGAAGACGGTGAAATTACGTTTCCGCCCTCACCGGACAACGGTAAAAAGCCAGCTGAAGATATTACCGATCTTCCTGAAGAGATTGCATATGCAAACAGGGTGATACAGTCTTTAAACTCTTCTTCAAAAGTTGCTTATATTTCTGGTATTGGACTAAAGGTCATTCCTGTAATTTCGGGCTTTTCAAGTCTTCGGTCGGTCAACTTATCCGGGAATTCTATAGGTTTCTAAACTCTATACCAACCCTTTTTGAGATTTCATTTTTAATGTTTTTGTGTGCAAATATCACTGATTTGTACTGTTTTATGATGTTTTTGTAGTGAATATAGCACCGGGGTCATTGCCAAAGGGTCTTCATGTTCTAAATTTATCAAGAAACAAGATTAGTGTTATTGAAGGCCTTAGAGAGCTTACTCGGTTGCGGATCCTTGACCTAAGTTACAACCGGATTTCACGAATTGGGCAGGGTAAGCACCTCGACTTACCTTTGTTAAAATTACCATATAGACCTCATGGAATTTAGAGGTGTTAAACTGAGGTCGTGTCCACGGGGTCCAACCCCGCATGATACTAAAAATTTGACATGAACCGAAAATCTTGTCAGACGCATGATTCCGAACGAGACACGAAAATTCGCGGGTTGACAAGAACACAACCCGTTTAACCCAGTTTATTTGATCTTATATTTTGTTTGGATACTAGTACTTTATAATTATCAAATTTACACCAAAAAATAGAAAATGTACATAATACAATTATGTATAAACTATAAATTATAAAATCTTATTTCAATATATTACTTTTATATTCTGAATTTTGGCATTAAATATCTGATAAGTAAATTTATGCATAAAACGCATTTAAAAAAATAAACAATAACCAGGTTAAAACGGGTCAACCCATGAACTCGACAGGTTGACCGAACACGACCAGTTTAGCTTAACGTGTTTGCGAATTCAACCAAACACTAACTTGATCCTATTTATAATAGTTACGAACCCTCGAATTTTGTGTTAGGTTCGTGTTGTGTCTCATGTCGTGTCAGCAATTCACACCCATATTGATATCATGGACACTGTCATGAAAACTGTGCCCAATGTGGTTGGAAGGTCAAGATGGTATTTTCACATATATGCTAGGGAATGACTTTGTATAAGCAATCTTTGGTTATGAAATCGGTAATAAAAATGTAAGTTGGTTTATATTCTAAGAATTCTTTGAAACCGAAAATCGATTGTTTGACCATCAAAGTCAAAATATGTATTTTTTCCCGGGCTATCTCTGATTAAGGAGGTGTACCTAGATGGACTCACAGTTAGCTAAAAAAGTTACTTAAAAATTGAGAAAATTATATTTTTATGAAATAACTAAAAAAAACTATAAAATGTTGCATGAGATATCATACGGTATATGCATATACACTAAAAAGAACAATATGATGGCATCTCATCAGTTTTTTATTAGTAACGCCTCTACGAAAATGAGACGGTGCAAGTAAAATGCTACAGTTAGTAATAAAATGTAGTTTGGTTACTGAGTTGTTAAAAAAATTGTAAGTTGGTTTTTGTTATACGCATAATCTTTACGAAATCCGATTGTTTGAACCATCAAAGTCAAAATCTGTATTTTTATCTGCAGGGCTATCTAACTGCACCCTGATTAAGGAGCTATACCTTGCCGGAAACAAAATTAGCAACGTTGACGGGCTGCACAGGCTGCTAAAATTAATAATACTGGACTTAAGTTTCAACAAAATTACAACGTCAAAAGCACTTGGGCAACTAGTAGCTAATTACAACTCTTTGCAAGCTTTAAACCTGTTGGGTAACCCGATTCAAACCAATCTTAACGATGATCAAATCCGAAAAACGCTTTGCGGGCTTCTTCCAAAACTCGCATTCTTGAACAAACAACCCGTTAATCCACAAAAGGCCCGAGAAGTTGCTACGGAAGCCGTTGCTAAAGCTGCACTCGGGAATGGAGGTTTGAGTTCTCGTAGAAGTTCAGTTAAGAGGATCGGGAGTGGTGGGTTGGGTTCGGTTAGTCGGCATCGGGGCGGCGGTGATGGTCAGAAAGGCAGTGGGCGGCATGGGGCGAAGCCCCGCGCTCATCATCGGTCTACTAAGGGCTTGTAGATTATGATTGATGGATTGATGGATTGATTGATCATGGGTTTTCTGTTTATTTGTTTTGGATTGTGAAATGTTAATAGATCCAATTTGTGTTTGAAAAATATAATGATTGGTACCTTTTTTTCTTCATTTATTTATGTTTGAGAAGTTTAGGCATATAAATAAACCGACCGAACATGAATGTGGGCCCGTTCGTTTTCGTCCGTTTGACTTTTACCGAGTAGACGAATGAACATGGAAAACGGATTTTCTTGGTGGTCGTTTATGTTTGTTCATTAATGTTCTAAACGAACACAAAGAAAGAAAATGAATGTGTTCATATTCGTATTCGTTTGTTAGTCGGGTTACACACGGCTTGTTCCAAATTTGATTAGGGTAATAACTAAAAACAATTAAATTGGAGTGGTTTGGTTTTTTATAGGTCAAAACAAGCAACTTTAAAAATTTCGAAAAAATATAATGACATTAAATGTTGCTGCCCGGGATCGAACCGGAGACCTTTTGTGTAACAACGTGATAACCACTACACCACAGCAACTTCTGTTTTTACTTTAAATTTATTAATTTTATTATAAGTATAATAAACTAAATATACACATTTTTTTTTTGTATCTATACATTGATTACGTATACCAATATTCATTATTATTATATTATTATATTATTATTATTATTATTATTATTATTATTATATTATTATTATTATTATTATTTATTATTATTGTTTTAAAGTAACCAATTTTTATTAAAACAGATACCAATAGATATGCGTTTGACGTATTTTGTTTGGCTAATTAGCTAACGTGTCTAAAGTATTACCCATCTATGTTTTTAGTTTCAGACTAAACATACAAATATAAAACATACTAAACTAACAATTTGATTAGAAAAATAAAAAAAAGCCAGAAAATAGAAATAAAGAATAGAACAAGTGGTTAAGTGAACGATTGAGGGGCTGCTAGAAGTATTTGCTAATGGTGCTCCAAGCCTTCAATATTGGCAACGCGCTATAAGGTGCCTAATCAGGACTTCTTCGAGGGCTATGTAAACGAACATTTTTATCCATTGTTGTTAGCGGGACCCTCACCCCCTACCCTATGTGACTACTACTATTACTACTAGCACGTTGATTAATACTACAAGTCCTCATATAGAACCGTCCATGGGGGTGGAAGAGATGATGATTTGACGCTGAGATGGCAGTCAATGATTATGGAAGAGTATAATGCATAGCCTAATCAAGTTTATATGACTAATTAAAAATCAACGTAACTTGTAGATTGTAATGATCAAAATCATTATGGGGTTTGAAATTTGATTTTTTATGTTGGTGTGTGATAATTTTCAAGATCTCTTCTTAATTTCCAATCATTATTATATCTTTAATGTGTTTTTGTTCAAAAACCTTCTCTATGTTAATCATGGCCAATTTTGAAAAGTTTCTTCCACATGAGTCAACAATTAGTTGCTACATCCCCCAAATTAAACATGTCTAGAAAAATTTAAACATCCCAAAGTTATTTCTAAGCTATCACAAGTTTTAGGATGTTAAATGAATGTCTCCTTTTAGACCCTCAAGAGTCTGAAGGATTGTTTCCAAGTTTTATAAAAAGAATGTGATGTAAAGTTTAGTGAATTAAAACTAAGTTTGAATTTATTAGAAAGAACTTTTTATCGAAAACTTTGTCCTTCTATCTGATTACAAGACATCCGAGCCTTATATAATCATAATATGCATATCATAATTGTACCAAGGC
Organism: Scalesia atractyloides; assembly: GCA_947069175.1. Lineage (NCBI taxonomy): Eukaryota > Viridiplantae > Streptophyta > Magnoliopsida > Asterales > Asteraceae > Scalesia > Scalesia atractyloides. The sequence continues at coordinate 1,701,910 of CAMTDV010000026.1, read as the reverse complement.
ATGCAGACTTTAAATGTACCGTATGACATCCACCGTAACATTATATGATGGGACCAATCCACACGCCTCCATAAAAATCCTTAACGACCTAATTAGCCCTTTAAGGAAAGGACTTTAAATCTATGTCATCTTCATAAACATGTTATTTGTGTTATAAACATGTTAGGTATTGAACATGTTTAGACACGTTTTGATCATGTTATTAGCGTGTCAGGCATTTTATGAGCCAAACATGTTTAACTCAAATCCTAAGTCGTTTAACTTTGGGTCTATTTGTGTCATGGTAATAAATCGTGCTATAAATGGCTAGCTCTTCGTCCCAACATATATGATGGACCACGTACCTCAAAGGGCATATACAGAGACACAATGAACTAATCACATTGCTAGTATAGTGTAACGACACCAGTGATGCCACACCATCGAGCATTTTACTTGACAACTTTTTTCTTTCGAGCGACAACTTTTATTAGAAAAACATGCCCACTTGCAAGCCGCTAGCAAGGACACCAACCAGACACCCAAAACAAATTAAACATCAAAGGACTTCCATCTAGACCACTCTAAACAATGAGACTCAGAAGAATTTTAAATCAAGAAGCTTTCAAATATCCCACCAAAACATACTGAGACTAATTAAAAAATACAACCATGCATATCATAACATACATAAAGGGATGTCATTAAGAATTGTGAACAAATAAATTTAAAACTATAAACACATACTTGTTTTTTTTCCCAAGGTGATGGCAAAAAAAAGTTGCAGCTGCCCGGGATCGAACCGGAGACCTTTTGCGTGTAAAGCAAACGTGATAACCACTACACCACAGCTGCTTTTATGTATGCTTTTAGATTACTCTACAAAATATGTAATCTTACTAGAATTTTTTTTAATTGTTATGTTTTATTCCAATGAATCAAACAGCGGGTTATAGATGATACATATGGCCAAGAACAAAAAAGACAACATAACACTTTGCTTCATCATCCAAACCTTTGTATATTATCATTAACACTAATCCCCGCTTCTCCTTATTCTATAACCATAACTAAATTCATCGCGTTTTTCGTATAGTTTATAACAACACAAACCGATTTCTAACAAAAAATGTAAAATCCTCCCGACTATAAATATCCGCGTAATTACATTCGCCCCACGATTGCCTTACGACTCCCACGGGATTTTTGCTTTTTTGTAAAACTTTTACTGTTGAAGTGTATCATGTCCAATATCAAGAAAACCGGCACCGGATAATGGATATTGACTTTATTTAAGACGGGTTTGACCGCCTTCTTATCAAAGGTTTTTGGCAGACAAGGAGTTTTTCATCACTGTTGCTCTCAATTTCTACAACCCGCGCTTCCCATTTTAATCTTGTAGTGATTTTTCTTGCGGCTTCGATTAGAGATGACGTGTCACGTAGTATCACCCAACCCTGCAATTCATTTTTTATAATGTTAAAAAAACATTCACCATTTTAATCTTTTACTGTTTTTATTATATTTTGTTTTATGATGTTATTTAGATACCTCAGGGCGGAGTAACCGGTCCATTTCAAAGAATACATCCAGCATACTGCAACGACGCCGCTTTGAAGTTTCTAGTGATAAAAAGCCTTCGGCATGAACCAGATCATAAGTTCTAGGATACGTTGGAAATGCTTCACACCTACAAGGTCCGGTTCAAATGTTAAACTTCTTAGTATGTGATGAGGAGCGGGCCCAAGAGCGGGCATATTCTTATCTGGACCAGCTTTGACAAAGGGAAACATTCAACCCGTTCGCCTTTTTTTACCAACTTTTTTTATTTAAAATGTTAGAGTTAGTAGAAAAAAAAAACAAAACCAGGCCCATTTGTAAGTAAACGGGTCGAAATTACCACTTGTTCTGAAGATGGAATGTGACTATGTAAGAGGTGGAATAAAATAGAATGCGTACCAGTCATGTAACACGCCAACGAAACCTCGGTCTAAGATAAGCGGAAGGTGGTTGGGCCCACTGGTGGGGACCACATTCATGACCCATACAGATTTCCCAGCTCCTAATAAGGCGGAAGTAAAACCACCAAAATGAGCATTCATGTCCAACACATTTCTGACCATGTTATACGGGGGATTGGGGTCCTCAAATCCGGGTCGTTTTGGATGATCCGAAAATATAAGGGGGAGAGTAGCGACCAATAGTTTCTAACCGCGGATTTCCAGTTAAGATCGTCTTCAATAAGATCATCAACATGTACACCTGATAACAATATTAGTAATCGAATTAATCGTCTGTATATAACTGTACTAGATTCTAAACTAAGTTTTCGTCAAAATGTGAGATTTTTTTACCATGAACCGCGAGTTCCTTGGAGCTCAAGGTGGCTCTAGCAGGCCATTTTGGTCTTTCTTCGATTGGAATCCACCGGCGACTGTGAGTTCCTCCAATGCATCCCTCTAGTGGATGATAATATGGTGATTCAGCATCATGACCCACTTTGCATACCGAAGGACCGTGGTTCCTATTACATAAAAATTAAAAAATAGTTCATTTATTTGCAAGTCTTATAAGTGAAAAACCAGGATTTCCGACCACAGTGAATACTATTATGGCTTTTTTTTGTTACACAAGCTGCACTGAAGTTAGAAAAATGGATTTCAATAATCTCAACTTTGACATATTGGCAACAACACTCCCAACTAAGAAAATGTTTTATGGTCGTCCCAACTTTGACCAATTTTCCATCGGCGATCCTATACTAACTAAAAGTTAACCCAGTTAGTTTTTGCTGACGTGGACTGCTTATGTGGCAAAAAGTCAAAGTTTTGCTGGCGTTGACCGTTTATGTGGCAAATAAGTAAAGTTTTGATGACGTGGGCGGCTTATGTGGCAAAGTTTTGATGACGTAGACTGTTTATATGGAAGTCCACGTCAGCAAAAACCAACTGGGTTAACTTTTAATTAGTGTAGGATTGTTAACGGATAATAGGTTAAAAGTTGGGACTGTCACAAAACATTTCCTTAGCTGGGACTCTTGCCGGCCAATATGTCAAAGTTAGATATTATTAAAATCCAATTTTCCATAGAGCTACATAATAAAATTCAGGATATGCCAATCTTTATTACTAGACTGTCACAAAACAGGATTGTTACAAAAAAAACTGTTGTATGTATGGATGTGGTCTTACCGGGAAGCATAACAATCTTTATTACTAGACTTCTTCCACACAACCGTTTTGTCTTGTTGCGATAATAAATCCAAACAGAGATCTTTCGCAAAATTGCGCACGATATCCCCTATGTTTGAATTATCTTTCTTTCGACCAGAAGCCCGTGTGTTTGCAACCGATGAGGTCCAAACAAGGTATCCACCAGGCCTAAGAACTCGGTCAACTTCTATTAATTGTATACTGTCTGTAACATTTGAAAAAAAGAGATGATTTATTGAGTATAAAATATGAATGAATAATACATATGCTATCTAATGCAAGTGTAACAAAATATAAGCTATGAAATTACTATATGTCAAATAAGGTAGTTTCTTATCTACAGTGTTTTTAAGGTTTTTATTAGTGTTTTCATCTTGTAGCGAAGTTAGTTTACGTGTTCAGTCCTTTAAGTTTGTATGTTTCACTTTTGGCCCTTCAAATTTGGCTTTTATTTTCTTTAGGTTAAAGCTTTGTCGGCATAAATTCAAGTTAGTCTACTCTACGTTTTACGTCAGCTTGCGGTATAAGTTCTTGTGTGTCTTTGCTTGCGTTTTACGTCACACAGCCGGGTCAAATTCGCTTTTTTTTTTTACATTTTTCCTGTTTTAATCATCGGTTTTTTTAATACTTAGCACGGTTTTACGAACCCCCTCGCAACCGCGAGGGGAGGGGGGGGGGGGTTAATGACTAGTTGTATTCTATTTTAGGTTGGTTTGGCATATTACACTAACTAAACATCTAGCCGTTAGACGCCACAAAAATGGTACTCACAACACTAAAGTCTTAAGGTGTTAAACAAATCGTACTATAAGATAACTAATAGTTTGGCTAACGAAAATAGTACCTTTGTGATTCCAGGCGATCCCGTCCCATGCACTGTGTACCATGTCAAATGAAAGTGACGGGAACGGTAACTTTTTTGCGGTAAAAGAAGCAACCATTGCAGGAAGACCTCTTTCGAGAGTTATTTCGACTTGACTCCCTGAAGACTCGTAATTCGCTATACACATCGTCAAAAGATGATTTTGAAAGAAATATGCTCCTAAGCTACCAAAACCGCAACCTATATCCAATACCGTTCTCACCTGATAAAAATATGTAGAAATTTGTAAGCAAACATCATCAAAAATAACGTATATTCAAAAGGGTATTTTCACTTACTCCAGCTTGTACAAGGTAAGATTCGTTTCTTAAACCGATCATTTCCGCAATCTGATGTGAATAGTCTTCGATACTATCATCAATCATCGAAGACGCAAAACTAAACGAAATCTGGTCATCATCTAACAGCATCATCCTGCATCCACATCAATTAAATAACACATTCGATAACTTCCGTTCATATTGTTTATTTGTTTTAATGTGAAGAGGATTCGAAACACACCTTTTTGTCAAACTTCCCGACGAAAGTACCTCCTGTGCGTTGATTTTAACGTTATCAATCCAGATAACGTCTCTTCCGGAAGGCCATCTATGTGGAATCTTGTATCCAGAAGGAGCAAGAACCAAACAATTCTGTTTCGATGTGGGCCCGCAATGCCGGTCTTGTTGTTGACCTTCGGTCAAACCCGATTCAAGATTTTCACTAATGTTAAAACATGGTATGTGATTTTCACACTCTAGAGGACAAAATTCTGTTTCTTTTGTTCTAGAAGCATCTAGTGAGAGTTCTCCAATGTCCCATAAATCCGAAACCAGTTGTTCTTGAAGGCGTCTATAAGACCCGTGAAAGTGGTTTCTAGACGCGGTTGTGAGTGATATTGTACACCAAAACGAACCCGTAAGCGCAAGAAATACAATAACGAATAAACTGAACTTGAGTAAAAATAACGTTAGTTTATAGCGTTTTCGTGATGATACAGGGCTGAATGTATCGGGAACAATAAAACCGTTTTCGTGAACACTTGTTTGGATGGTGAACTAGTTGTATATGTAAACATAAAATGAGATGGATTCCATGAAGCTCTATGATCAGAGGATAATCGATTTTTATCGAAATCTTCCTTTTCGGGCTTGAATTTCATCTGGGAATCTTCTAAGAAATCTTGAATGTTGCCGGATAGTCTCCCGCCACCGGAGAAACCTCTATGGAGCGGCTGCGACATTATTCTACATTCAAAAACACCCCAATTTGTTAAAGTCCAAGAAAGGAACATTTAAGTCAAATAGATCCATCCATCAAACCTAAATCATATTAATAATAATAATACCAACTACCAAGTATAATTCAGTTTCATGATGATGATCAGATGTAATTAAACATCAGTACATCACAAACATGGGAGAGATTCCATTAAAAGCAGAAAGAAAACAGCAAAAAATAGATGAATTTGATGATAAAAAAAATTATAAACAGAAACTCTTACCTTAATTAGATGCAACAAATTCAAGCAAATTTAATTTAAAAAAAATTGAATTGGATAAAACTTTAAATTTGATTATATGCAACAAATTCAAAAAAGGTTCAATTTTTATATTGGATGGTAAAAAAAAACTGGAATTTGCAACTCTTACCTTGATTAGATGCAGCAAATTCAAAAAAAAAAAGACTGCTTAGGATGGTAAAGAAATTAAAAACAGAAACTTTTACCTTGATTAGATGCAACAAATTCAAACATAATTCAAAAAAAAAAAATCTGAATTGGATGACAAAATAGCTAGAATTAGAAACTCTTACATTGATTAAATGCAACAAATTCAAACATAATTCAAGAAAAAATCTGAATTGGATGATAAAAAACTAGAATTAGAAACTCTTATTGATCAGATGCAACAAAAAATTCAAAATGAGGAAAAAAAAAACAGCTGAATCTGATGATAAAAAAAACTAGAATTAGAAGCTCTTAACTTGATTAGATGCAACAAATTCAAGCAAATTAAAAAAAAATACTGAACTGGATAATTAAAAAAGAATTAAAACTAGAAGGTCTTACCTTGATTAGATGCAAGAAATTGAAGCAAGTTTCAAACTTTCAGTCAATTATTCTGCAATCTTTCATCAGATGATCCTGCAAACTCCCTTATTGTTAAACTGATTTACAAAAAATAAATAAATAATCCCCAATCACAAGAAAAGTTGATAGTGAATGCTACTCATACTACTCTCACCTCAACTATATACTAACAAACATACATAGATAGAATAGATATAGATAGAGATAGACAAAAGATGAGAGAGAAAACATATAGATACAAATATATAGATATATTAAATATGTAACATATATTTGTATGTATATGTACAGATTGACACTGAAAAACGCAATGGGTAGTGGCAGACTATGGATGTGTGAAAATATATGATGGATAAATACCAAAAAACAAATTTTGAATAAAATAATAATATTTAAACGCGGAAATAAATTTTTTTCTCTTTTCTCCTCTCTCTACTTTCTCTGTCATCAGATCACGCGTTAATGAAGAGGTGTTTGGTTACCAAGCTGTAATATTATTATTATTATTATTATTATTATTATTATTATTCATTTTAGCGGTAAATTTGGATCAGTGACATACCTCTGGAATATTAGGGGTAGGGGCGCTCCACTAGTGACGGAGTTCTATCACTCACAACATCCAATCAACTTCCGCCACATTATCAAGCTTTATTCCATCACTGGTGATGGATTTTAGTGGAAATGCCATCACTCACCACAACCCAGCAATTTCCCTCACAACCCAACAAATCTTCAACGCGTGATAGCTACCACGCGTGTTCAAGTCCACGCGTGATGAGCAGCGGCGGCGGCAGTGTATCACGGGTTATAACGCGTGATGGTTTCTGTATAACGGGGCGCAGGGGTGGAACCAGAGGGGGGTCAAGAGGGTCTATGGATCATCCGGTCACCAGAGTTTGTGGGATCTTTAAATATAAAATCCGAGGTTTTTGAACAAAAACATGACTTGAACCCCCTAATTGTAAACAATAGAGAAAAGAACCTTGCGATGACCACCTGACTGAAAATTCTCGTTACGCCACTGACGGGGCGCCTCGACCCCCCTTATCGTGCCACCAACAAAACTACCCGATTATATCCATATCCAATAGGATAATGCATATACACCAATTCAGCGGAACCACCCGATCATATCCATCTCCACTAGGCATAATGTCTATACACCAATTCAGAAGAAAACCCAATAAATTAAAAAAAAACTCTGCTGTTGATCTGTCTCCAGAAGTAGCGGCAGATGTATACGTGTTATGGTACTCCGTATAGATATAGATATATAGAGATATAACTTTAAACCGCCATTGAAGAAGGAGATTCAGTAAATGCGAAATGGTACGCTCTGAACAGTAATGTACTTTGGTGTTCATGTGACAAATCTTTAATAACTTTTGTTTTTCTGCTTTATGTCATTTTTTTTGTCATTTTTAGTGGTTCATGAATCATATTATATGTATACTAAGGGCAAATGTAGCAAAATAATAATATTTTTCTTATGGATTTTATGAATCATATTATATGTATACTAAGGGCAAATGTAGCAGGATAATAATATTTTTCTCATGCTCTATTTTTGATATTATTTATTATAAACTAGTATTTAGGTCACGCGTATTTCGACGAGAATGTTAAACTGAAAAGTAGATGTAAAAATGTTAAGCGCACACATGTTTTGCGGTGTGTTAAGTCGTAAAATTTAGATCAAACGTAAAACATATAAAAGAATAATTAAGTTGACTTAGGTCCTGCCCGTTGCGACAAGGCCATTAAACAACAGAAAAAATAGACGTAAACATATTGACCCATACGCGTGTTACAACGTGTTAAGTTGTAAAATTTAGACCGAAATGTAAAACATTATCGTAAAAAAATAATAACTAAGTCGAAAGATTAAATACTACATAACTTTTTAAAAAAACTTATGCCGTAAAGACGAAAAGTATAGCGTTTTTTGAAATTCAAACAAAACCAAGAAAAGTAATAGCTATTAAGATTTTAAGAGAAGAAAATGAAAAGTTACTAAGGTTTAAAGGAGGAAAAGGAAAATTAGAAGATGTGACATCATTAAGAATACATATGCTACAACCATATAAAGCATAAAAAGTTTGAACATTAGAATTTTTTAACAAAGTAAGTTTAGAATGTCACTAACACGATTATACTTAGTATCACCAAGTTAATTTTTTTTTCATATTGACAAAATTAGTATATTATAGAAGAGAATTGATAACCGCATTAAACAATCATCCGTGACGAATACAACACGATAACTTATTCATATCATGATGTTAAACCCAAGCTCAAACACGAATAATATATAACAAAGGTAATCCAAACATGAACTGCATAACTCAATTGTCTTTTTTTGGAATGACGATTTTCTTGTATTTTTAGCCATCGCACTCTCCAAATTAGAGAGCCCCAATGCCCCCACTTCAGCTAGACTATGTTGTCTTAATCGGGCCCACGTTGGCTTCAGAGTTTGGCTTGGATGCTCCCTCGGGAAACCATACCGCCGGCTGCCATTTGACAGTCGTTGTGCCACCACAAGAGCAGAACTCTATAGGGTAACACACGGTGGGACGAAAACCCAGGTGGGCTCGGGATTCAAACTAACAACCTCGCATAAGGACTAGCTCAAATCCTCCATTGCCTTAATCAAACCAAAAGTGACACAAGTGGGGATCGAGTTTGGGTCTCCAGTGGAGAAAACAAACCTCCTACCACTAGGCCAAAAGTGGGGATGCATAACTTAGTTATCTAAATAGATCAAATGAGTTAACGAGTTAAATAGGTTACGTCTAAGGGTGTTGGAGACATGCATCAGGTAGAGCTGGCGAGTAGCTTGGGTATATCGGCAACACCGGAGCACGGATCACATGTAGGGTTGGTCGGGTAGGAGTAGAGGGTATCATTCACCAATCCCCATAGGGTTGATTGTGTGTGTGTGTTTGTGACCATTGAGCTATGAAGAAGGCGCATGGGTGGGTTCACAGGAACACCGATTCAGGGAGAGCAGGGTTCGACGAGTATCCCTTGGGAAAGATGTCAGCCGTTGATTTGGTGATGAACAGATTCTACGGATTCCGCCCAGTGTACCTAACTTAAATTCAAAAGTGAAATATATACACGTATAACACCAAAAAAATATTAACGACTTGTAAATAATAACAAAGAAATGACAACATTAAATAACCGTAATCTTATCTGATAAATCAAGAATAGTGTAGTAAACAAATAGATGTAATTTAGAGATAGAATTAGAAATTATATAAGTTATTATCAGGTATTTTTATATGAGCACGTTAGATGAGATAATAGGATATTTCATTAAAAACAGGTTAAACATGTCACGTAAGTAAAATAGGGATAGGGATAAAAATCAAATAGGGATTAAATAGGGATAGGGATATAAATGAAAAACTTAGAAACTTTAACCTGTTTAAAATAAATAATAAATTGGATATTGTAGTATCATGGTCGCATGCATCGTACGTCATGGAATTTTTATATTTGAATTTTGGGACAGATAGGGCCCAGTTCAGCAGCATTACTCATTCTGTTTTACGTTGTTATCATCATTTAATGGATCAATTATGATTTTTTTAATAAAAAATATTTTTTTATAATATTATCCCCTCTTAAAATAACTACAATTTAGCTAAAAGAGCGATAATTTATAAATATATAATTAAATAAATTTAAACGATGAAATGTTAACCTTACCCTATTGAGTGTATATAGTTAGTGAATAAAAAATCGATAAATCATATTGGACGTGAGTGTTTTTCTAAAACAAACTAAATCATAAAAATGTGGATTAATTAAAATATAAAGAAAATCTAAAAGTTATTATAGCAATTATACATAAAATTAATAGTCACATGAAAGCAATTATACATAAAATTAATAGTCATATGAAAATGTTGATATGTTAGAGTTGGCTATAAATCGGTTTTTGTGGGTTTACAAAACAGGTTTGCAACTAATTTTGGGCCAAACGATGGTGACAGTTTTGGTTCGGTTTCTAACCAGTTTGACCAGCTAAGTGTTGGTTTTCCGATTTGGCTTTGGTTCGCTTTCAAACCAGATCTTTTTTTTTTCGCATATTTTGTAGTTGACAAAAAAATTACATAAAATATAAATGAAAAAAACCTATCTTCTACTTTTCGTTTTTAAACATTTCAATTATAAAATACATAATAAAATACAATATTCCACAATCTACATATGATTGACACATATTGTATTACAAAAATTACATAAATTATAATGAAAACCTATCTCTACTTTCGTTTTAAATATACATTTAAACAATAATTACAAATGTCCACTAAAGCTTTCAAATTAACTTGAACGATCTTCTATTAACTCGTTCATATTCAGCTATAGATTCTTCAACAACATTCTCATCATTATTTGGATCTTCTAACTCATCCATATGTCTGCGATAGATTATGTGAATTCTTTTAAGCATCGTGGATACACTTAATATCTTTCTTTTAATTTCATTGCTTGTACGCTCGGCTGCAAATCTTCCTTGTCAAATTTATCCTTAAAAGCGTTTCTTAAAATCAGGACGACAATGATACCTTGTACCCCATCTTGTAAGGGGGTGTTTGAGATTCCTTATCAAAAACTCCTTTTCTCCTTTTCATCTTTTGGAAAAGTCACTCCTCACTAACTTCTCCTTTTCTTCTTTTCAAAGCATCAAAACTCTTTTTCCACCCATTACCCAAACATTATTTTATAAAAATCTTTTTTTGTAAAAGTTATAAGTCAATAAGTTGGTTGATAAGCAATCCCAAACACCCCCTACGTCTAAGGTCTAATGTGTATAAAAGCACGTCCCAAGGTCCGAACTTTACATTGATTCTTCAATCCTAACACCTTCCTAAAGTTTGGAATTCTCCATTTGATCGTCCTCGGTCGTCTAGAGGTTTTGGAATGCGAATTAGGGTTGAAATGGACTTTAAAAGGTGAAAGCATCATGTTTTTCGACAAACAGCTCCTTCGTGCGTCGCGAGGGAGGTTTAAATATGTCTCGCGTGTCGCAAGAGGTGTAGATAAGACAAAATAGTCGTAGTGGCATTTTTCATTATTTTCTGGAACTTTTTAGCCCTTCAATGTCGCGAGAGGCAATGCCTCCCTCTCTCGCGGCACGCCAACATTGAGTTTCACCAGAATTTTGTTTTCTTAGTAAAATCTTCATGTTAACTCTGTTTTCTTCCTAATTTTTTTCTACGTCCTCGTATTTCAACCCTCTGCCACCTCAACTTCCAATATCTTTATTTTTAATTTAGTTGCATCCTACAAAACACATCAAAGCTGGATACGTTTATCCCGCTGCTTGTTTGTTCTCCGATTTTGCTCTTTTTAGCTCTAATTGCACACGAACACCAGCCAAAACATATACTAATAAAATAAAGCCTAAAATGACACAAAAAAATAAAATAAAAATCCTATTGAAATAATTTACAAAATACATAGATAAATGAGCGTGTTTTGCAACACATCATTAGGTCGGGTTACTGGTTTCTGCTCTCAAACCCGGATTTTTTTTACCAACTCTAGTTGTCTATACACTTTGACTCATATAAATCACTTTATTCTATCAAAAGTCAGCTAAAAATCATTTCTTACGTAAATAACCTCTCACATATCATATTAGGTCACGTGTCTTTAACAAAATGTACATTTTGCTAATAAATCAATACAAGGTGAGTTTTGTTCATGTATGATTGCTTTTTCTTTGCATAGATATGTGAATATGTCTCTTTTAAAACACAGAAAGAACCGCGAAATTCAGTGTAACCATATTTTGTTCAAATTCCTGGTTGAACTATCTTTGACTCACATTTTCAACACTCGTCTATCATATAAAATAAACACTCTCTATACATAGCAAATCGATAATAAAGTACGCGATTAATTAGTACGTCTAATCTATTACAACAATATATTTAAAATCATTTTTAATTATATGACGCAACTACCTTGACCCTTACCTTATAACTTATTAAATCCACACCGAACTTAAACTTTTTTTTTCTTAAGTTTTAGTCATGTCTCCATTCAATTGTGACTAGCTCTTGTTGGCTAGCCAAAATTGAATCAGACCGTCCAAAACATTGCCAACTATATTTCAATAAATATGAAGTAGACAACCATCCAATTGGATAGAAGATAAATCATCATATGTTGTACTTACAAAATATTTTGCATGGGAACTAATTATTGAAAAGGATAATAAATGAAAAAAAAGTTGGGCTATTAAACACACTATTAAATATTAAATATATCAATATATTTTGAAATATAAGATTTTGTGAATTAAAATATTTACCAACAATGTTTTTTAATCAAAACGCGTATACCATCACGCAAATTGCATAAAAATAACTTTACTCTTATTATTGAAAAGATAATAATTTTTTAAACTTTTCATCAACAAAACTATAAAAGGTTTTTTATTTTAAACAAAAACTTTATTCGAAACTACTAACCCACATAACAGGGGGCCAAACCATAAAAACAAGCTTACTAACATGTTGCCACACTATGGAAGCTTACTAACAAAGTTACACCAATCAGTCTACGACACGTACCTAGCTTTTAACCTATTGCTAATCTAAATATAACCAATCGCTTCACCTCTCTAATAATGTATTTGACCCACACTTGCTTATTTTCAAACTTGACACAATTTCTGGCCCACCAAATGCTCTAACACCCTATAATCACTATCTCATGAAACATCTTTCTAGCCAATCCTTTCAAGCCTACAAAATTGTGGAGCTCCAAAAGATTTCTAAACGAGAAAGTAAAAAAACAAAGCCACTTTACACCACTTACTAACATGTTGTCACACTATGGAAGCGACCATGCAAGACGTGAACAAGTGGTTAACCGTTTCATCACCGGACTCGCATAAAGGACAATTCACATCTTCCACTTCAATATTACGATTTCTAAGCGCGACACTCCTAGGAATTTTTGACATGGATTCCCACGTGTTAATACCATAATTGATTTTTTTTTTCAAATATAGTGTGTTTTAAAACTCAATTTTTTCCTTCTAAAACTAGGAAGCTTTATGTTTATACAATCAAGGAATTCATTTTTTTAAGTTTTTTCTTTAACAAGTTTCAAGCTTGAATGGTATAAATTTCTAAGATCTTAGTTTTTCCTACAAGAAAATCTATATAAAGTTAAACTTTTTTGTTAAGGTACTTTTTAGTATTATGATATTTCACTTCATTTTAAATACAACCCAGGTTTAAATAAAATTTAGAGTAAAATACAATTTGTGTCTATATGATTTGACGTTGAGATCAACATGAAACCCCAAACTTTTTTTTTCATTACATGAGTCTTTATGCTTTAAAAATCTAAAATGATGCGTGATTATGTCAACTAGACGTTAGGTTGACCGTTTAACTATGGGTAAAATGACGTTTACCCCTGCAAACACATGTTACCACCACAACTACTTGCAACAACCCTCAACCGACGACACCTTACCCTCTCTCTCGCTATGCTTTCTCTCTCTCTCTCTCCACCCCACCATACCACCACCACACCATTATCACCAGCTTCATCCTACCAGACCATAATCTTCCTTCGCCACCATTTCCCTGGTTGTTGCATACTCATTCAACCTCCTCATCTATTCGCTTAATTTATTTATACCAATGCCCAGATTGAAAACAATTTGTTGTCAAAAATAAGATGAAGAGTGGGGTTAAGGTTTCCATCCCAAACAAAGTAAGAAAGACGATCCACAACATCGAGGAGATCACTGGCAATCAAAGGAAAGACTACATGTTGCAACATATTGGGTGTTGGAATAGATTCGTCTCCGTCAGGGGCGGACCTACCTTAGGGGAAGGGGTCCGCTACCCCTTGGCGCTCCGACGTAGTGTAAATTTTTGAAAAATTTGATATTTTTTCGATTTCGTTACCCTTTTTTTATAAAACGCTACCCATACGAAGATTTTCTGGATCCGCCACTGGTCTGCATATGAGTGGAAATGGGGGACAATGTTCATATGAGTTTGTAAAGGAACAGGGATACGAAGATGATAAGATATGAAGAAAATTAAAAATAAACACAAGTATTGTTTCTTGTGTTTGATTAAACCGTTACTTTTGAAACACAAGCCCACATAAAGTAAATATAAAAAGAATGACATAATAAATCTCACAAAAAAGTTGAATGTTACACCTGGTTTCCATTTCAACTTAGGTTATTTGTTTTACGTTTCTGTCTAAATTTTACGAGTTAACACTCTGTAATACGTGTATGTGATTCCAAGTTTTATGTAGTTTTCAGTTTGATTTGACGGTGTAAATAACTCGTTTATATTAAACACTAAACAAAATGATATACAATGCAATGAAAATAAATTTTACGTTCTATGAAAATAAGATTTATTTTCAAGAAAAGTGAATTTGTTGATTGTGATAGCCAACTCAAGTAAGTTTAATCATTTAAACAAGTGGAATTCTATCGCGCATTGTACATACCGCAATGAATTTAACCAATATTGATTGAAGAAGATAGTTTCATGCACATGAACTCTAAAATAATGAAATTTTATGAAACATGATGCATTGTATAATAAAAGAAGATAGTTTCATGCACATGAAGTGTAAAATAATGAAATTTATGAAACATGATGCATTGTATAATATGAGACACCCTTTTTCTTCTTTAACTACAAATTTAATTTCTACTTTTTGTGAGATTTTAACTCAAGATCTTTTCAATATAGGTGTTTTTAGAAGTTTTGCTTCTCTCATTAGGTGACCAAACACAATGGTAATACGACCAACCCCAATGGTAACAAGACTAGGAGTGTTCAGGATCGATTATCTGGTTTTTGGATATCTGAAAATTCATGATAGTGAATGTTAATATCCAAACCCGTATCTGAAATTTCAAACATCTGATTTTCAGATATCCGAATACATAAAAAAAAATCAAAAACATTGTTTCGTGCATAGATTAAAACTAAACCTATATCCATTTTAACCATTTTCAACGTCAAAAAACGAACTTTTATAAATCCATATCCGAATCCAACTATTTACTATTTTACTATATTTCAAACTAAACATAGTGCTCATAAACTATGTATATTTAAAAATATTTATTAGTCTTCGGATATCGGATAATCCAATTATCCGAAAATTTTGGAAATCTACATCCGAATCCGAATCCGAATCCGAAAATTCGGATTATCCGTTTTCGAATATCCAAATTTCAGATATTTCGGATACGGATTTTCGGATATTTTGGATTTGGTTTCTTATCCGGATTTTTTTGAACACCCCTAAGACACTCTTTCTAGAATAGGATGCCATACAATAAATCTCGTTTCCTGAAAGCAATTTCAGCCTGAAATTCTAAGAATTAGGACGATATAAAAATTTTGTAGCTCTTTAATATATTTTTACAGATAATAGGACGATTTTGTTATACTTTTTTATTAGGTTTTAGGCGATAACCAGTTGATTATTTAAACTCATGCCAAATTTTTTTAATGACAATTTTAGATCACTATGGACTACCGGAGTAGTGTCACCAGCGAAATCATCCGATTATTTTCATCTTTAGTAGGTTATAATGCCGACACATCAATTTAGAAGGAAACCCAATAAATATGAAAAAAATACCCCTTATAGAAATCAGATCCAAGACTTAATAATAAGCAATTGGCTGATTTTTATGTCAATCAAAATTTGTTCCACAGTATCTTGTGAGACATTTTACCAACAACCGTAGCACGCCAGTCAGAAAAAGCCACATGATTGCTTAACAAATAATAGTGACGAATTTACATGTATATAAAACTTTAGGGCTGAGATAAGACTTTGGGACCAATAAGTATTGGATTCGATTCCCATGGGGGGGGTCCATATTTATTCGGTTTCTTTCTAAATTGATGTATAGATATTATGCCTAGTGAAGATGGATATGATCGGATGGTTCCGCTAATGGCACGATAACAGTAATCCAAAATTTGTGTTCAAAAAAATTCTAAAACTTTACGAATATATAGCCAAATCCAAACTCTCTCAAATTGTTATTTAAAATTACACGACACGAAAAATATCAGTAGTTTACTGTAATACATATTAGGAGATACATAATGTTCATTCATATAAGTTGATATGATCTTAAACCCGTGAAATGGCATGATCAAAAGACAACACCCCTTGCAACGTTATTGTTAAAAAATTAACCAACTTTCCCACCAACTATCACTTAGGTTTTTATATATAATAAAAGATTTAAGTCTAAAAAACAATGCATCATTCCAATTTCCAACTACCACCTTTGTTGTGTTGTAAATAACTATACCACAACACAATTACAAAATGTTAAGATTCACATTTAACATAATACACACCATGAATTCTTCCATTAATTATTGGTTTAGCTTAGGAAACAAAACCGATAGTTCAACTTGTTTCTGATTAAACATTTTCAATTTGATTGTTAGATCCATCTTTCAAATCCTGCAATGTGTATGTATAGGAGTACTTAGACGTAGATTAATTTGTCGTTCAAAAAAAAAAAGATTAACAATTGGATCGTTGTGTACCTTTGTGAATAACTTGTGTGAACTAATTTTAGCCCTTGATTGTCAATACACTAAACCAATGGTCGGGATCTGATGATGAAAATACACTAGTGTATTTTACAATTGATTTGATGATGTAAATCAATTGCCATTTATTCACTCACTTCACAAATACACTAGTGTTCACTCTAGAACCCACCCTAATATATATATATATATATAGGGTAGAGATTAATCTAAAAGAAGTCCATCCTATTTGAGAAACTTAAGAAGCATCTGGACCACACATTTCTTTAAGCTTTTCCGTAATATACACATATGTATAGTCTAATATAAATTCTATATTATATTCAATCAATTAAGATGATATAGTCAATTTTAAACTATACATATGTGTATATTATAAAAAGCTTAAGAAATACATATGGTCCAAAATACTTATCAAGTTTCTCAATTAGCCTAGTGCTTCTTATACGATTCTATATGTATGTATTACAGTTATATAACTAGCATCGATTCTTTGAGGTCCTACCAAGGTCCAAGCTATGATAATGGCATCTTAACATCAACCTAGCTCTTTTTCTCCGACAAAAGTTTCATTATACAGACATTTAGTAGAAAATAGAGCATTTTATTATGTCTACGTACTATCTCGTGTCTTGCAATAAACTATATTTGTATACAAAAAGCATTTAACATACGTTGAAAATGATTATATTTAATAATGGAGACTTCCATTGCATATGTTTCTTTCAAATGTAACATTAAGAGGACCACACCCACCATAATATAACACTCATAACTATTATTGGCCATGTGAAATGTTTCATTAAAGAGTGTATGCTTACATGCCACCCCACGTCATGCAACATATAGCAACAAAAATCATACATACATACATACCACATATTATACATACATATTATATACATACATACACATATATTATACATTACACACCTATTATACACACACCTACATAGAAAGTAAAAAAGGAAAATAAACGTGAGGTAACAAGACGCAAACCCAGGACCTCACCTCTTGTGGTATGTACCCCTGACCAGTTGGCCGTTGATTCCTCTAAACACGAGGTGTGAGGAAACCTTAAGTTTGGTTACTATTACCCTACTTCTAAATCGTTAGTAGTAGCAGTCGTAGTAACATAGCAATAGCAGTAGTAGTAAATGATATCTAAAGTTTAAAGGGTAACATATTTGATTCTTCATTGAATGGGGTTTGAAGGAGTTTTCTCAAATTTCTTCAATTAAGAGGGCTCAACATTTTTATTCATATACTAAAGGAATTTAACAAGATGAATAAATACCTCCATCCTCTCTCTCAATATTGTCAATGCACCATCGCATAACGCATTCAAGGTTCTTTAACAAATTTATGAACAAAACATGATTTAGTTTATTAACTAGGCACATGAGAATTTCTACTTTTTGTCACACTTCAATAACAATATAATTAAACAACAATTATTTAAACCAAACACTACCCTTGACTTCATTAAAAAGTCAATGAACTTTGAATGGAGTTATTACAATTAAGTTAAGACATAAAATAAAGAAAAACATTAGTGTTGACTACTTGCATCAACCTGTCATGGTCCTTATTTGATTAGCCTACTCTTTAATGTGGGATCATTGATTTAATAATAAGTTGGCCAATGATGACAAATGCTTATATCTTTCTATGGAAGAAAAAAAATGCTTCTATGCAATAAGGTGGTTTCACATGTTGCCACATAATTATTTACTTTCTCAAATATTTACCTTATTTTTATGGAGTGAAATATCATAAAAATTTAACATTTAATGTGTGTTGGCTTATTTTAAGTATCATATATTGCTATGTTACTAAAGAAAATAAAAGAAAGTAACACGCATAAACACCCCAAAATTTGTATTATGAAAATTGCTTAATTAAGAAAATGAAGTTATCAAGTCATATGAACTTAAGCCCAAGAATGATCAAGGCTTTGAAAGCCCATGATTAGAAAACTCTAATAAGCCATTCATATTCTTTAAGATCAAACTTAGAGAGAGAAAATGGGGTTTTAGAGAAAAAAAAAGCTGAAGCGGAGAGATTTAAGCGAATAAATAAAGGATTTTTAAGCTTGGATCTGGATAACAATCGGTTGAGGAATACACAACAACGTTTTAGTTAAAACTAGGGATTTCCATCTTTTTAAGTGCTAAAGGGGTTATAAACCGTGGATCTTTCTTCATGGGAGTTAAACAAACGTTTTGGACGTAAACAATTGTGATTTTGGGTTAAAAACGGACATGTTATGGATGAATCTTCAACCGGTAACAATGGGTGTTTGTCCGCTGGCACTTCGGTGACACTCAACGGGAATGGTTGGGGAAGATGGGCACTGATTACAAGGTTGACCAATACATGGCGATACTCAAGAATGTTGGCGCAACTCATATTTGACGATAATACGATAAACCTAACGCAAGTTAGGCAACAATGTCCAGCTATACTCTGATAGTGTCCAACGACACTCTAACAATGACTGGCGACACTTTCGACGATAGTTGAGATAGTGGCATGTTTTCATGTGTTAACTCTCGTGCAAATCATGTGACGTTCATTCTAGCCTAAGGACTGGAGCACAAAGTTGTTAACCACAAACAAGTAGGTTTATAGACCCTCTTACTTTAATGTTTTGGGGCTATGCGCATACTCACGATGTTCTCTAAGGGGTTGTTTGGCAACTTCTGAATGGTTAAGTGCTGAACTAGTAAGAGTCTGAACCATTAAGTGTTAAACCGGTAAGAGGTCTGAACCATTAAGAGCCAGTATAATGCTTAACCGTTCAGAGGTAAATGTCTGAGCAATTCAGATTAGAGGTCTTAACTATTCAGACTCAATATAATGCTTAACCATTCAGAGGCAAATGTCTGAACCATTCAGACATCTGCCCGCAAAACAAACAATCTGAACCAATATTGCTAATCCAACTAAACACAATCAACTCCCATTAGATTAAATCGTTGCTATTTAAAAAAAGGTTGTGGTGTAACTTTTTGTTCGTTTACCTGCCATTCTAATCTTCCTTGTATTATTCTAATCTTCCTTGTATTTCAGGAGTTATTATATGTATGCATACAATTAAGACATCAAGTTGAGAAAATAAAAACAAAATATTATGCTATGGGCTTATACTTTTATCTGGATCAGCTCATCATCATACAAACACCATAAGAACCATTCAGGTCCAATCCAATATACAAAAAATCCGAGCTAACTATCTGAATAATAAAATTTAATATTTTCTTTTTTTATCGTAATTGTAGTAGTGTTTTTTCGTAATTTAGTTTGATTTATTTGTTATGTAATTTTAGGTTAACTAATTTAGTATTTTTATTGGATTATTGTACTTTTTAAATAAAAAAGAAAAAAAAAAATAAAACATTAATTTAGTTAGTTAAACAATAACACTCTAGTTATGAGTGGACTAATTAAAGCTCCACTGCCTACGTGATGGTGACATAACGTTTTAAGCAGCCCTTGCTAGTTAAACCACAACGTTCGGTTTAACCATTTTTCCACGGTTGAAGTAATTTTGATGACTTTCTTTGACTGAACTTTCATTTGCTAATGTTTAGAATGACTGTTGTGATAATAAAAGTGATATTAGATTTAAATAACCCTAATTTTCACTAATTTGCTGATAACACTTTCAATTTTCAATTTGTACACAATACTCACAATTTATTGGCTGATAACACTCCCTAACTAACTTTACCTAACCGAATTAGCTGATGTCAAATGCCACATCATAAAATGCTACGTCACCTGCAACATCAGCTGCCATGTCATCGAAAAATGACATGTAGGCTGCCACATCAACTGCCACGTCATCAAAAATGCCACATCAGCAAAAAAGGGCTACATCAGATGGCACATCAGCAAAAACTATTTGGGTTCGGGTTCAGTTAGTTGCGGAGTGTTATCAGCCAATAAGTTAAAAGTTGGAAGTACTGGTGTACAAATTAAAAGTTGAAAGTATTATCGATCAATTAGTAAAAATTAAAGTTATTTAAATCCAACATCGCTAATCGAACACTTATATGAATGAGACTTATGTAGCATTCAGGCAAATTATCATCCATTGTCACGTGGGTCTCTAGATGATTTTTAGGAGCAGATTTGCGGAAAAGGCTTTCAAAACCTAATGTTTTGAAAAAAAATTTAATATTTTTTTACTGTCAAGAATTTTTTAAATATAAATGATAGAGATTTCGTAACTCTACTATGGAGATGTTGATGTTATAATTGTAGAGATATAAATATAAAAAAAAACATAACAACAAACTTATATTAAACTTTCACTTTAATGTAGTATATACATTTTGTGTAATATTTAATTATTTCATAATATAGTTATAACTGCATTCGGTTTATGATAACATTTAGATTAGTCCGACAAGTGAACCGGTGTTTAGTGATCATTCCAGCTATTATCAAAAACCTTTTTTTTCTGATAAATTTCAACGTGTACTTTTGAAAACATTTATATAAAATATTTAGTAAATTTATAATATATAAACCTATTATATACATGTTAATTTTAAATATATTTATTTATACATTAATAAGGTGTCAATTCTTAAATGACCCGCACATTATATGGAAGTAATAAGATTTTATGTTTTCATATAAAACGCGTCAACCCCTTTACAACACATTAACCAATTTAGTACAATCAACTAATCCATTTAACATGTTTAATACGTGATTACAACACACTCGATTATATAATATTAAAATATACTATACAATATTTTAAGATTCAATTATACTTTTATCTAAAATATCATAATTATATTTATATGATATTAAAACCTAGATTAATTATAAACTATATAGATTGGTTGCAAGAAATAAATGTAAACGTAAAATATTAAAATATACTATACAATATTTTAAGATTCAATAATACTTTTATCTAAAATATCATAACTATATTTATATGATATTAAAACCTAGATTAATTATAAACTATATAGATTGGTTGCAAGAAATAAATGTAAACGTAAATGATAATGATCATGATAATGATAATGTGTAAAAGGTAAATAAATTTGTGAGATGGACTAGGTTGCTTGGGAAAAATTTGTGTGAAAGTTTACGGGTGTTGCTCATGTATTGTATAACCAAACTCGTGTTGCATTAATATTCGTTAGCAAAATATACGTTTTGTTGATGATATACGAACACAAGATAAATACGGAATGATTTTTGGCCACCTTTGATGGATAAAATATAAGATTTCATGTAACTTCTAATTATTTGTGTAATTATTCTTTAACGTTGATGGATAGAGTATACGATTTCATGTAACTTTTAATTATTTGCGTAATTATTCTTTAACGTGGTTATATATACACACATAGGTAGAGGTTCATGTAAGAAAATTTAAAAGTGTGAAAATGATAAGAAAGATTATGGAGGTGACATGTGCCCCCTTTTATTTTGGTAGTTTAAGGGTTTAAGTGTAATTTAACTAATAAAATCTAATTATGAAATGAATATATGCAACCGATTTTTGGCATTTATTGTAGGGACTTTCGAATTTGAAATAACACCCTAACTCATAAAAACACCACAACATGTATATTGAAGGCATACATCTTATAAAGAACAGAAATATAACTCATAAAAACACCCTAACTAATAAAAACCCCCTAACTCATAAAAACATCACAACATGTATATTGAAGGCATACATCTTATAAAGAACAGAAATATAACAAAAATAACACCATAACTCATAAAAACACCACAACAGTTATATTGAAGGCACACATTTTATAAAGAACACCCTAACATGGAATATAACAGAAATGACACCCTAATATAACACAAGTTAACACTTTAATCAGAATCAAAACAGAAAGAACACCCTAAATATATAAAAACAGAAATAACTCTACATAAGTATATCAACATGGTACGCATATTAAAGATAAAAAACACTCGTTATTATGGTGTAACTTTTTTTTAAAAAGAGTTACGTATAAAAAATTATTGATGTTTAAAAAAGAAGGGGGGAACTTTGCATGTGTATTAATGTTATTTTCTTAATTTAAAAATATTAAATTTATCTTTATATCCTTTATCTAGAAAATTAGTTAGTTTAATAGTCAACATTATTTACAGAATTGCCACTATGATCTCAACCATTAGATTAAATATCTAATGGTTTAGATTCTTTCTTATCGTTCTCACACTTTTAAATTTTCTCACAATAACCTTACCCTATACACATATATCTTAAAAATAGTCACTTTCTTGATTATATCTATTATAAATAATAGTTATGGATCAAAACTTTGTCTAAAAAGTTATTCTTGTAAAGAAAAATAAGGAAAGTTTTACAAAAGATGTACATGAGCAGGAAATCACATGATGCAATGGTGATGATATCAATAGTTGGATGAAAAATTCGATGTGACTAATCATTAAAGTATGAAAGTTGGCAATATTTGGAGAGGGTGTCATGTACTCATGTGGGAATATTATTTATGATTAGGTCGTTAATGACTTTTTATAATTGATTATATCAAATTAAGTATTTATAATAATTTATCCAAAGATACATTCGATTGTATGAAGGAAAAAAGAATATAAATAGAAAGTAAAATAAAGCAATACATCTGTCCATGATAGCTAGCTTAGCTGTTTTTAATTTGTTTAATAATTCTAATAACTAGCTAGAAATTGACATGTTTCAACTTTCAAAAAGAAAAAAAAACGATTACATGTGTTCTAAAATCTAACCTAGCTTATATAAATAACCGATTATCACATTGAATTTTTCATTTTCTTATTATGATATCGTATTTTCTTTATCATTAAATGATCATCATTACGTGATGAACATATTTGATGACGAACCGTTCCTTTTGTCTTTCCTTTCGCTGACCCAAACGCTAACCCTAAGTTCGGTCATGCATGAACGAAATCAACAAAGGGTGACTGCGGTGGCCGGGTGAATGGAGACTAAGAAGGATTGGGAGTAATAAACATATCCAATACCCTCATGTCTCATCTTCTTTTGTAACCTATCCACCATGAATCCATGATCAACCTCCTTTTCTTAAATGAACATTTTATCAATGTGGTCATATATGTGTCATTTAGTTGCCACCCACCCCCCATTTAGGTCCAAGTATATGGCGTGTTCACCTACTTAGTTCTTTAGAATTGTCATTTATGAACACAAGCATAACAAAAAAATCAATAAAAGATATGGAAAAGTTTCCTGTGATTAGTCTATATATTGTAGGTTAATTATATATAACACTAATACTAATATATATATATATATGTGTGTGTAAACAAGGATGCATGATTGTATTCTAATGGTAGTTGATATATATATATATTTGGTGAGAACAAGTGTCATAACCAAAAGAGGGTCCACAAACACTACTAGAAAACCAAGGGTTTTGCTAAGGACTTTTTTTTGTCGTTGGTTGCTACGCATTTACTACAAAAATGCGACACAAAAAAAACTCTTAAGTTTCCTAACGAGTTTTGCTACGAAATTGCGACACAATAAAAAAACCCATATTTTCCCTGCACAATTTTATAATAATACCATGTGTTTTTAAACAATCGATCTTCTCGTCCAATAACATATACTAATTCTCACGGTTTTCTCTAAAATGAAGGGTTAAGATAGGACCCAAAGTTTATATAGGCTAATATAGCGATGGTTCGCACAACCATTAAGTATTTAGAAATAATTTGAAATCAAGATATCCACCATGAATACATAGATTCACTTGTTAATACATTACAATTTTTATTCACATATATTGAATATAATATGTACATAAATATAGACATTTATATGGAATAGATACAAATTTTTTAAAAATATGAATTATTGTTAGAAGTATTAAAAACGGTTTTGGTTTATCAATTTTTTTACTTGCAATAATTTATAAGTATTCGGTAGTGAAACTCAAAACTCACCTTATATATATATCCTCTCTAATTTTTCTTCTTCCAAAATGGTATAGAAAACGTACGCACACATGGATATATGTATTCTGTGTGCACATATGCATTTAGGGAAAAGATTATAATGCCATACATCTTACAAATAATCTCAAACATGTTATATTCCACACACATCCTAGTTTTTTTATCAGTTCATCACCAAAATATTTAGAGACGGAAATTACCAGTGACGTTGTAGCCATCCCCTTTGATAATCACCCAAAGATAAAAAAAAAAAAACAAAACATACATTATACATATTTCGATTACCAATTAAAAACTAAATTTCGCCCAACTCTATAAATAATAGAAAGATTAAAGTGGTTCATGTGGTTTTTCACAGCTTCATTGACCCTGTTATATAATCATAGAATCTTCCGTCGTTTAAAAAATATATATCATTTGTTTTGATGTTGACCTTTTTACATGTGTTGATGCACACACATATATGGAGATAATCATTTCAAGGCCTATTTTTTTTTGAGAACACCAAAGCTTATATGAAGATTTTGTTTTATTAATTGTTCATATTTTTATTAATTGTTTATATTTTTTAGAAACTTATAGATATAGATTTTCTACATTAAACCCATCAAACTAATTTTTCATGTATCTTTCAGTTTTGTACCGTTTAACTACACATATATAACTTATATAACATGTTGATATATAACTATTATTTTAAACATGTTTATGTTAAAAACATAAATGGACTAGCATACTAATTTGTTCGATTTTTTTTATTTCAAAAGAGGGTAGAAATTTAGTCTTGTGAATTGATAATGCCTTGAATTGTGTGTATATAAGTGTGTGTATATATTATTTGTGTATATATGTATGTGTATATATTATACAGCAATCACCATAACCCCACACCCACCTTTCATTTAGTCTTGCAGCTGTCAAACCCAACCTCTTTATTATTAATATACAGCCAATAATAGTTTGCAACTTTCAGGATTCTTTCTATCCCAACCGCACTTTTTAGATTTTTTTTTTAACTTAGAAAACACCAATAAAATATACAAACTCAAGCTATATATATATCACAAAACATAGTTTCTCTTTTACATCATATCTACATCACCATCTTAGGGATCTTTATGAACAACTTTTGTTATTGCTTATGATCAAAGTCCAGAAGACTTAAATCAAGTGTTTGTTGTTCATGGCGTACGGGCAACATTATCGATCTCCATTTGGGGACACGACTCTAACGAAAGTGTTCGTTGGAGGGCTCGCTTGGGAGACACCCGTCGGAGAAATGCGTACTTATTTTGAGCAGTTTGGTCACATTCTTGAAGCTGTAATAATCATGGACAAGATCACCGGCAAGTCTAAGGGTTATGGATTTGTAAGTTCGATATGTATGCAACTTATATACTATTTATTTATTAATTGGTTTATAATAATATCTTTTTTAATGAAAAAGGTAACATATGATGATGCTGAATCTGCAAAGAGAGCTTGTAATGATCCAAATCCTATGATAGATGGAAGAAGAGCTAATTGTAACATTGCATCTCAAGGTTGTATTCTTTAGAATATATATATATATATATATGTATGTATTGAAATAGAAAGTGTTTGTTGGGGATGAATATTTGTTTATAGTTTGTTTGTTTTATTATAGGAAAAATCAAGGGGGCATTGAACTTCAAGGCAGGACACAACGAATCGTCGTCGTACCAGGAAGTGGCACCGCCGCTAGCCCTGCCATCACCATCGTCGGCTGTCTTTCAACATTATGCGTGAGTTTCTCAATCATATACATAAACATAATAGTAGTGATCATAGTACATCTTTTTGAAGATAAGGGTTTTGTTCATTGCAAAATGAATAAATTTATAAACAACATTTGTAACAAGGTGAGTACATAAACCGAATAATTGAACATTCCTAAAATAACTTGAAAAAAAAAAGATAAATTGGAATAACCAAACCGATTGAGAAATGATGATTTGGTTATGACTTTTTACAAGTAATTTTTATGGTTTGTTATGGTTGTATTTATATAAATAACTAAATTAATTAAACAAATTGACATTACATTTATATTGTTTAAAATTTGTAAGTAATATGTAATTTGTCAAACAACCACCTTTTACAGTCAGGATATTAGTTGTACCGTTTATAACTTTGGTTTTAGTTTATAATTAAATCAAATCGAACCAACTCTTACTCACCTAATTGGTATTTTTTAATATTACAAAAACATTAATCTTTAATCAAATAAATGCGACATACATACGTGACATTCCAACACATATAAGTGGGCAACATATAAACATTAGACTTTTAAATAAAATCTATATATAAGATTAATAAATAAAAACTATATATAATATATTTTTTTACAATAACAAACTATAACATATTTTATCAATTAATTGAGTCATGTGTGGATAATATAAAACTTTGTTTATTGAAATTGTATTATATTAATTTACTCTTTACAATTTTAATTATTTTAAAGTAATTAATATTTTTAATGGTTTTAAATTACCATGGTTGGATATCAGCTGCTCTTACATTGAATAATTATTGGTTAGCATCATACATTCATACTCATGACACTCTTCAGAATTAAAACCTTTTCCTTT
The DNA here is from genome assembly GCA_947069175.1 of Scalesia atractyloides. NCBI lineage: Eukaryota > Viridiplantae > Streptophyta > Magnoliopsida > Asterales > Asteraceae > Scalesia > Scalesia atractyloides. Next base: position 1,674,542 of record CAMTDV010000026.1, on the reverse strand, counting down.
TATATATTTATTTATATACTTCTGATCAGTCTTATTTATGCAGGTATGCAACTTACCCCCAAGAATATGGCTACAATTATGTAAGATTTGAAACAATTTATGTAAACTATTAATAATCACCACACTAAATTTACAAAAAATATGTGTTGGATATAAAAAAAAAATCAAAAAAATAACTATTTTAAACTTTCAAATTCTTGACAAAACTATCGAGATTGCAGACTTTTTAGTGACACTAAGTAATCTATCAATTATAAACTAGTTATCAAGAACGTGACGTTCAGGGGCAGGGGCAGACCTACCCTATACGAAGGGGTAGCCTCCGCTACCCCTTGACACTCTGACGGTAGTGTAAATTTTGGAAAAATTTGACTTTTTTTATAAAACGTTACCATTTTTTATAAAACGTTACCCCTACGAATATTTTCTAGATCCACCACTGGTGACGTTTGTCAGTTTCAAGATCTCGACAAACACAATGAATAATGTGTCACGTTCATGATGCAAGTGCCTTGATGTCAAAATCTTGACGCGTAACGCCACGTTTTAACAACAATATTTTTATAAAAGGTGATTATAATGCTAAAATAGTATCTTCAATAATTTTCCATTTTGGTATTGAATACATATGCATTAAATATTGTACACATTGATTGTTATACAGGTAATGTACAATCCAGCAATGCAGTATCCATACTATGGGCCCATATCAACAACAATGTCCTCACCATATTACTATGGGTACTCCCCCACCCAAGTACCTACACCAAGGGGTGCATTAACACCCCAGGCGCAACCACTTCACCAGCCTTCGTATCTGTGCTATCCTACGCAGCCACCTCCTCTACTAGCCCTTCCTTCACCCTCTCTTACTAGTAAGAATTTATCTAAAAATTAAAATGTATCATGTTATAATATTTATTTATCATAACTCAATTTCAATTGTAAATTATTTTTGGTTACTTTCATTTTATGCATATGTTTTTTTAATCTTTTATAACATGATAAATGATAATATACTTTATTGCAATACTACAAAGTTAAGATGTATTATTTGGAATGAGTGACAAGGGCACATGTAACTAGGTTAAATATCCCTAGTTATATTTGTATAATATATATATATATGTGTATGTGTGTGTGTTTAGCCACTCTAACTAACATCTTCACATTTAAAACAAACCAATCATTAGATTGTAACGATCTAGCTGTTGAAAATATACGTTGAAAATGCGACTTGTAGTCGAGATTTGGATAGCTGGCTATGATATGGAAAGCTCGACGTACGTTGTGTTTTGGATGATTAAGTATAATGTTTAACAGGTTAGTATAAAGATCATGAAAAGTGTACAATCTCGAGATTTGTTGAGATTTTGGTGGTTAATTAGTTTGTTTTTTAATAAAAAAGATTGATTAGAATGATAGATACCTTTTATTCAAAATAACTATTTTGGTGTGTGCCCTCCACATTGAAATTGTCAAGATGTTGCACAAATATCCAACCATGAAACACATGTTTGTAGATGTTGAGTGAATGATGTGATGATGCATGTGCATAAAGAGTAGATGTGTGCATGTGAGAGATTATGAGTTGTAAGGGACCATTTGGGATGAAAGAGTCAATGATAGAAGATGAATGCCAAGAGTTTGTATGAGACCAAAACTTGAGAGTCAAATTAACAGTTTGCAATCCATGTGATTTTAGATCCCATTGTCTCTTTTAGTGTTGTTTTTCAAATTTTGGTTGGTTTATGCTCCTAAATTCTGATTCACTAGTCTTGTGCACTTTGGCCCTTTCGCTCCTAGTGTTCATATGATAATATCTGATACGATAAATAACGGGTTAACTTCTTTACTAAATCATTTTGCCAGACTTCCTTGCATGGAGTTGAAAACATGTCAAGCTCGAGCCTTGGTGTTAAGATAAACGAGAATAAGTTGAATCATCAAGTCAGCATCACTCTATTATTTGTATTGAATATATATTATTCATAAGTTAACCATGATTACAAAATACAAATAATGATATAAAGTTTAAGAAGGCACAAACACTTGAACGAGGGACTTTTTAATTAGATCAATTTAATATGTTTTCTATAACATCACTATCTAACCATTTATCTATATAAAATATAACTCAAATTTGTTCATTTTCATATCAATAAAAATTATGATTGTTCTATTTAGGATTTTGCCTTCAAAATTTGAAAATATTTCTATTGTTTTCAGGTTTACAAAGGTCAAAAAAGTTCACTAAATAAAGTAATAATGCTGCAATATCTGCAGGGACCCCAAATGCTTTAAACTAAGAAATGATTAAATTTTTGAACAAATGTATTTGGATATTATTGAAAGGCTAGTGATAACAATTTTGTACAAATCAGTCATTTGTTTAAATTTTTAAAAAAAATTATTGCTTTTTGTAAAAAAAAATATATATAATATGTATTTCGTCTTTTGACTTTGTTGTAATTCACATGATGTTATGTATTTTATTTTAAACAATGGTTTTAATGCCTTATATATTTGGGGGTTTAATTCTAAAGTTACTTTTGAAACAAATTAATAAGTTATATTTGTTTCATAGATTAATAATGGAACATTGAAAACTTACGATATTATGGTAGAATCGGCTCTATAATGTAGAAGAGATCACAATTATAATTTCTTGTTAATAAGATAGTAATCAACTTGTCTGGTCTCACTCATACCCCTCTTCATTTCATTAATGTTTGATAGTGATCGCCAATGTTTTCTCCCCAATTAACTCTTTGATGGCATCACGGGGCTGTGCGGGAACACATACCCCTCTTCATCTCACTAATCTTCAGCGCACCAAGATCACCCCACGCGGGGGTGTAGCAACACAAGTGATCCCAATTTAAAATTTTTATTTTTATAGTTGTTGGTAACATATTAATATGATTTTCTTTAACAATTTGTGTTTTTTAGCTTTTAAAAAATACCAAATATTTGGTAATATAAAAGACTTGTTCGTGCGTTCAGTTTTATACTATTAAATTAAATAGGTTTTTTTCTTAAACTATGACCAACACTATTGGGCTTTATTATTAATATTAGTATAGACTATTGGGCCTTTCAAACATTTTAATGGCTATTGGGCTCGTTGAAGCTACTCGATTATATTTTCACAAACCCAATTAACCAAACTTTCTGTAAATTTAAATTTTCAACAGTTACTAGCTTTTTACCCGCCGCGCGTTGCGGCGGCACTGTATGCAAACTGATAACGTATAGACTACAATTGACTGAACTTGTTTCCGAACTAAATTTACGTAGAAACATATGTAACTCAAATTTATACCATAAAATCAAAACGTATCAAATTTATGTCAAAACGTAGTCCAACTCAAAACGTACATGAAAGAAAACATTTTATAATTGACACGACTCATTTTCAAACAAAAACTACGTTAAAGCGTAAACAAACTCGAATTTATACCGACATATACATAAAAGAACGTAACATATGAGTATTAGGGTAACCTCAAAACTTTAGAGACATAAGGGGATGAAAGTGACATTCACAAAGTTAGAGGTTTACGTTTGACATAACACCAAAGTTATTGGGTAGAATGGGTTGCATGTCAAAAGTTTGAGTGTTAAAAAGAGAAGTTAGAAAGTATGACGACCTTTTTTGTGAAGTTAGAAATTGGGGGTAGAATGGGTAATAGTTACGTTAAACGCAGATGAATTCAAATTTATATCAACAAGTCCATAATTATAAAAACGTAAAAGTTAGTTTTAAGGTAAGCTCAAACTTTAGAAACATGAGAGGGTGAAAGTGGTATTTACAATGTTGGAGGGTTACCTTTGACATTGTAGCAAAGTTTGGGGGAGAATGGGTTGCATGACAAAAGTTTGGGTCTTAAAAAGAAATTAATAAGTATGAGAGTGGAAGTGGTATTTAAGAAGTTGGAGGGTTACTTTTGACATTGTAGCAAAGTTTGAGGTTGAGTCTTAAAAAGAAAATTAAAAAGTATGAAGGCTTTTTTGCGTAGTTATAAAGTAGGGGGTCATTTTTTTGTCAGTTGTCAAGTGAATGCTATCAATCTCACGCGTTCATGATAGCCAAATGCAGGGCTTGCAAAGCATCTATCCAACAAAGCTTTAATTGTTTCCATTCCCTGAAAAACAAGCTAAAAGTGTTAACTAAATAGCTGTTGAGAACGCTGGTTTAATAGACTCGATAATATAGTTCAAATGTTGCTGCTTGCAAGTAATAATGCACGTTATGTCTAAAAAGATAATAGAACACATAAGTCATAAATAAAGCCAATTGACATGTTGATATAAGATTCCTCGGTTAACGCATGTTATGAGACATTAATATGAAATGTTGGAGATATTCACTCCGATGTCTGCCTGCCTATTGCTTTGTGTACTTTAGCTAGCAAGAGTGGGGTTGTCAATTAAATAGTATTATCTAGAGTAAATTGCACAAAACGTCCTTTAAGTTTCACCAATCTTGCTGGTTCCAGCCTTAATGTTTAAAAGTTGCCAAAAACATCCTTTACGTTTATTTTTGTTACGGGTTTCATCCTTTGTCACTAACCTAGTTATTAATCCTTGTTAAATGGCCTCACATGCATAGCATGTGAGGGTAAAACCGTCTTTTCTGTTAGTTTTGTGGTATTTTGGTAATATAATAAATAACAGCATGGGCATTTGGGTCTTTTCACCTAAATAAACATTACACTCATTTATTTTACATAAACTTAAAATAAATATCAGTTCTTTATTTTACATTATCTCCCTCTCTCTCTCAAACACAAACACCCACACCCGCCACCACACCACCACCACCTGCCAACAACCACCGCCACCTGCCCTTCCCAATAACCGGAGCCACCCAAACCATCAGATTTATGAACCAGACCGCTAACCCCAAACATCACATTTTTCATATATCTGTTTGTTTAACCATATTCAACCTGTTCACCATCCTCTTCTACAAGTGCCGCGCGGACAAGCACCACCACCACCAGAAATCATCACCTCAGCCCCCAAAACCATCGGAATCACCACCATCTCTCTACCTTCTGTTGCGGAGCCATGACGAAGTCTAATAGTTTAACGAGTTTGGCCGACGATCTAGGGTTTTGATCCCTCTGTTGCTGTTGTTGACCACAGCGAACCACCATGGCCATCCTCCGTCTTGTTTATTCTTGTCACCGGAGAGATGAGCCTTAGTTCGAAACCCTAGATCTAGAAATTGTTGTCAACATCTCTTTGTAACCCTAGCCGCCGCAACCAACAACGACTCACCTTTCACCGCCACGATTAGTTTAGTTCGGTCTGGATACACCATCATTGTACTTTCTCGAAGATGAAACCTGAACATCCATGACTAGGGTTTGATAAAGATTTCGGGGTTATGGTTTCAGATGAAGATGAAACGATGCGGGTGGTGGTGTCATGGTGACAGGTTGCGTGTGATGGTGGTGGCTAGTTTATGTCTGTAAGTTTGTGTAGGTTGAAAGATTTTTTACTGGGGAGAGAGATGAAGGGGAAGGAGGGTGAGATGAGAGAGAGTCCTTTAAGTTTCACCAATCTAGCAGAAAAGACGGTTTTACCCTCACATGCTATGCATGTGAGGCCATTTAACAAGGATTAATAACTAGGTTAGTGACAAAGGATGAAACCCGTAACAAAAATAAACGTAAAGGATGTTTTTGGCAACTTTTAAACATTAAGGCTGGAACCAGCAAGATTGGTGAAACTTAAAGGACGTTTTGTGCAATTTACTCTATTATCTAATTTTATCCACCGCTTCATCTAGGAGTTAAATAATTGTGAAGTCATGGGGACTTAAGGTGTAACAATGATAGCTTATGTAATCACATCAAATTAAACAATTGTCTACACACAAACAAGCATAATGTAAAATGGGTTTAAAAACAAAAACTTAAAGGGGCCACACTACTCACTTGATTGCTTTGATAATGATCCACACAAAAGGTTGCTAATGTTGATGAAAGGTCATCCTACGCAAAGATTACAACTTACAAATCGCGTATAAGGACTAAGTTAAGTGTTAATTTGTAAAATTACAAGTTAGGTTATGTAACAATGTTCCCTAAGGGTATTTTAGGGTTTTTAGATTAATTATGTGCTAATTGGGGTTAAATAGTAAAGATAATAGCTAAACAACAAGATTAGCACATTTAGTTTTAGATCAATTTTGAAGGCTATGTTCACGAATTTTATTAACTGAACAAATGGTTGAAATAAATTATGAAGGTTTTATGGGAGGCCTCTACATGTTTTTATTCTTCAAAAATAGATTTTTTTTTAATTTTTACAGTGTGTATAAAAATTATGAAAAATCAGAGAACACCAAAAGGTATTAAAAAAGATTTTTCATTGACAGTTCTTGCAAAAAAATCATTAAAACTAGAGTTTTTATCGACAAAAATGCAAACAAGTTTAAAATTTCAACGACTCATAGGACTATGTTTTGTATAAAGTTTAGGCCATTTGGACGTATATTGATTGAATTATGATCACTGCAAGATAACCCAAAGTTTATTTTAGAAGTCAGCTTTCACACAGTGACGGATCTAGAAAATATTCGTAGAGGTAACGTTTTATAAAAAAAAAGGGTAACGAAATTAAAAAAAACGTCAAAAAAATGTCAAAAATTTCCAAAATTTACACTACTACTGCCAGAGCGCCAAGGGGTAGCGGAGGCTACCTCTTCGCTTAAGTTTTTCCCATGCTTTCACATTCGTTTTTTTTATTTCTTTTGACAATCTAGACTAATCAAAACAAATACGAAACTTAGTTTTCGAAACAATGACTCTTTGATAAAAATTATAATACAAACTTAGGTAAAGCCATATAAAAATTATGTTTTATTGTTGGACATGAAGTATTATAAAATAGCATTCACATCCCATTTCTTACAATTTAAGAAAACTACTTATAAATATCACTTCATCCCATTTTTTATCCTTATACTTTATTTATATATTTATAAGAAAAATTAAAATGAATTCTCATATTTAAGAAAAAATTTTTTGAAAATCCTTATAATTTCTTAACATATAAATAATTATACCTTTTTATCCTTAAAATAAGAGAAAACTAATTAAAACCACTACTCCATCCATTATTTATTATCCATATATATTTTCAAAGAAAACTAATGAATTCTTCTATTTATAGAAAATGAAAGTAATTAGTTTATTTATTTTTATGGATAAGAAATGAGACGTGAGATGTTTTAAATGAGAAATATATTTGTTAAATAGTGATTTTTTTTATATTAGAAATATAAAAATAAATAATGAAATATGAATGGTCTGACTCATAACAAAAACCACGTTTCATTATGTTTAAACATGCCATGCTGTTTTTGTCATGTCTTGGAGGTCACGTGTGATTCTAGTCGTTAACTTACAAAAGTATTATGCAAACCAATAATGAAAACTTTATTATAAAAGTTTATGTTTCTACTTGCTATTAATTATTAAAAAAGCTTTATTTTTCATATTTATATTATAAAACAATTGACTGTACAATATGGGCCCTTTCTCTGCAACGAGTAAAACAATTTGATTCGAGTGTCACATGCTAAACTATATTAATTGAACAATAACTATTATCTATATATAATAATCGTATTAAACTCTCTCGTTACATTAAATACAAAATCTTCTAAAAATAAAAAGTCGTAGAAAGGGTATTAAAGGATTCCGACTGATCTCACTCGAACGGAATTGCAACCGTCTCATCGGACTATACAATGTAAGATTTAGGTTTTTGTTTTTGTATGTTTAGCTTGCAGATCTTAAACTTTTTGTTACGCCATTGCGTCTTTTTTATATTTGCGTCATTGTGTCTTTTTTGTGACTCATGTTGTATATTTTTCTTCGACATTGTGTTGTATTTTTTGGATTATGTTATATTTTGCTCGACGCTGTATTATATTTTGCGATCCATTGTGTCTTTGTATACTTCTTATTTTTAGGATTCTTTGTAGAATAACTTTACCTGCAATAACTTTAATTAATTTCTTTTAATATATCTAAAAACACAATATAACCAAGGTGCCAACGTTTGAACCAGGACTTCTTTCTAAAAGATATACGTCTCTACAAAATGAGTTATCCTTAAATTGACGATAATTTTTATAAATGTTGTACTAGATTATATTCAATTAATGATTGTTTGTACATTAGATAAAATCTTTATAATGATAATAGAAACGTAAACACGAACAGAAAAACACACAAAGAAATCAAATATGTAAATGACAAGTGAGTTTGACTTGTCTTTATTCTTATGTGTTACGGAACTTTACATTTGCATTTAAGTTTGATGAAACAATTTATTCAATACTTGTATAATATAATGTACGTGTTACCTAATATTTTATTTGTCACCAGAAAGTTGTATATGTCCATTCTAGTGATGAAATTCTATCATTTTATCATTTTTTTTTCATTCAGTTTTTCATTAATTTATTACAATTCTGGTCGAAAATAGATGCTTTTAGAAACACATATGTTTCAAGAGTTGACAAATTTATGAAAAAAATATCAACCCTAAAATATTATTATTTATAAAACTTTTTTTTAAATTAATATATATTGTACCTTCCCCTCTAAAACTAAGCATTTTTAATTTTAAATTGGAAAAGTAGTTGTTCATCATCAACAGTTGAAAAACAAAAGTATGGGCATAACTTGTTGGTTTCGTCAATTTTGACAAGAGGGATAGTCGTGTAGATCGGTGTGCAGAAGACATAATGTAAATTACTTTGTAGCCGATGGATGCTTGGACTTGACTATTTTGGATTCGATTTTCCGGATCAAATGATTATGTTTTTTATTGTTAGGTGTGCTTTTGATGGTTTTAATTTAGTAAAGCCACATTGTAAAATTTTAGTTTCACACATCTAATACAGGTCGTATAACGTTATACGACCCGTATATAGGGCGTGAAATTAAGATTTTGGGGTGCTCGTATAAAGTGTTTACGACCACTGTGTACGATCCGTTTAATGTTATACAAGTCGTATACGTTGTTTATTTCTTTAATTTGATTCGACGTAATATTCATCGATTCACATGCGGCTGGACGTAAGATTCCTCAATTCGTATGCAAGTTATCTAATTCGACGCAATATTCCTCGGAAAAAATTAATTATATGACTAGACATAACAATTCCTTGATTCGCGTGTTAATTATTTGACAAGACGTAAAATTCCGTCAAACCTTACTATACAAAAGACTATAATCTTCTACATTTTTCATTCAATTTCTATTCGTCTATTCTATAGTCTCTCCGTATTAAGGTTATGTTACGCTAACAATGTCGTTTTGGGATGATCATTATTTTGGGCGATGACTCGACTAGTGAGTCGAATCAGACGACGTATGATTTTGAATCAAAATAACAATACAGGGTTATTTAATTTAAATCTTCCGTTCGATTTAACTCTTGCGTCTGATGCCAGTCAGGATCCGTGGGCTTTTGATGCCTATCAAGGTAATCATGCTGGTGTAAATCCTAACCGTTTTGGGTTAGGCGACTATCATGGAAGTGATCCACCACCGTCCGGTAGTGGAGGACTGCCATCCGGGGTTCAAGGTGACGACGAACCTGGTGTGTTTAAAACCGACCAGGTATAACATTTATTTATCCATAATTTGTCGAATTTTTAATAGAATTGTTTTATAACCCCAAAGTGTTTCTTCAAAAATTCCATAACATGGATGATTTGGTGAACTGGTGTAAAGTCGTCGGACGTGATAATGGGTACGCCATAGTCACCAAACAAACAAAGTACGAGGATCCCCCTAGCCACCATCCCCTAAAATATAGCTTACATGCGATTGTGGTGGCTACCACAAGCAATAGCCACAATTAGACATAGTGGAACCAGGGAAACCGGTTGCGAGTTCTAATTGATTGGGACATTCAGAAATAGAATATGTGCTTGGATTCTAAAGGTTGACATGTAAGACTCTAACTCGCCTTTATATATATTTATAGTTGTATATATTTTATTTATTTTTTTAATTATATATATTTTAAAAGTTTTGATATTTCATTAAGATAATAAGATCAAAACTGATTATAAAAGTACGAGTTTACTTAAAATTTGAAGTATACAAAATATTGATAGACACTTCAACACTAATATGTTTCTTGAACGAGGAAAACTAAAGCGGAAGCTCGAAATTCGAAAATGTTCGGTTCTTCGACAATCTTGATCAATCATCCACGACATCCTAAAGATCACATACATTACAAATTTTATCTAAAATTTTAGTTAAATAATATAAGTATCATAAACGAATATATCCAACATGAAAACATGACCCAACAAAACAAAACAAAATTTTTGTTTTAGACCCCGCCGTAAGCTACGGTTAGGCACCGTAGCTTACGGTGAGGGCTTCCTGATGTAACATTTGCATAAATCGGGTCTCCAAAACCCGCTCCGCTTTGTAATCAAATACCAAGTTATGAAAGTACATTAGTTATTTATGATTATTTTGAGTTTAAACGTTGCATAATTAATAAATAAACGAAACTATAAAAATTAAATTGGATAAAAAGTTAAAATAAAATAAATAAAAAACAACTGAAGCTGCCGGGACTCAAACCCGGGTCAGCTGAGGTCTTCCAAGACTTAACATCCATCTCCCAAACCACTCCGCCACAATGTGTTTTCTGTTAACAATTGGCAACCAAATGGAACTTATACGCAAACTCGAATTAACCATTGATGCCATCTGAATAACGGAAACCGGCAAACCGATCGCTAAATCATTTCGACTTCTTTTGGCCAGCTTATAACCGATGTATTTCGGTTTCTAATTAAGTCCGAATTGAATGAACATAAAGACTTCATCATTTTCGCTATTTGAAACCGAAAACTTATCAAACTCTGATTTATTCAAGTTCTGATCATTTGCGCGACTCATAACTATCACAACAGCACTCAATTTCATTTTCGTCAAGTTTCTGAACCGTAAGATCCTCTGAATCCGATCGCCGGAATTTTTCTGCAACTCACCGGAAAACCGGGACTCGCATTCTCACGGTAATTCCTTCGACTCTTTTTGTTTAAAACATGTGATTAGTCAATCTCTAACATAATTCCATCATCAGAATCAATCTTAGTCAACGTTTATCGAAATCTCACCTTCGCCGGAAAGTTTCTGAAATTGCCCGAAAACCACTGTGAACTGGTAAGATATCCTGCAATTCATTTAAACCTTGTTTAGGTGATTTGATTCTATAAATAATCGATCCACACTGTTAATTGTTTCAACAGTCGGAGTTCATTTCCTGTACCGACAAAACCTTCGCCGGATTTCTGTGTTTATCTCCAATCGGTAAATTCTGTTCTTTAAACTCTCTCCATTCCTTACTCTTGAATTACTGATAGTGTCTAAGGTCTTTGTAAATCGCAAAATCAACCTTAACCAGTTGAATTACGCTGACCGTGTAATCCGACGAAGAAGATGAATCTATTTCAGAATATAAGAGTAATTAAAATTCGGTTTATAAACGGGTTAGACACACAGTCCAGCGGTGGACTGTGTGCAAATTTCATAATCACGTCGCGAGTTCGATCCTTACTACGCACACGCTTTACGTAATAACATTCCTTTTTATTTATGAACTAACCGGGTTAGAGCGGGTAGTTGTTAAGTATAATATAAATCAAGAATATAACCGGGTTAGACACACAGTCCAGCGGTGGACTGTGTGCAAAATAAACTCCACGTCGCGCGTTCGAGTCCTGTCCCAAGCACCGGTCAATTGAATTAAAACGTTTTTGTAAATAAAGGTATTTTCAGTTAACTCAAATAAGTATATAAATATAATTAAAACTAAGTTTCTAACGGGTTAGTCACGTAGCTCAGTTGGTAGAGCTACGTGCGCGTGAACGGAAGGTCACCGGTTCGAATCCCGCTTGGCGCAGCATTTACCGCTGACCGAACCGGTCAACGGTCAACAGTAAAAATAATATTTTTTATATATTTTTATTTGTTTATTTTAATTTAAAAATCAACTTAAAATACTTAAAAATAACCTTTTTAAAGATAGAAAATAGCCATGAACTCACAAAAATATATCTAAAAATCCCATTAAAATCCTTAATAAAATCCATCCATTTAATATATTTTCCATTATTATTTAGGTTAGTATTCCTCGTCGACTCGCTCGTCTAAATCATGCCTATCTCACTATCTCCAATCCAAAGCACCTAAGGTGAGTGAACCTTTCAAATTCCCCGTTTTAATCACGTTTTTGGGGTGTATCATGTGTCTTTGTTTATTTACATATTATAACGAAATTATTGTGCATATATCATATCATGACATGTGTATTAGTTTGTTGCTGTTAAGTAGTTATTATTGGATGCAAATTATTATTTTCATTACATGTAATTGCCGAGGCCGCAGCTCCCCATCCATCGAGGTTGAGCTTGATCCCCATTTAATTATGTGGTTGATCTTGGCGTGCCCGCACGATCGGCTCCGTTTGATTGAGCCTTGATCGGTCATTTCATTTTACATTTCAATACATGCAATACGCTCGGCTCCGTTTGATTGAGCCTTGAGTGCACAATTCAATTTATATTTCCAGTTCATGCAATACGTTCGGCTCCGTTTGATTGAGCCTTGAGCGCACAGTTCAATTTACATTTCCAGTTCATGCAATACGATCGGCTCCGTTTGATTGAGCCTTGATCGCACAGTTCATTTATGTTAGTTATCATATGATATTGGTATGTTCATGTATGCTATCAAATGATAATGTATGTTATAATTGTAACTGCTAAATGCCAATGTTTGATTACTTACACGTGCTCTTTTATGATTATGCACAATATTTTATTGATAAACTAACCATATAATCATTATCAAATGTTTATCTACGAGGTTCACTCGCCAACTTATGTTGACCCAAAACCTCCCATTTTACACATGATACAGGTGAACCAGCAGCAGCTAGGAACACATAGGACCTGGATTAGAAGAAATAAAACGATTTAGTATTTGGATTATTATGTTTGGTTATTTTCCCTTGTATTGAATGAACATGTTTGGATGTTTGAGAAATGTAACTTTGACTTCATTTAATTATGAAACATAATAGTAAATGTCATGTGCTTTGGTGATAACCCAATTATGCCCCGACTCTTATTTCCGCTGCGGGTCGGGGTGTTACACCTGTTTCTAACAGAAACAGCCTACCGTAAGCTACGGTGAGAAACCATAGCTTACGGTGGCTTCTGCAGGTTTCCTATTAATTGCTTTTTTTTTGTCACGAAAATCTACGTATCTATTAAACCACTTATCTATTTAACCATCCATTTCTTCCTACCAGATCGTGAATTGATCCTTCACCATAATAACTCGAAATCCAACATCCAATTTAATCATATTTTAACTTAACACCTTTCCTACCCATTATTCGGGTATTATGTTTATATCATTTACTCATGCATCCTTTCTAGTATGCCTTAAGACTTCATTTAACCCGTTTAATTGACATAGCGAAATCCATCGCTTTTATTCAACCAAACCTTTATTCGTTATGTCATTTTGACCCGTTTGGTTGACATAGCGAAAGCATTCAACCAAATCTTTAATCATTATGTCATTTTGACCCGTTTGGTTGACATAGCGAAATCCATCGCTTTTGTTCAGCCAAACCTTTAATCATTATGTCATTTTGACCCGTTTGGTTGACATAGCGAAATCCATCCCTTTTATTCAGCCAAATCTTTAATCATTATGTCATTTTGACCCGTTTGGTTGACATAGCGAAATCCATCGCTTTTATTCAACCAAACCTTTAATCAACATATGTTTAACCCAATAAAACAATTATCCATACATTATATTACTATGAGCACAAGGTCACGTACCTTAAAGCTTTCCCTTCAAACGCGTATCCGCACCGGCTTGACTTCCCGACGCTTCACTCGCGTTGCCTAAAATATACAAGTCGATGTTATTAGAACCACTTGGCCCATGACTAGGGCATGCAAATTCGCCAAACACATTCTCTCACGTTTCCATTAACATTGTCCGGATATTAATTTAAGGTTGGAAATTCGTTTAGGCATTTCGTCATGCACTTTGTGTGCATAATCTTTAAACTACTTTCACCAAGTATACGATTGAGCTAATAGCCAAGTAATTGCACTTATTCAAGTTTCCATGTCTAGTATGTTCCATCAACATCCAGAATTTAGTATAACAACATCAATTAATGCAAGTTTCATACCACAACATACGTTTTCTTTAATTTTTATAAGAACCCAGCCAACACAAACATTGATAGCTACTCAAACACTTAACTAATGGCATTTTATTATTAATTTCATCAAGGGTTTGTCCTAATCATACAGGCTCTACAATTTCTATCACTATTCTAAAATCCCACCATCAATTTCACATCATAAGATTCAATTGTGAATGTCTACTTCAATATTCACTGGATTTTTGACATACCTTATGATGAGATGATGTTGTAGGCTCTAAATTCTTAAACATGCACCAAAATCACTTTGATTCTTGGTCGAATTGGATGGAAATTATGAGATGTTCAAGAATTAGGGTTTGGCCTCTCTTTTGCTTCTTCTGGACACACACATACAAAACCAGTGTGTTGGGTTTCTAATTTCTTTGCTTTTATTTAATTAGGTTTTTCCTTTTTGACACTTTTAGTCCCTCATGTTTGTTAAGTCTAATTCCTCATTTAACTAATAATATATAGTTAACTAAGTTAGTTATTTCTAGCTAAGTTATTTTCTTTTATTTTATTTACATTTATAATTTTCCATTTTGGGGTGTTACAAATCCACCCCCCTTAAAAAGGGTTTCGTCCCCGAAACACCTACACGTACCGAAAAGTGAAGGGTAGAGGCGTCTCATTTCTTCTTCCGACTCCCAGGTGATGTCTAATCCCTTCCGATGCTCCCACTTGACCTTTACTTGCTCAATTTTTTTGTTCCTTAATCCTTTGACCTTTCTGTCAAGGACCGCGATAGGCTTTGCCAAGTTGTTGAGTTTATTGTCTACCTCTATGTCTTCATATCGAATGTAGGCTGTTTCATCGGCTAAACATTTTCGAAGATGTGTCCACAAGAAATACCATATACAAAACGCGAGCGAAATTGGGTTGAAGGGAGCAGGTCGGCGAGACTCCAATGAAGATTCTTCTCATCCGGTTGAACAGAATTGGGTTTGTTTTCTTCCTCTGAACAGATGAAAAGGACGAAAGGCTACAAGATGTTTTCTTTGTCCACCTGAAGTCGAAAATGTTGTGGTGTGCCTTCCTGCATGTGTTGCTTATAGACCCCACCTACAAAATGAACCAGTACAAAATGTCGCCCATCCAGATTATTGGTGTCACACCTACATACCCCTTGCATTGTATTGCCCATGCGTTCATAACCAATTAACGAGAGGACAACTTCACGTGGGTGTTACAAAAGTTGAAAGATTCATTGGACAGACATTGAGCCCCGTGTTATAGTAACCGATAGAGACCTTGCCCTAATGAACACATGTACAAGCGTGTTTCCGAACGCTAGTCATTACCTAGTGTAGGTGGCACATAAATGAGAATATCGATAGAAAATGCAAGCCAAGCTTTTAAATAGAAAAAACACAGGAGAAAATTTCTATACAAGTGGATAGGTTGATTAACTCCACCACGGTTGATGATTACAATTATTGGTACAGGCGAATACGAGAAGGATTGCCAGACAAAAACATGACGGTAAGTTTCATACTAGTTATCTTAATAATCACACTTGAATAATAACCGTAATTATCTTTGTTTTCAAACATTATTGAGTATCTGTTCTCTAGCTGGCTAGAACCACATAGACAAAGGTTTGTGTTTCATTAGACCAATCAACATCTTAATTTTGGTCAGCGTACAACCAACAAGGTGGAGAGCCGACACGCGTTTTTTAAGAAATACCTCAATGAATCAAATAACACGCTTGAAAATGTTGTACCCTTTATCAAACAAGTCCTAGATAATCAAGTAACAGAGATAAGATCCATCATTGAGCAAACCAAGAGTTGTACAATGGATCACCATGACATACCAATCTTTAATTTAATATGAAAGAAGGTTTCACATGCATGTCTGAATTTGTTAGCTTATGAAACCAACGACATAAAGAAGTCGCAAGATGCTAATGGTACATGCAATTGTCATTTGTTTACCAACTATGGGTTGCCATGCGCATGTCGGTTGTTACGATACCTAAAGAAAGATAATATATCTTTTGGCTGGTCACGTCTTATCTTACAGCATTTCGTTAAACCAGGATTTACACGCTTCGATTGTTTGTTGCTTTAATTTAGGTGAGAGGGTTCCAGTGGACTCGGTAGACCCCTTTTGGAGAATGCTAGATATGAACCCTTTGAACGAAGATGTTTAGGAGGAGGATATTGATGTCGAAAACGAACTCGGGAAAGTTAAACAACATATAATGGGGAAGCCAAGAGCGGTGAAGAAGAGCGATTTCAAAGATAAAAGAGGTGGTTAATCCCTTTCTAAAAAAATATAAAACAACCACTCGTGTATAAAACCCATGTGGACGTCCCACTTTCAAGGCTCAACAACCAAAAAAATAGTTCTTTTGTGAACACAATAGTAGAATCATATCATGACAGTATCGTCAAACATATTTCATTTCAACACGAGATGGTTCATAACATTATAGTTATGGTCAACAAAGCTCATTACAAAATAAGATTCATATCAGGCATCTACAAGGCATAACTCGTTTACCGAGACGGGTAGTCTTCGTTTGCGGGTATCGACTTTTATCGATGAGCTTGCAAAGGGCTCTAGACAAAGGAAATCAAAGGGCTCGAGACAAAGGAAATCAAAAGGCAAGACTCAAAAAGCTTATCAATACAACTGACACTGACTTTACCTTTCTTGCCTCTATCCCAACATAACATCCTCCACCAGTCCACTATTACAAAAGCTTCATTCCACTTGCTTCTATCCATACCTTATGCATATACATGATTTCTAGCCTAATGGGAATTATGGTTTTTGAGCTATAGCTGTGGGTTTGTCGCGTCATCAGATGGTGTGTCTGTTAATTCAAACAGAGCTTCTAGGTGGGTGCAACCAATACTACGACTTATGGAACACGATAAATGATCATGACTTTCGAGATGCTCGACATTCCTTAGATTGGAACAACATAGAGCCCACACCTAGTGATAAGCGGCTACAAATGCCATCCAAGGGACTTTTGAAGCTATCAGATGGAATATCATCTTTCACTTAATAAGTGACATTGGTTGTGCTACGTTTCCCCCTTCTTTACTAAAGCTGAAGCGAGTGTCCCTCATCTAACCGTTTCAATCGTTCAAGTTAACAGAAACCATTTTATCTACATCAAGTTACAGAGAAATTATCCAATGCCTACCCTATTAGGTTATTGGCAACAACCAACAAGGGGTACAGTTGAAGAGGGAGTTGGGAAACTATGTATAAGGAACGTGTAATACAATACAAGCTGGTCGTCGATATTTATAAACTATAGAATATGTGGATTCAGGGGGTTTGTAATTGTATTGTTTAATGGTCCAATGTTAATAATTTAATTAACTAATCGTAATTATGATCCAAAGTTACTAACTTAGTTAACTAATCACGATGATTAAGACGCTAAGGGTATCAGTATCGATATTATCGAAACTGCTAACTTTATTTCGTTTTATAGTTTTCGATCGATATAAGACATATGTGGATGTCCTTTGACATGCTATGAATTTATTTTTTGGTTTACGATTCCTATAGAGAATGACAATAGTACAACTAACTAAACCGATACGCTCGAATTACCATCACGTAAAACAAGATAATCTCATTAATTTTTATTAAAAAACACTTTCCTTCTAAATTGAAAGAGTAAGCACAGCCTCCAAAGTAGGTAAACAAGTTGTTGCAAGTCTAATTTTTTTATTTTTTAGTTTCAATAGAAAGCATGACGTGTTGAAATGTTAAGGAAATCTGATAAGGGCACTAGGTATCCATTGTATTCATCACATTATTAAAACTCGAGTAGCATAAGTTAATCATATCTAACAAGAAAATGAATATTTGTATAATGTGTAATAACATTACAAAATTTTGAATTAAATAACTCGAAGAATTCACAAAAGTTATAACTGTATATATTAGAAACCTTTAAATGAAATTAATGGCACGTTTGGCTAAGCTTATATAATTTAAAAAAGATTTTTTTTGTTAAAAGTATTGACTTATGATTTTTTGAAAATTAGTTTTTAAAAAAGTATTTAAATTAGCTTATCTGATAGAAAAAACCAATAAGCCAAAAGGTTTTGAAAAGTCAGGATATCCTAGTTTTTTAAAATGACTTTTTCACCTAAGCAAAAAAATTATTTTGAAAAGTCTTTTTTCTTTATTCAAACATTATTTTAAAATATTAATTTTTTAAAAAAGTCAATAAATCAATAAATTATTTTAAAAAGCTTATCAAAACATACCCTAAGAGCTGAACAATCCATATTTTTAATTTAGTATCTATGAAAACTTATTACCTTTGATTAAACTCGGGAGTAAACCTAGCTCTCAATATCACTTTGATTTATTTGATTCTCTTGTGTGTTTGTTGAGATGTTTGATTATTATTATTATTATAATAATTGTCAAAACAAAAATAATATTGCGTCATTTTAATAAAAGTATAATATCATAAAAAAAGAAAAAATAGAAGCTAAGGCCCAAGGGGGAGTAGGGAGACACTTGACAAACCAAACAATCCATTGACTTAGTAATCACTATATTCATGACCCTTAATTCCATCTTATATAATACACAACTCTCTTCTTTTAGTAATTTACCATAGTACCCTTCACCTAACCCTCTCCTCTACTTTATGTTTTTTTATTTGTGATTAAAATTATAATTTTAGGTTAGACATATAACTTTTTTGACTCGGTTGATTTATTAAATTTGATATACAACTAACAGTCAGAATTTATAACTCTAATTAATAGATACGCTTATTTTTTGACGATAAATTTCTTTTATTCTTTGCTGTCGGTAAATTTAAATCCAATACCTCTTTTTTTAAAGTATTTAAATATTTTATATTTTTTAATTAATCACCACCCTATTAGTAATTAATAGCTAAGCTTGTTAGGACCATACGACTATGACCTCTAAAATCTAAAGCCTTTTTAGATGTCAGATTGGGCATTTTTTCACAAAATAATATATCATTTTGTTTTTGATCAAAACCTAATTATAAGAACGACTCGAGCTTTTCTGGAAGCCCAAGCAAATGATTAGGATTGAGAATTTTTCATAATTTTTTTAACGGCTAACAGAATCAATCCCGAGCATTTTTGGTACATCCACTGGACCAAACGGAGTACTCTGAGAGTAACCCGAGTCCACCATCAATTTCGGGGAAAACCCGATAACCCACCCACCCGTAGGCACGACAGTGAAATTATCTGTAAAACCCGTTTGGCTCAAGGATCGAACCTAGGTTTTCCTAGGTCTCCTATCATTGCTCACTAGTGCCTCACTCTGCACCAAGTGAGAGTAGAATCTGCATCTCCCAAAAGAAATGCAAGTGTTACATCACTTGATCTAGAGATCATTGGCGATATTTTTCACAAATTATTATATGATTTTGCTTTTGATCCTAAACTGTGATACAAACAAATAAATTTGGGTTGCCTCAACTTACACTGACCTAAATTGTGCAACAAGAAGCTGCTCCTCATTAGAAATTCAAATTCAACAATATAAAGAAAAAATATATTCAACTTCTTTAATCTTTAAGATTAAGAAATTGATGTTGAACAAAATTGATGAACAAAAATGGACCCCAATGAGATACAATAAACTTTATTATAAGAAAGCCACCTAACCAGATGCAAATAACTAAATGTTACATATTCACATGGAGAAGTTGACTGACCCAACATAAAAATCATGGAAATTTAAGATAAGTGTTATTAAAACAAATGATTATTTGATTTGTCTTAAACTATGTAATATATAAGAGAAAAAATTCATTTTGTTATTTGATTTGTCTAGAACTATGTAATATATAAGAGAAAAAAATCATTTGATTGTTACTGAAAATTAAAACAAATGATTATTTGATTTGTCTAAAACTATGTAATATATAAGAGAAAAAAATAATTTGTTATTTGATTTGTCTAAAACTATGTAATATATAAGAGAAAAAAATTCATTTTGATTGTCACTGAAAAAACGAAAAATAACAACTCTCCCATAATAATTAATTTGGAGTCGCATGACAAAGATGTACCAGACGTATACAAGATTTTGTTTATATACATGCATAAGGCGTTTTTCAAGTTTTTTTTTTAATTTTATAATCATCATATACAAGATATATTTTATAACTGATAGTAAATTATTAAACATTATTATTAACTATTTTTCCAAAGAACATAATATGATAATATTGTTCACACAATAACAATTTATAAAAATAATGAAAGATGTTTCATAATGGTCATAAAAAAAACCCTCTTATCATAAGAGGGGGAAGTCAATCAGATCCTGTTATAAAAGAAAAAAAAAACTAGAACAAAAGATTATGACAACATTAAACATCAGTGACGGATATAAAAAACTTTTATCGGGGTAACGTTTTAAAAGAAATGGGTAACGAAATCGAAAAAACGTTAAGTTTTTCCAACATTTACACTATTGCTGGAACGCCAAGAGATAGCAGAAGCTACCCATTATTATGTTGTACATCCGCCCCGGTTAAACACTCTCTCTTGTAAATATCATAAACATAATAACACATGACTTATTAAATAAAGCACTAAATGACTCATTAAACCCAAATAAGATATTTAATGCCAATTAAAAAAAAATCATTTTTTAATAAAATAAAAAGTAATTAATAGATTTTTCTTTCTCTACCAAACCCCTCTAATCACCCACCCACCCACCCACCACCATATTATTATTATTATTAATATAACCAACCCTCACCTCTTCATGCAACCTTCAATCCGCTCAATACCAAAACACCCCCTTAATCACAACTTATTTACCAAAATGTCCCTCTCACCCACCAACTCTCTCCTCCCCACCAAATCCTTCACCACACTCAAATCTTTTCCGGCCACCACATCCGCCGTCGTCCACGGCGGCGACACCTCCGGCAACCGGTTCCACCAACCCATTTTCGCCGTCCTTTCACCGGACCCATCAAAACCACCGAAACCCTCAACCGGGTAACGTTTTAAAAGAAATGGGTAACAAAATCAAAAAAACGTTAACTTTTTACAACATTTACACTATCGCTGGAACGCCAAGAGACAGCAGATGCTACCCATTATTATGTTGTACATCCGCCACTGTTAAACATCTCTCTTGTAAATATCATAAACATAATAACACATGACTTATTAAATAAAGCACTAAATGACTCATTAAACCCAAATAAGATATTTAATGCCAATTAAAAAAAATTCCTTTTTTTAATAAAATAAAAAGTAATTAATAGATTTTTTTCTTTCTCTACCAAACCCCTCTAATCACCCACCCACCATATTCTTATTATATATAACCAACCCCTCACCTCTTCATGCAACCTTCAATCCGCTCAATACCAAAACACCCCCTTAATCACAACTTATTTACCAAAATGGCCCTCTCACCCACCAACTCTCTCCTCCCCACCAAATCCTTCACCACACTCAAATCTTTTCCGGCCACCACATCCGCCGCCGTCCACGGCGGCGACACCTCCGGCAACCGGTTCCACCAACCCATTTTCGCCGTCCTTTCACCGGACCCATCAAAACCACCGAAACCCTCAACTCCGGCCGCCGCCGCCGCCACCGCCGGAGCAAAACTCACCGCCGCAACGAAAACTCAACTCCGGCGAAGTGGAGTGTGGACAGCTGGAGGACCAAAAAGGCACTTCAGTTGCCGGAATACCCGGATCAAGCTAAACTTGATGCAGTGCTGCAGACGCTTGATTCGTTTCCTCCGATTGTGTTCGCCGGAGAAGCAAGACACTTAGAGGATAGGCTGGGTGAGGCGGCTATGGGGAATGCGTTTCTTTTGATGGGTGGTGATTGTGCTGAGAGTTTTAAGGAGTTTAATGCGAATAATATTAGGGATACTTTCAGGGTGATTCTTCAGATGGGTGCTGTGTTGATGTTTGGGAGGTCAAATAGCCTGTCCCATCAAGGTCAAATCTTTTGAAATCTTTCTTCTTTTGTGTTTTTATCTTTTTTTTGTGATTATGATTTGACCCTTGTTAGTTTTCTTGGTAATTTGTTAGATTTTGGATTTAGTTTGATTGTTAGTATAGGTAAATTAAGCATACATGAATGAAATAATAAGTTAATTGTGTTGATGTTTGGTGGTCCAATGCCTGTCATCAAGGTCAAATCTTTCTTTGCTGTTTTTATCTTTTTTGTGATTTTGAATTGACCCTTTTCAGTTTTCTTGGTAATTTGTTAGATTTTGGATTTAGTTTGATAAGTAATTATAGACAAATTAAGCATACATGAATGGGAATAGTAAGTTGATTGTTGTTCTTGATGTGATTGACTTTCTTTTTCAAAAAAAGATACAAGCTTTGTGAACTTTTGATGCACAAATAGATTAGCAAGTTGGCCAAAGTTTATGCCTTGAGGTGAGATTTGTCAAATTATTATACTTTGCTAGATAAGGACAGCTTTTAATTAATGATTTTATATTTTAAATTATGAACACCTTAGTTTATGATCCATCAAGGTCAAATCTTTCTTCACTATTTCAATTTGTTTTTGTGATCTTGAATTGACCCTTTCAGTTTTCTTGGTAATTTATTAAATTTTGGATTCAATTTGATTATTTTTTATAAGTTAAGCTTTTACAAGAATAATATAATAAGTTAATTGTGGTTCT
This sequence comes from Scalesia atractyloides, assembly GCA_947069175.1. Taxonomy (NCBI): domain Eukaryota; kingdom Viridiplantae; phylum Streptophyta; class Magnoliopsida; order Asterales; family Asteraceae; genus Scalesia; species Scalesia atractyloides. The sequence goes on along the minus strand of CAMTDV010000026.1, from coordinate 1,651,564 downwards.
TGAAATTTATAAAATTTCCCCTAAAGTTGATTTGAGTTTGATTGACTTTCTTTGAAAAAATTATAAATTTATATAAGTTGTCTGGACTTTTGATGCACAATTAGATTAGTAAGTTCGCCCAATTTTTATCTTGGGATGAGATTATATCAAATGATTATAATTTGCTAGATTGCACATTTCTTTAAATTATGATTTTTTAATTTAAAATTTAAATTATGAACTTTCTAGTTTATGATTCATTTAATGTAATTTATTCATGTGAAAATATTTATTATGATTCATTTATTCTGTAAAGTAAATTGATGGTATTGATTTAGATCACAAGTTTAATGTGTCTTACTGTCTTTAGATGATTACTGAAGTAGTGGAAGATCTTGTTTGTAATTTGAAACTGAAATTGATTTTGAGCTAGTTTTGGATTATAACATTTGAATGATAACAGGTAGGAAGAATGGCGGGTCAATTCGCCAAGCCTAGATCGGATAATTTTGAGGAGAAAAATGGTGTGAAGTTACCAAGTTACAGAGGGGATAACGTAAACGGTGATGCATTTGATGCTAAATCAAGAATTCCAGACCCACAAAGATTAATTAGGGCATACTGCCAATCAGCAGCCACTCTTAATCTTTTGAGGGCGTTTGCCACCGGAGGTTATGCTGCTATGCAAAGGGTTACTCAATGGAATCTTGATTTCACCGAGCACAGTGAAGCGGGTGATAGGTATGTCTAATGTCTTTGTAAGATCTGTAATTGATCAAGCGTATAATAGACGTTTAAGATCTTGTGTGCGAATCTTGATGTTGTGTTTATATTTAGTGGAGCATAGTAGACGTTTGAGATCTTTGCGGACCTCTTTTTATTAGGTTTAATTCTTGGTGATTTGTTTGATTTGGATATGTTTGATGATGAGACTTCTAATTTGTTTTCATAGGTATCAAGAGCTAGCTAGCCGAGTTGATGAGGCACTTGGGTTCATGTCGGCTGTTGGGCTTACAACGGACCACCCTATCATGACGACCACTGACTTTTGGACATCACATGAATGCTTACACTTGCCTTATGAGCAATCTCTTACTAGATTGGATTCAACGTCAAGCTTGTACTATGACTGTTCGGCCCATTTCCTATGGGCCGGGGAGCGAACCCGCCAACTTGATGGTGCTCACGTCGAGTTCCTTAGAGGAATCGCAAACCCACTTGGAATTAAGGTAAATTTTACTTCTTAATTATCTTTTATATACCATTTTCTTTAAAAAACTCAAAAGGTAAAATTAATATTTGCTCTTATAGGTGAGTGACAAGATGGACCCGAATGAGTTGGTCAAGCTCATTGACATCTTGAACCCTCAAAACAAGCCGGGAAGGATTACAATCATAACAAGAATGGGAGCCGAGAACATGCGGGTCAAACTTCCACATCTTATTAGAGCGGTAAGAAGGAGGGTCAAATTGTCACGTGGGTCAGCGACCCTATGCATGGCAACACCATCAAGGCTCCATCTGGACTCAAAACTCGCCCCTTCGATGCTATCAGGGTATACTTACTTTCTCCTCACTCATATCATGATATCAACTTCTTTTACCGTTGTCTATGTGAAGTCTAATAACAAGTTATTGTAACAGGCGGAAGTGAGAGCTTTCTTTGATGTGCATGAGCAAGAAGGAAGCCACCCGGGAGGTGTTCATCTTGAAATGACGGGTCAAAATGTGACCGAATGCATTGGTGGTTCAAGAACCGTGACCTTTGATGACCTTGGTTCACGCTACCACACCCACTGCGACCCTCGACTCAATGCATCTCAATCATTGGAGCTCGCGTTCATTATAGCTGAGCGGCTCAGGAAGAGAAGAATTGGAGCTCAACAATCTTTGGCTCCTTAAACTGCTTCTAGTGTTCATTTATGTTATGAAAGTTGCTTGTTTTGACTTGGTTTTTTTTTTTATTTTTATTATAAAGAATTATTATGATCTTGTATTGTATGCGAAGGCAATGTCTTTGGGAGTTGTGGAAATTATAATGAGAAAGTAAGATCAAATGTTATGTACCTAGAAATACAACAAATTTGTGGGGATATTCAAAGTATCATATTCGTTTGATTGATATTGAAAGTTATAATATTATAAAGAGCTCTTTTATAAATTAAGATTTAGTGAGTTTGCTAACTACTCGTTTACAATGTTTTGAAAACCGGACCGTCAATTGACACATTCCTAAAACATGTTAGCACTTCCTATTTACAATGTTTTGAGAACTGGACCGTCAATTAACACATTCCTAAAACATGTCAGCACTTCCTATAGATATATCACACGTTTATGGTTTTCTCTTTCCCTATAAAATCGATTTTCTTTCTCTCTATATAAACCGTATATGATGGATACACATACATATGGGAGGGTTACGTAGGAAACCTTTTAAGTTGAGAAAACATATATAAAGTAATAAAAGCGTATATAATAGCCTGCTCTGGACGAACTCATTTTCAATCAGACTCGTTTTTACTTGAACCGAACCCATTCTGATTTGACATGGTAACAGTTGGAAGATTAGGTGACAATATGGATCTTTCTTTAAGATGCCTTGTTCTAATTTGAGATCCCATTTTAATAATATCAAAATAAAAAAACTAAGTTATCTAGTAGATTGGATCAAGACAAAAAATATTAGATTAACATAGATTTCAGATATTAATGGTTTTCTGCTTTCTATTACCTACCAGTTCTGTTGTTAATGGAATGGAAAATTTCTTTTATTAAATTAGATATAAAGAGTTCATATTAGTAAAATTTAAAGTTAGATATAAAGAGTTAACATTAGTAAAATACAAATTTGAAAACTTTGAACTTTGATTTTTCTTATGGTAAAATGGGCATGTTGGGTGTCAAATCAGAATGGGTTCGGCTTGGGTAAGAACGACCTTGACTGAATGAATTTGGTCTAGAACGGACTGATTTTAAAAAATAACTTAGGTTTTTAGTCTAAATTTGGTTGGCATAAAACTAGCGTGGGTTAAAAATAAGTCTTTCCGACAATGGTCTTTGTGCTTTGTTCAAAATCTTGGATTTAATCCTCAGTTTTATTTTCCGTTAAAATTAGTCTCTATTTGGTTGACGCGTTTTCTCAATTATGGTCCTAATGACTAGCGAGGTTAGTTTTTTTTCTTTTCCGCTAAAGTAATGTCAAATTACATTTTTACCCTTGGTCATAAAAAACAAAACATCCTTCTGGGTAGGCTTTGTATGAAATTTACGACAGCTGCTATCTAACCAACACAATGGTTGATTTATGTGCACAACCAATTAATAATAACTAATCTGAAAATGTAGAAAACAACAGATTACATATTATAAAATCAAGAAAACAACAAGTGTTATATATATATATAACACACACAATCCTTCTATCTCTTATAAATAAGAATGTCAAGTAACCACACATATAGGAATGTAAAGTTGCATTCCCTTTGTAACTCAAAAAATTATAAAGGCCTTTATGGTGGACCTGATCTAACATTTGTTTGTATAGCTAAGTGCTCCTCCTTAACTTCTTGAATTGTAGGCCTTTCCTTGCCTTCAAGCCTTAGACACGATTTAACAAACTGCGCAACTCGATTAAGTTCGTCTGGACTACCATCTTGCTTCACCTGACCATCCAAAACTTCATATAAAAGATCCAATTCAGTGACGGAACAAAATGCTCTGCAAGGGATCGGTTTCTTTTAATCACCTCGCGCCGGTAGAGTTTACTTTTTCTCCTGTGAGAAGCTCCACCAGTAAAACCCCAAAACTATAGACGTCACTCTTCTCAGTTAAGTACCCAAGTGTCCCTTGATAAAATTACAACATCAACAAGGGAGTGGTCTGGAGAAGATCTTAAGTTGAAGGACTAAACGAGAATTATCTATTAGTATTAGTTTTAGTATTTTTGTTTAGATAAGTATTGTTTAGTATTTTAGTTAGAGAAGAAAATAGAATTCGTATTAGTCTAGGATGTTTCGGAGTCCTTGTAATCAAGTTATAAATTCACAACAATTAATAGAGGAAATTTGTGAATCCCGTTTGTATTCATCTCTCTGATCCTGTACCCAGATTTAACATCCCTTGCACAGCCGCGGAGACTTGCGTTTTATCTTTAAGAACTGACCGCGAGATCCCAAAGTCAGATCTTAACCGTATAATCATCGTTCAACAGTTTGTTAGAAGATTTGATGTCTCTATGTATGATTTTGTTAGTAGAATGCATATAAGCAAGAGCCTGAGGCTTCAACTGCTATATACAACCTCAACCTCCATGTCAACAAAGACCCATGAGGTTTTCCATGTAAGTGGTGATATAGTGTTTCGTTGACTACATACTCATAAGCAGTGGCGAAGCTTGAGATTTCCGACCGGGGGGTCGAAAGTTACCAGACCTAAAATTATACCTTAAAAATTATAAAACCGGAGGGTCGAAAACGTATATACCGAAAAATTCTATACGAAAACTACATACGGGGCACTACTGAGTGAAAAGTTCGGGGGTCGCCCCCCCCCCCCCCCCCCCCCCCCCCAACTAAGCTACGTCAATGCTCATAAACTAGTAACGGAACATCCGTTTCCAAACAGCATCCCACGAGCTTGACTATATTAGGATGGTTGATTTGTGACAAAAGTACCATTTCATTAACAAACTGTCTGATTTGGTTTGGATCAATCACCTTGGACTTCTTGATGGCCACCGCGGTATCATCTATCAAAATCCCTTTGAACATGGTCCCAGAACCTCCTTGACCAATGATGTTGTTTGGTTGAAGCTGTCGGTTGCCTTCCTGAGGACGTCTTCGCTGAAAATTTTGACAATATGTGTCGACCCTTTGGATTCAGATAGCAACTTCTCAATAATTGTACATCCGTTTCTCTTGAATAACATTTCGTTCTTTTTGGCAATGGCTCGTTGTTTTAACAAACAATACGATAGAAGCATTGCCAGGGATGTTAGAATGACACCAACGCTTGTGCCTGCATGTGATTTTATTTTAGTTGCTTATCGAAACACTAACAAGAGATCAGAAACATTGAAAGAGTGGGTTGTAGGTGGATAAATTATTAACGTACCTATATAAAGTCCGAGCTTACGTACATTTGTCCTGTTTCTTTTGCAACCGGTTCCATCCTTTCGTCCATCTCTGCTGTGACCCTTTGGGCAAAGACAAGAATAACTTCCCACACTATTGCTACACATATGCATGCCGCCGTGTAGAAGGGTGTCTTCGCACTCATTAACATCTGATCAATAGATATAGGCCTAGAAAGAGTTACACACAACACTGCTAGTGGCTAAAACAACAGCAAACCAGAATCAAATCATGTCATACCATAATTAGAGATAAGAAAACTTTCGAAGTAGGTCCTAGACAAAATAAATTGGCATCGCTACAAAAGGATGACGTTCTTTCGACAAACACAAAAGTGTCACCAAAGTTGAAATCAAGACACTAAAAGATTCTAGTTGCAAAGAACTTTTTTTAAGGAAGTGTTAGCATAACCAAAAGTTAAACCTTTTACCTAAACTTATGAAATAAATGAGTAAAACAAACCTTTATACTGTTAGTTGTTAATCCTAAAACGGGGTCATTTTGAAAGAAAGTAAAAGTTGAAGGCGTGAATCGTAAAAGAGTCTAGAAGACCATTTTAGTTTATTTAGTTATGTTTATCGGTTGATTAATTTGAATCGAATTGCATGTTTATCGAAATGTTCGAATAAGTGTGAGTCCTAGCCAGTAGCGGATCTAGAAAACTTTCATAGGGGTAACGTTTTAAAAGAAAGGGGTAACGAAATCGAAAAAACGTCAAATTTTCCCAAAATTTACACTACTGCTGGAGCGCCAAGGGGTAGCGGAGGCTACCCCTAATTATGAGGTACATCCGCCCCTGGTCCTAGCATCTTAAGGTTTTGGCTTTGTGGCTACTAATGGTCAAAACTCAATACCTTGGCAGCCGAGGTACGGGTTTCCCTTGTAACCTGCAGAGCAACTGCAACGATAACCCTGTGCATTATTGGAATCAAAAGACTCACTATTTTCAAGTAACTGCTTATGTTCTTTTGAGCTTCTCTTGACAGCCTGTATTACGCACCGTCCAATCTAGCAGCATCTCACGTGAACCAAGCATTTCACTTGTCAAGTTATATGCATTATATGATGAGAAATCATAACGTCCTGTCTCAACAATGAATATATACGCGCAGCTGGCAAAACCCTTCTTCTCTGTATTATTTATATTGCTGAGTATTCTGAAGTAGAATTTTGTTGGTAGTCCATTTTCTATCCTAGTTTGGTAACAATTCATATTGTTTGAACATGACACCATCGGCTTGCATACTCCAGGCACGGTCGTGCAACTCGCTTTAACATCCTGGCGAAACTTCACTTTCGACAGAATGTCACAACCAATAGTCGTAAACTTGTTCAGACCAAGAGAGATGCTAAACCTTGATAAATCTGTCCATGGTTGTTGGTGTATATACGCTTCACCCGTATCGTTGTGAGATGCATGTCCCAGTTTGGGTAGAGCGCGTATATGACCATCAAGTGATGTGTCCACAACATCTACGTTCACACCCGAAATAGACACTCTACCAGTGGTCTTGTTACAGCTTACCTTGTAAGAAGTGTCTAGGTAACAGTTTTCTTCTATTCCAAAAGGATAAGGAATGTAACATCGCCGCATGCGTTGGAACATTCGTGGCCACGTTGGATTGAGTTTTAACTATATTCGGCTGTAACACAAGGGTCAAGAACAGCATTTGAAGCAGTCTGGGAACTATCATAGCTATAATAACCAATGCATATTAATTTGTTGTTTATATCTTGATTTATAGGCAGCTTTTATACATCTATAGGAAACAGAAAGAGATGTTTGTAAAAATTTAGTGAAATAAATAAACTAAATAAATAACAAATCCGCGTGTGTTGGTTTTATTTAATTAAAGCATAAAAACAAGTTAATGAATTGTTTCTTATTAAGACTTTGGTAGTTGCATGATATATATTCTACTTTGAATCAGTCTTATAGTCTGTTTAGTTGGATGCTTTTGTGTTTTAGTGGGTTGTCGATCATGGTTCATTTTGTGTCACGTGTGATACCGATACCTTATCTTTTTATGTTCGTCTTTTCAACGTAACTTAAAGTTATGCTGTTAGGAGGAATGTTTTGTAATTTGGAATGAATTGATACTTTCTCATTGATAGGAAAGGAGAATAAATACAAATTTACAAGCTGAAAGCAGGAAACTAAATCTCCTCAAATCCTGGAGATAAATACATAAGAATACATAATATATACAAAATAATATATCTGCTAATAGACCCCCGCAGTCGAAGCAGTAGCCGGCCGAATGCAGAGACTGGACTTGAAGCGATCAAATAGTAAACGTGGTAGGCCTTTAGTGAAAATATCTGCATATTGGAACTCAGTAGGAACATGTAGAACCCGGACCGCACCAAGTTTCACCTTTTCACGTACGAAGTGAATGTCAATTTCCACGTGCTTGGTGCGCTGGTGTTGAACAGGATTATGAGATAAATACATGGCTGAAATGTTATCACAATAAATGATGGAAGCCTGTGTTATGGGAAGGTGCAACTCGAGCAAAAGGTTGCGAATCTAAGATAGTTCAGCTGCAGTGTTCGCAACTCCTTTATACTCTGCTTCAGCACTCGAGCGAGAAATCGTAGGTTGACGTTTGGAGGACCAAGACACTAAGTTGTCCCCAAGAAAAACACAATAACCAGATGTCGAGCGACGTGTATCCGGGCAACCCCCCCCATTCAGCATCTGAATAAGTGGTGAGTTGAACGGACTTGGAGGGAGATAGATGTAAGCTGTGATCATCGGTGCCTTTGAGATATCGAAGAATGCGCTTGAGAAAATTAAAATGTAACTCCCGTGGGGCATGCATGAATAGACAAACCTGCTGAACCGCATATGAAATGTCTGGCCGAGTGACAGTAAGGTACTGTAAAGCACCTGCAAGGCTCCGTATAAAGTACCATCGAGAGAAGGTCACCTGCTGAAGCACTAAGTTTTGAATTCGTGTCAGTAGGGGTGGGTCAGGGCTTACAGTTTTCCATTTTGGCTCGAGCCAAGATGTCATGAACATACGAACGTTGAGATAAAAACAATCCCCAATTATTGTGTTGTACCTCTATCCCCAAGAAGTGATGCAACCGGCCAAGGTCAGTCATAGAAAATTCCCGAGACATGGCATTGATAAAGTGTTGCAAAAAATGATCATTAGAGGCTGTGAGAACAATGTCATCCACATATAAAAGGAGATATGCCATGTCGTTGCCACGCTTGTAAATGAATAAGGAACTGTCAGATGTGGAAGTACAAAAACCGCATCTAAGAATATAAGTGGAAAACCTGTGATACCATGCTCGAGGTGCCTGTTTAAGATCATATAAGGACTTCTTCAACCTGCACACATGTTTAGGACGTTGCTTGTCTACAAACCCTAGTGGTTGAAACATATAAACAGTTTTGTTTAAATCCCCATGTAAGAAAGCATTTTTGACATCCAGCTGATGAATAGGCCAAGACCTAGATACATCTAGGCTAAGAACCGTGCGAATGGTGGTCGGTTTTACCACTGGACTAAATGTTTCATCGCAGTCAACACCAACCTTTTGTGACTTACCATTTACAACAAGACACGCTTTATAGCGTTCTAAAGCCTCATTAGCATGAAATTTGTGGCGAAATAACCACATACATCTAATAATGTGCGCATCGGGAGGCCGAGACACAAGATCCCATGTGCTATTATCTATTAAAGCAGTGTATTCAGTATTCATAGCATCGGACCAATGTGGATCGGATTTGGCGTCAATGTGTGATTTAGGTAAAGGCGAAACGGTTTCAAAATTTAAATTGTATGGGGCCTTTGGTTGGATGTCCCATCTCAAGATCTAGTGACCATGGGATGTGTTGATTGGAGAGGGGCTATCGGGGCAGGAGGGGGCTAGTTATGATGTTGCGGGTTGGAGGTCAGTGTGGGTTGGACAAGTGGTGGGACAGAATGGTTGACAGGGGCCGCATGAGGCTGGGCATGAGGATTTTGGGCTGGTTGGGTGGGCTTAGGAGGCCGACGGCTGTAGGTGATCGTAGGATGGGGCCGGGTGGTTGTTTGGGCCTGGGTTGTGGGCTGTGGCGTGGTGATTTGAGGCCCGGTAGATGGCTGGGAATATTGGGTGGCAGTGGAATTGTTGTGGGGGGGGGTGTGGACATGGGTTGGGTAAAGATGATAGGGGATGTGTCACAGTCAAGAAAATTATAAGAAGATGGTTGAGGTGTAAATGTTTTGGAAAATGGAAACTCAAGTTCATTAAAGGTGACATGACGGGACAGAATGATCTTTCTGGTAGAGAGATCAAGACGCCGATACCCGCGATGGTCAGCAGGGTACCCGAGGAAAACACACGGGGATGCTCGTGGTGCAAGTTTATGAGGACGGGTATCGGATTGGTTCGGGTAGCAGGCACAACCAAACACTCGAAGGTGTTCATAGGCAGGGTGTTTGAGATAAAGGGCAGTGGTTGGGCTTCGAAAACCAATTGTTTTAGATGGTAGGATGTTGTGAAGGTAAACCGAGGTGTGAAGAGCTTCCACCCAATAATGAGGCGGCAAAGAAGCATGTGTAAGAAGCGACAACAGTATTTCATTAAGACGAGGGATCATGCGTTCCGCTGTTCCGTTTTGTTGTGATGTGTGAGGGCACGAGAAATGAAACTGTAACCCGTTTGTGGAGGCAAATTGTTTAAATTGAGTGTTATCAAACTCCCCACCCATGTCACATTGAAAGGTTTTAATATTATGGCGGAATTGGGTTGAGATTTATTTGTGAAATTGAGTGAATTTAGTGTAAGTTTCAGATTTAAACTTTAGGGGAAACACCCATGTAAAGTGAGTGTAATCATCAATCACAACCAAATAGTATTTGTATCCCTGTTTACTAGGGATAGGTGAAGTCCACAAATCACAGTGCACTATATCAAAAGGACAAACAGTGCAAGAAGAAGATAAATTAAAAGGTAACCGTTTGTGTTTGGCAATTTGGCAGGAATCACAAAAACAGAATGACTTTGTTTAGTACATGAAATAAAATTATTAGAATTTAAATAATCTAGAACATGCAAGCCAGGGTGTCCTAGACGGTTGTGCCAAGAGCCTTGAAAACTGGTAGAAACAAAAGCAGAAGCATCAGGTGGTTTGTGAGTAGTGAGCGGATAGAGATGGCTGGTGCTATCATGCCGACTCAGAATAGTTCCACTCGGATAGTCCTTCACAGAAAAACCAAAAGGATCAAAGTCAATGGAAACCCAATTATCACGGGTAAATTGCCGTACAGAAATAAGGTTTTTAATGATATTGGGAGTGTGTAAAATATTTTTAAGTTGAAGTGGTTTTGAGGAGGAGGGAATGGTGGAGTGACCCGATCCAACAACCGGTAACCGATGACCATTTCCAACTAACACATTTTTAATAGAATGATAACACGAATGAGAAATCTTACCTGAGTCCCCAGTTAGATGATGTGAGGCGCCGGTGTCCATGAACCAGTCTGGTGCTTCGGGTGCCACTGCCATGGCTTGGAAAGCCTCAGCGAGCTCGGTTGGTTCAAGGGGATTGACATTAGTTATGTGAGCTTGAGCAGAGGACTGGTCCGAAGAGGGAGGCTGCTGGCGCTGCTGTGTCACAGGCCACGGTGAGACCCAACCAGGTTGAGTAGGGTAGGGGCACGGTGGTGGTGGTGTGGCCCAATAGGAGTTGGTCCAATAGGGAGGAGGCATGGGCTGATAGTTTTGCTGGTTCCAGTTGGGGCGAGGCTGATTGCGGCTGTTTGGACCACGTGTTTCAGAACCGGGGCCAGGCCGGTATTTGGACTGCCCGGTTTGCCTGTTCCGGAAGACGAATTCTGACCAGCTTGTGTACCCGAGTTGTCACGGCGAGGACCACTTCTCCTAGTATTCTGGTTATACCGGTATTGGCTAGGATTAGAACCATACCGATTGGAGTTATCATGGTTTGAACTATCATCGCGACGAGGAGATGGAGTTATAGCAACATGTGCTTCAGAAGGAGCGTTGGTACCGTCACGAGTAGGCTGTCTCTCTTGATCGCCACGGAGCATCTCACAAGCCTCGTTCCAAGATGGAATTTCACGATTAATAATAGACCCAATCGTGTCATACTCACGAGGTAAACCTCGCACCAGTTGCAACACGAGGGTCTGTTCGTTCACGGGGCTACCCACATCATCTAGTTGAGCAGCCAAGTCACGAAGAGTTTGACAGTATGCTTCCAAATATGGTATGGCACTGAGTTTCAGATTGACGAATTTGGTTTGGAGAGCAGCACATCGAGGACCCTTGTTGTTGTGAAAGATAGCCTTGACTCGGTTCCATGCTTGTAGAGCAGTCGATTCGGATTCAAGAACCCGAAGAAGATAATCTTCTGATAGTGTGTTGTAGATCCACTGCAGCACTATTGCATCAATTTTCATCCATTGAGCATGATCTGGGTCGTTTTCAGGGGGTGGTTCGCTGGTTATATGGTCTAAAACCTCATATCCACGAGCATGAAGTTGAAAGAGCTTCACCCACGCAGAAGACGTGACCTTAGAGCCATCAAGAACACGAACCTTTTTTCTGGATATCGGTTACAGTGTAAACAGGGTGCAAGGCAACAGGCTGTTTTGTGGGAGCTGATGATTCGGTTTTATCTCCCATAGGAACAGGAAACATGATCGAATGATGGGTGTAGCCGGCGGTTGTGTAGGGTCGAAACCCTAGTGATCGGATCGAGATCCGGGAAGAAGAAAACGGCTGCGGGTTTAGGGTTCAGAGCAGATTTTGCTCTGATACCATGTAATTTGGAATGAATTGATACTTTCTCATTGATAGGAAAGGAGAATAAATACAAATTTACAAGCTGAAATCAGGAAACTAAATCTCCTCAAGTCCTGGAGATAAATACATAAGAATACATAATATATACAAAATAATATATCTGCTAATATGTTTAACTTAGAAGAAAAATTAACAACGCAAGACGGAAAAAAAAAACATTTTTTCAATCTTGAAATTTTAAAATATAAGAAAGTTGTTGAATGCAATGTTTATTCATTTATCTTTAAATTCAGAAAAAAAAGAATAAATTTTATTTATTTATACAACGTACACATGTGTAAATTCTATCTAAGATTAGTACCTATGCATAACCTAACACATGTGTAGAGAAAAGTTTAAACCTCAAAAAATACATATCAACTAATTAATTTAATGGGTTGTTATGTGTATATATAACACATACATTTCTATGTAAAAGTGAAATTGCACTAAGTTTAAACATGATTTTACTAATTTTATGACAATTTTAACGTTATTTTACTAATTTTAATGTTATGTGTATAATTTAACGGGGGACTCACTGAAATTTCATTTATTTTTACGCGCCTCTTGCGGTGTGCACATAGAATGTATATATGTGTGGGTCCTTGGGGGTAAAAGTGAAATTGCAATAATTTTAACGTTATTTTACTAGTTTCGTGAAAATAACGTTAAAAAGGCAGGAGGTTAATCATGCATCATGTGGTGGCGTTGATAGCCGAAAGACAAACAAGTAAATACACTAATCGGCCTTTGGCCCGATTGTTGAGTGTTATGTGCCTTATGTCGAAGGCTTGATGCAAAATTACTATCGAGCCAGGGGTCGCTGGAAGCAGACTTTCTATTCCTACGAGGTAAAGGCAAGGTTGTCTACATCTTACCCTCCTCAGACCCTACCTTAGCTTTACTATTGGTGAAATTTAGTGTGTATGATGATAATGATAATGATGTAGAAGGTAAAAACTTTGAAAAAAATATGAACCATATGTAAAATTCTAACAACTTAGGCTTCTTCTCCCACTTCTCGCACCAAAACGCTCTTCTGAAATGAACCTCCCGCTTTCCATCAAAGAGACATATATACATACCGAGATAGTGGGGTGTTAATTTATTTAAGTGAACTCTAAAACCAATATTTCGAACCGAACCAAATTTGAATTGATTTTTTATCTTCGAATTTCAAGTTATGTATAGTGTCACATCCGAAACGAATTCTGAATTTGAACCAATCAAACACGAATATTCAAATTCGATATATATATAGGGGCATGATTTAGAGAAAACGCTTATAAGTGTGAAAACGGTGAGAACGTCTCACATCCGTTGGATCAAAACAATCTATGGATTAGATTGACGCGATGACGTTTTCGTAAATAACATCAACTTTATTACGTGGATGCACTTCATTAAGGGTAAAAAGATCTTTTGACTTCTCTAAAATAAAACGCCAAACTCATGCATAAAACGCTATTAAAATTCCCGTCTTAAACTACGAGCCATAAACATCAGTCCCTTCCAGATGAAGCGTCATCTTTATCTAAAACGTCATTCATACAAATGCAAAAAATTAACGATGGGACGCGTTACAGTATTAACAGAAAAAAGCTGAACAAATAGTACAACATTTATTATAAAAAATTCCCGCCTAAACTACGCGCCAAACATATCATTATATAAATGATGTTAACATCCATTCCATTGATCATACTCTGGAAAACGCCATCTTTAACCGAAACGTCAAAATTAAAAAAAAATCTGAAAAAATAACAAATAGCAAACATCGTTTCATGTAGATTCAACACTAGAATCGATAAATTTGTAATCCTCTTTGACAATAGAAAAAGTGTGTTTGTGAAAACCGCCAAAGACATACTGAATTTGGACGAAAAAGTTCAAAGGGGGATCTTAGCACTTGGCATTCCTCTTGATAACCGCTGTGAGAAAACACAAACGGTTATAAGAAGATTAACAAGAAAATTCGGTCCGTACTCTGTAAATCTAATTATGAATCCAGTCATCCAATCTTTGCGTTATGATGAAAACACAGACTTAGTGAGTGTTGTATGGAACAACGGGAGCAGGAGGCCTACACGATTGAAAACATCATGACTGAACAGAGACTTGTCTTCCTACATGAGTTATGCAACGCAACGTCGGGAATGAAAAATGAAAAACCAGTTTTCGGGCAAAAACTTTCATTCGAAGAAACACCCTCATCTGAAAAAACATTATCGATAAAATGCCATTAATTGAATAATAAACAATAAGAATAATTGATGTTACTTTCTTAATAAAACATGTTAACGAAAATGCCATAATAAAAACACCATTTGTTGAATAATAATCAATATGAAGAACTAATAATACAGTCTTCCTAAAACATGTTAATGAAAACGTCATAAGTTTAATAATCAACGAATAGTAAGAATTAATGTTTACAAATTAACGCCAATATCTACAACTAATCAGATGCACGTAACCAAATGTAAAACACCATTAATCGTAAAAAAATAAGCATATATTAGATCCCAAACGACAATTGAGATTAATAATGAAAACGCCAAATATTGAATATATGAAGAACAACATTAAAAACAAAACGCCATTTTCAAATATTACTTTGAGAAAAAAAAAACTCCATTGAAACAACCATAAAGAAAGAAATTGTCATATCTGTTACATGATTTGCTGGGATCAAATATGAAAATAACATTAGAAATTACTCTGTAGATCAGAATTCACATTACACTCCGTAAATCTCAAAAGCTTGGGGATGATGTAACAGCTAATACGAAATTTTTGGAATTTTGTTTGACAATCATATTAAACGCCTTTTATTGGGTGGAAACTGTACAATGACAATTGTACCCTGCATATCATTTAGCGTCCCTTGCCATGTGTTCGACCAGGATCTGTTTTCATCGTTTTCACACTTCCAATCGTTTTCTCCTGATCCCATATATATATAACACTAACAAAAGTACATATGATTTCATTTATTTTATATATATAAATTACTTAATTTTGTTTTGTTTTTAAATATGTTTCATGTAATTTAGTATATTCATATCAACCTGATTTCAGATTTTAGGATTTAGGGTTTAATAGGGCAAAAATGAACTTGTTGAAGGGTCGTTAACACATTATGATATGTTACGTTTTACATAGTTTGTGAATACTCTCAAGATGTTTACAACCTATGCACTCTACTAACGAGCAATGCCGGTCCTCAGAGTATAGGTGCCCTGTCCGAGCTGAATGCCTTTTGTTGTTGAAGACGAGGTCATTGCGGGCTTTCCACATAGCCCAACAGGAGACCATAACCACTGAGTACACCATCTTTTTCCATGTTTTGGAACCCGACATCGAGTCCTGGATCGTAAGAGCATCCGAATTGAAAACATAACCATGGGAGGAATGTGACACTTATGCATGGTCGAAAACAGGTATTCGTTTATGTTTAAGTTGATGTAATTTGTTTTACAGGTCCAATGGAGTTTAAGGAGCTATTTGGGAGCTATACGGAGCACCGTGACGGAAAACGGGTCAACCGAAGCGGAAGAATGGAAAAAGGACAAACACGGAGAGTCGTCGGCGACGCATCATAGATAACCTCGTCGCCAGTTTTGCATTGTAGGCAGTAGGATAGGAGGTCGGAGGAAAACAACTTAACCACGGGCTGTCGCCCTCTTCTGCATCGAAACGTGAATTTTCAATTTCCAAGGTTGGAGACTGATTATATGTTGAGTTTTTGACCATTTCTCAGGGAGTTATGTATTTTTGAAGTTTGAAACACCATTTTGGAGCCTAGTTCATCATCTTAACCACTTCGAATCCATGAGTATCTACATCAATCATCCGAATCAACCTACCATTCCTAACCCTAATCCACCACCATCATCATCCAATCTCTAATCCATTCACCTTCGCCACTCACCATAAACCCTAATCATCATCATCCTCTCCATCAAAGCTTCAAGATGTCAATGTTCAAGCTCTCATCAATGGTTGAGCGTGTTCCCTTTCACCCTGGTGTAGACTTTTGTAAGGTTTAGGGTTTGCTTTATGTTTTTTAGTTGATTTGTAACAAATTGAATTGTATTTTGAATTGATTGATCATTGTCCTACATTTGAACTACATTTGTGAATTGTTAATGATTATAAAATTTGACTTTGCGAAATAAGTTCGTGTATTTATGCCTTATCTTCCAAAGGATTTACTGTCCGAAGAACGAAGTGCATTGCGGTCCGTCATATGCGTGATAGCAATTGGCACCTAAGCTTCGTGATATCAAAACCGTTAATGACAAATTCAATTGAATCAACCTAAAATTGTTTAGCAACCCTAGGCTTTGCGATTGTTGAACCGAGTGTGAACCTTGTTCTTCACTATTATTTAACCTTTTAAGCAAGTTTTAGTATAATCACAACTTCTCAAGTTTTCATAGTTTAGTACTTGGAACAAAAAATCATCGGTACATTCCGACACCCTTTTCAAACAAACAAAGTAATCAATTTCTTAGCAAGCTTCGTAAAAGTGACAATATTATTTAAAATCAATCACATCCGCATGCAAACCACAAACTCTTCGTGGTTTGGCCCCTTACTACCACTAACGCATTGTTAAGGGTAATTTGGGACTATAATATTATCTTTAACCAAAGCACGACACTTTGATCAGACAGAACAAAGGAACAACCTATGAACAAGTGGTCAACCGACCCCACTCCGTCCTCGCAAACTAGACACATCTCCGTGACGAGGCCAACATGTCCTAATACCCATCCCCACTCCACCACAACCAAAAAATCTAAACACCCCCATCCCCTCCCAAAAAAAAAACTTAACCCCGTCCCCACGCACCCCCCAAAAACCTAAAAAGACCTAAAACCCCGACCCACTCCACCGAAGCTAAATGCTAAAAAATAAACCCTAAAGTAAACCCCAAAACTAATTGCTAAAAAAAATTTAACAGTTAAATTGCGACTTTTTAAAAAATTAATAAAATGTCGCAATTTTTAAGGAAAAGTTTTAAACAATGCCTATGCCCCTTATAAATAGAATATCTAACTCATCCATTCTTGCTTCGACAAAAAGATAAGGCACAATCTGTGCCCGTGACTGTATATTTCTTCATAGTTGAAGTTAATTTGTTGCTTGATCACTGGTATAACACTTGTGGTTTTGTCTCTTTCCTTGATCTTGTAGAAGTCCATTAGTTGCCCTAGTTCTCGGCAGAGTAGCATAGTTTTTAGGACAACTTTGATCTCTTCTTCATGTCTTACATTTGCAGCAGATGATTGTGTACATTTTAGGTCTAGGATCGTCTGGATTTTGCTCTAATACCACTATGTTATGTAGCAAGATCATATATGTGGTGATAAAGGGGCGAATTAGAGTGTGCAAGATAATGTGATGAAAGTGAATCGAGTGAAAAACAAGATCACAATGAATGTATGCGAAAATTGTTATTGATTTCTTGGTGAATGATCATTGTCGCAAATCATCACATATCTAGGTACAAATGGTGGTTGTTTGGCGCCAATTTCAATCGTCATAACTGTTGGTCTTGTCGGTTGACCCATAACTACCACACACAACTGTTGCTACCTCATAAGCCTTAATCATATGAAGTTTAATATTCAAAACTAGAGTCTAGGGTTTAGTCGACTTCATTTTATCCTACACATATAAAATTTTATCCTACATAGATCTTACACATTATCGAATTTTATACTCCACATGTCGAAATTTAACCTACACTTTATCCCACGTAGTTCGTAATTTTATTTTGAAAATTAGTTATAAATTTAATGTTGTTAGCTATTAAAGAGGAAAACTATAAATTAACGATCTTTGTAAGTTTACCAATATTCCCTTACAATAACATTAAATACAAATATTACATGAAGCAAAATGAAACATTCTTATTAGTTGAAATTTCTTATAAAGAATTTCTTCTCATTTGAACCCTCTACTATACACACACATAGGGGAAGGTTACGTTGAGAACTCTAAATATTGTGAGAACCAAGAGAACGAATGAAAAAACCAATGAAAATCAATTTTTTATATACAAATCTCATTATAATTAAAATACAACATTAAAAAAAGAATTTAATCTTTAAGTAATTCATATCTCCTCTCAGAATCACTCTTAATAATTTTTTACACATGTGTAAATTTTCTTTATTTACGAATATACATAAATTTAATTTCTAATATTGTATTCAATAATGATAAGTGTAAATAAAATTGAATTTGAATTGTTTATTACCAAGTTCTCCGGTTTTTTCATTCGTGGGCGGTTCTCGCAATATTCAGTGTTCTCAAGGTAACCCTCCCCTATATATATAAAAACCTAAGTGATC
Organism: Scalesia atractyloides; assembly: GCA_947069175.1. NCBI lineage: Eukaryota > Viridiplantae > Streptophyta > Magnoliopsida > Asterales > Asteraceae > Scalesia > Scalesia atractyloides. The sequence continues at coordinate 1,633,263 of CAMTDV010000026.1, read as the reverse complement.
CAGGTTGTTGAAAGATAGTACTTGATCGCGTGATATGATCAAGAGCAAAGAACCAGATTCTGATTTTGTATATTCAGGTTGTTGAAAGATGGTACTTGATCACGTGATACGATGAAAAGCAAACAAACCGATTCTGATTTGATTTTTGGCCTCGAACAAATGAGTTCAGGTGATGATTCTGGTCGACGTCTTGGACAGAAAAAACCACGAGGGACCGTGATCGTCTCATACGCTGTTGTGCAGGTGTTGGTTCTGATCTGAAGGAATGGACAGAGTGGAACCGCAAGGGACCATGATGGTCTCGCACGTTGTTGTGCAGGTGATGGTTTTGATCCAAAGCATGGACAAAAAGTGTAGTATGAGGGGCTTGACAAAATTAGAACTTGGTTATGTATCTCTGAGAGAAACAATCAAAGTTTTGTGATATGAAAGTTACGGGACAAACATATAAATTGTTTAAAGTTAGTTTGGTGTCTAAATTGTATTATCTCGGGGTCTAGGTGGTTAAAATGTAGTTTAGCAAACCTTGTAGAGGATGTGTGAGTTCGTCAAAGAATACGACGTTAAATTTCCTCTAGGCCAATATATATATGTGGTCATGTGTAATCTTTTTGATGTAACGAACCCTATTGAATCTTTAAGATGTTATTTGTTCTTGATGATATCTATCCTGTGGAGAATTCGCAAACCTGTGTTCTACAGAATTGCTGCTGCATTCATATCTTATCAGTAGATATAGATATATATGATCTCAAAATATATATGTTGTTATACTAGATCTAGACATTAGCTAACAACTTAAAATAAGCGTCCGGTCTCAAGCTTTGATATATTCAAACTTACGTCTAAGAGAATAAGACTTATGGACACACAAATAAAAACAAATTTATAATTGTTTTAGCTGATTTCTAAGTGCATACACAATACGTCACAAGAACTTCATAGCTTAAGAACAAAAAAATAAACCAGAAGCCGGCTTGGAACATTTTAATATAAAAGGGAAAGAACTAACACTGGATTTCAAGTCCATGTGCAATGGGTATACAACTTAAACTGCTTCTGAATCTGACCATATTGATCGCAATATGATCAAGAACAATAGCAGCTCAATCACTACCCGGCTGCCCAGATAAATGTGAGAATGTGACGATTCCTTATCCTTTTGGGGTGACAGAAGACTGCTACTTGAGCAAATTCTATGAGGTAAACTGTACAAAACTACAAATCTGGAACACCAATTTCAAATTGTTAGACATATCCCTTGATGGTTATATGCATGGCTCCTTACCAGTGGCTCATCATTGCTACCACAAGAATGAGAAAACCAAGGAACTTAGAGTAAAGTTGTCAAGATTCCCAATCTCAGACACACTGAACCTCTTGACTACGTGTTGGGTGTGACGCAAGAGCCACCATGAAGGTCCTTGATCACGAAGAGTACATCGCTGGAAGTCTAGCAATGACTGGATGTGATAGGTTAACCAAGGGTTCATGTTTAGGCTTGGGTTGCAGCCAGGTTCCGGTCCCTTATAAGATGACAAGTTTTCGAGTCTATACAAAAAGAAATACAGAGAGCAGTGTCGGCAAGTGGAGTTTCAATAACTGCACCTATGGGTTTATTGTTAAGAAAGATCATTACACGTTTCAAGAAACCGATTTGATAATATGCATAAGCGATCTTTCCCAGTTGTTTTTCAATGGTCAGTTGGAAACACAAGCTGCGAAGAAGCTCAAAAGAACGGTACAAACTACGTTTGCAAAGAGAATAGTGTGTGTACTGATGCTTTGAATGAACTTAATCAAGGCTACCAGATGGGATATCATTGTCATTGTGCAAAAGGGTACCAGGGAAATCCATATATTTCATATGGGTGTCGAGGTAACGCTGTCTATGCTTATGTAGTTAATTACTGCCGATTCACTTTACACATATAGATTCTTCAGAACTTTTTATAATGTTTTTCAGACATCAACGAGTGTGCAGGAGATAAACATGATTGCAGATACCACTGTGTTAACACGAATGGAAGCTACACATAAGGATGCCCTTCGGCAAGCATGGTGACGGTAGAAAGAATGGGAAGGGTTGCACTTATTCAGATGGATCAATATTTGCCGGTAAGTGTAATATAATTCCTTTCACATGACACTACGAGATGATTTCTCATCATTTTTTTAGATTCAGAAGGGCAATCTTGCTAGTGCTCCTTTAATAAAATCAATATCTTTGTTCAAATAAAACAAACGCATTTAACAATGAAGGTATATACAAGCGTACATATATTGGTGGTTGAGTCTCAAGATACTTTCCAATAACACATCCTATCAATAAACAGCAACTGCAGCATCTACTGTGTTAACACTCGTCATATACGGAGGGTTCAAACAAAGGCGGATCATGAAGAGTAGGGAGAAGTTATTCAAAAAAAATGGTGGTTTGATTCTTCAGAAACTACTCCTTGACTCTAAGAAGTCTTCCCAAATGGCCAAGATTTTTTCAGCAGCGGTACTTGAAAAGGCAACCAATAACTTCCACAGAACCAATGTCATCGGTCAAGGAGGCTACGGTATAGTATATAAAGGTACTCTAGCTGATAAAACTATGGTCGCCATCAAGAGGTCCAAGTCAATTAACGAGAACCAGATTGAGCAGTTTATAAATGAGGTGATCATTCTATCAGAAATTAGTCACCCAAATGTAGTCAAACTCTTGGGTTGTTGTTTAGAGACACAGACTCCACTTCTAGTTTATGAGTTTGTAACCAACAAAACAGTCTTCCAACACCTACATGAACATGAGTATATATCTTCATTGACATTCGAAAGGCGCCTAAACATAGCCACACAGACTGCGGAAGCCCTTGCTCATATACACTCAACCACACAAATCATTCATAGAGATATTAAATCTTCAAATATACTTTTGACTGATGACTACACTGCTAAAGTGTCTGATTTTGGCATCTCAAGGTTCATTCCTGTCGATCAGACTCACTTACAGACTTTGGTGCATGGGACCCTTGGGTACATAGATCCGGAGTACTTCCGTTCAGGAATTTTGACTGAGAAGAGTGATGTTTATAGCTTTGGTATGGTTCTTGTGGAGCTTCTTACAGGAAAAAAGGTCTATTCATACGATGGAACTGAAAGCGAGTTGGGTTTGGCGATATATTATGTTTCTTCACTGGAAAGGGGCTGCTTAATTGGAGTGCTTGATGCTAAAGTTAAGGAAAATGGCCTTGATGACCATATCAAGAGAATCGCAGAGCTTGCAAAAGAATGTGTGGAGCTAGAGGGCAAGAAAAGGCCTAACATGAAACAAGTGAAAGATGAACTCAAGGAAATAAGTGAATCATACCTAAATGGTTCTATAATCTCCAACAAAGGGGAATATGATGACCATGGCCGGCTTATATTTTTTGACTCAGATTGAGAAAATCTTTATAAATAGTTTTTAGCCTTAAAGTTGTTTGCCCATGTTTACTTGTACTGTAATTGAAGGATTTTTTTTAATATTGTTTTAGTTAATTTTTTCAATGTTGAAACATACCGAACCAACATAAAGAAATACACAACAGCCTATCATGTTACTATTATAAAATGAAAGACGAAAAAAATACCGATAAATCTTAAATACTTAAAGAAATAAACTTTACAAATAACTTGTTGGGAATCAAAGTGTCTTGCAGCGGAAATGGAAGTAACATTTGAATTGCTTCTCATAATGTATTGAGATTGAATGCGAAAACAGAGTATGAAAGAAACAATTGAAGGAAACAAGTGATGGACAATTCTGGATAATATTGAAACTGTCTTGGTACCAGAATAGTTTGCTCGTAAATACATATATATACATACGATGATGACACATATATATACATACGATGATGACGGTTGCTCGTAACTTACCACTCCCACGCGTCGCGGGAGGGTCTTGGTTCCTCTTGCGTGGCGCCTGGATAGACAATCCAGGGCCCGCTTGTTTCATTTTATACCGCGTCGCGGGGCCTGCCGGGACGCGAGGCGCCTGGGAACCTGCTTTTCACCGTGGGTCCCGTATCGACCCGTCGATCACATTTTTTCGCTCGGATGCTCTTTTTACCTCTTTTAGCACCTGTAAAGCCTAAAAACCCAAACGCGCAATAACTATGTATACCGATAATAATAAACATGTTGAAATACTTAAAATTGACACAAACTATACAAAATACAACATGTATGCACGCATACATCACTTTCATACTTTCTGTTTCATATCTCTTTACTCTCCCAGTATATCTTCATTATTCTTTTGGTTTAACTCAAATACCTTTCAATTTCTCTTGTGTAATATTGCATTGGGTAAGGTTCAAATACATAGTCTCCTAAAAACAGGAAGTCGTAGGAAGGGTATCAAACGGACTCTGATTAAATTCATTCTGTCGGTATAGGAACCGTATTCGAACTCTACGATATGAGATTTTAGGTTTTCACTTTTGGATTTTTAGCTTGTAGATTTTAGAATTTTTGTTTTGATCATTGTGTCTTTTTATTAGCATTATGTCTTTTCTTTATATGCGTCAAGGTGTTTTTTTTGCGACTCGTTGTGTCTTTTTAGCTTCCACATTGTATTAAATTTCTTAGCATTGTATTGTATTTTATGATCTATTGTGTCTTTATACCTTTCTAGATTTTGAAGACTTTGTAGGATAACTTTACCCGTATCGGATTTGTTTATTTACATTTATAAAATTGCATCTCTTTTATTTCTTTTAGTTTATAACTTTCAACTTATATCAATTTTCAAAACTTACTAAATCCTTATGTGTATATTTATATATTTTGATTACTTTTATTATATTTATCCAATCACATGTTTTAGTTTGTTTATTTACAATTATTTAACTAACATGATTTGCTTATTTGTTAAAAGTCAACGCCAATTGTTGTAAAAGATTTTAATGTAATTTGCTTAATGATCTATATTACTACTACTAACAATAATAATTAGAATTAGATTAATGTGAATTTCAATATAATCGATCAACAAAAAGAACCAAATGCGTTCATTTCTCTGTCTTGTAAGTAACTATATATATACACAATCGGCAAAGAAATTGTAATTATACTACATTAAAGAATCATCCACCAACAATAAAAAGGTCCCCATTACAAGGTTCGATTTATACAAAGTTATGTCTAGAGACTTACAGGCACACCGTTAACAACAACTTGAAATTTGTTCATTTCAGTCGAAAACTTAATAGCTTAAGAACAAAAATAAACCAAAAGCCGTCGTGGAACGATTTCATATATATATAAATGAGAAACTAACTCTAGATTTCAAGTCCTTTTGCAATGGGGATGCAGCTTAAGCTGCTTCTGAATTTGACAATATTGATCGTGATACGATCAAGAACGTTAGCGATAGCAGCTCAATCCCTGCATGGCTGTCCAGATAAATGTGGAAATGTTACCATTCCATATCCTTTTGGGACGAAAAAGGGCTGCTACTTGAACAAACTCTATCAGGTAAACTGTACAAAACCACAAATATGGAAAACCAGTTTCAAACTGTTAGACATATCACTTGATGGTTATCTGCGTGGCTCGGTACGGTGGCTTATCATTGTTACCCCAAGCGTCAGAAACCCAGCGAACCCTATGTACATTTGTCAAGGTTCCCAATCTCAGGCACACTGAACCTCTTGACTGCGGTTGGGTGTGACACAAGAGCCAATATGAAGATCATTGGTGGTGAAGACTATATAGGCGGATGTCTATCAATGACTGGCTGCAATATGTTAATCAACGGTTCATGTTTAGGCATGGGTTGTAGCCAGGTTCCGGTCCCTTATGCACTGGTAGATTTCCGGATCCATGCACAAAGAAATACGCGGAGCAGCGTGGGAAAGTGGCGTTTTAATAACTGCACCTATGGGTTTCATGTTGAGAAAGATCATTACACGTTTCAAGAAACCGATCTTGATAATATGCATAATCGGTCTTTCCCGGTTGTTTTTGAATGGTCAGTTGGGAGCAAAAGCTGTGAAGAAGCTCAAAAGAATTATACAAATTATATATGCAAAGAGAATAGTGTATGCACCGACGCTTTGAATAAGCCTAATCAAGGTTACCTGCAGGGATATCGTTGTCATTGTGCTCCAGGGTACCAGGGAAACCCGTATGTTCCATATGGGTGTCAAGGTAACGCTACCTGTGCAAATTGATATAATCCCATTATTAGATTTACACAGATAGGTTGTCAAAGAACTTTTATGTTTTCAGATATCAACGAGTGTGAAGGAGATCAAAACGATTGCAAACACCGCTGTGTTAACACGAATGGAAGCTACAAATGTGCATGCCCCTTTGGCCAACATGGTGACGGTACAAATAGTGGGAAGGGTTGCACTTATTCAGAAGGGTTAGTCTTTGGCAGTAAGTATACATAACTCATTTCACATGACAATGCTAGATAAATTTTGTCTTCAATGACCCAAACTCGCTTCTATCGATAAACAGTAACTGCATCATGTATTGTGCTATCACTCATCCTATACGGAGGGCTTAAGCGAAGGCAGATCATGAAGAGTAGGGAGAAGTACTTCAAGAAAAATGGTGGTTTGATTCTTCAGGAACTACTTTTTGAATCTAAGAAATCTTCCCAAAAGGCCAAGATTTTTTCAGCAGGGGTACTTGAAAAGGCAACCAATAAATTCCACAAAACCAACGTCATCGGTCAAGGAGGATATGGCACAGTTTATAAGGGTGCATTAGCAGATAAAACTATGGTCGCCATCAAGAGGTCCAAGTCAATTGATGAAAACCAGATTGAGCAGTTTATAAATGAGATAATCAGTCTATCAGAAATCAGCCACCCAAATGTTGTCAAACTCTTGGGTTGTTGTTTAGAGACACAGACTCCTCTTTTAGTTTATGAGTTTGTAACCAACAAAACTGTCTTCCACCATCTACACGAGCATGATTCTACTTCTTCATTGACATTCAAAAATCGCCTTAACATAGCCACACAAACTGCAGAAGCCCTTGCTCACATACACTCAACCACACAAATCATTCATAGAGATATTAAATCTTCAAACATACTTTTGACTGATGACTACACTGCTAAAGTGTCTGATTTTGGCATCTCAAGGTTCATTCCTGTAGATCAGACTCACTTACAGACTTTGGTGCATGGGACCCTTGGGTACATAGATCCTGAGTACTTTCGTTCAGGAATTTTGACCGAGAAGAGTGACGTTTATAGCTTTGGCATGGTTCTTGTGGAGCTTCTTACTGGAAGAAAGGTCTATTCACACGATGGAACTGAAAGTGAGCTGGGTTTGGCAATGTATTTTGTTTTCTTCTATGGAAAGGGGTTGCTTAATTAGAGTTCTTGATGCTAAACTTAAGGAAGATGACCTTAGTGACTATATCTAGAAAACCGCCGAGCTTGCAAAAGAATGTGTGGAGATAGAGGGCAAGAAAAGGCCGAACATGAAAGGTGTAAAAGATGAACTCAAGGAAATAAGTGAATCTTACCTAAAGGGTTCTATAATCTCCAAGAAAGTCAAACATATTGACCATGACCAGCTTATCTGTTTTGACTCATATTGAGAATATCTCTGTAAATAGTTTTTACCCTTGCTAGTTATTTGCCCATGTTTGCTTGCACTGTAATATAAGGATTTTCCAACATGGTTTATATTGAGTTTTAGATGTTGAAACTTATGGCACCACTGTGAATGAAATATACAACAACCTAACTGTTGGTTTACTTCTTACTTGTTCATTTGTTGACCAAGCTTAGTGGAGTACTAATTGGAAGCGGTTACCGACTTTGAAGGTATCATGGGCTTCATGGTCACGTAGTTTTCAGTTTGTTTTATAGTTTTATGTTTTTAGTATTCTGCACTGTCCTTCTAGTAAGTTAGAGAGTTGCCACAAAACTTCCCTTTCGTAATTTCCCTTTAGTTTTGTAAGTTTTTTAAGGTGAAGGAATACAGTCAGAAGATCGTCCCAAAATAGTGTGTGTTCTTCGTTGTGTTTGCTTCTGATTATTCAACACCTGGTATCAAAGGAATCAAGGTTAGTGTATGCCCAAGTATCCCGGTTTCAGTACCATGTCGACAGTAGCCATTCAATAATGTAAAAAACGTGCTGCAGATATTCTTTATGCATCAAATAAAAACTATGACAACAACGATTAGTCAACATTTAATTGTGAGGAGGTAACTTTCTCAAACAGGTTCTAAAGTTGTTGATATGATGGATATTAATCGAATATATAATCTATATATGTTCAAGATTGTTGAATTTTGTTACATAATGTTTGTGTATCTTTTAGTTATGATGTTTCCTTTACACCAATGTAATATTGCAGTATTTATACCTCTGGGTAATAAAAAAATTTATCTCGCGAAATTGTTTACTTCCATATGGAACAATTTTTTATATATGTTCATGATTGTTTAATTTTGGTACATGATACTTGTATATCACATCTTTTAGTTATTATGTTTGCTTTTCACCAATTTAATATTGTAGTATCTACACCCTTGAGTAATGAAAAAATAATTTGTATGTTAAATTATTTTACTTCCATATATAATACACGCCAATGTAGTTTGAAGTTTCACATATCTAATGGTATGTACAAGGCCTAATGCAAATCTAGGAAAGTTGTATTAGAAGGCTGTGAAATGGATCCTGAGTTACTTAAATGGTACTAGGGATGTTGGACTTGTATTTAGTATTTGTTGTTACAATAAATACAAGACCAAGGACTGTAGCGATATCTCCGGAGTAAAAGGGTTCAAGGTTTCGATTAGCCTAATGCAGGTCGTGGGGACCCCACGTTTGTAGCACGTGGAGTTAGATCACTTTGTTAGTATTCACTTTGAATTCTGGATTGAAGAATATTCAACCCGGAATGTTTATGTTAAGTGAGATTGTGTTGTAGTGAGTGTAGAAGAGAACAAGCAAGATGCAAGTTCTGGAGATAAGAAGTTAGATTAGAGATCAGGAATAATCTCGGGTGATCTTGAATGAATCTTGTTGAATGACCAGAGACTGTCATTTATAGGGAAAGGCTTCTCTATAAAGAGAAACCTTTGACAAGTGATCCATGGCTATAGTGGAGAGCTTGCCCCTTTTTGGTAGGTTAAAGGCTTTGGACCTGCGGGTAAAAGAGTGTGCTTTCCTACATGCTCCTGTTGCGGCTGTGTAGGAGAGTTCACACGTAACGTGTGATGTGATCAGGTACTGTTCTCGTTCTTTTTGCTATTCACGACAGATGTCTATTCCCAAACCTTTTAACCTTTCAACCTTTTTAGCTATTGTGTATTCTAATCAGTTTCTTAAGGATTGAGCTACCCACGTCATCAGCCCCGCAAGTCAGAGGTATTTGGGGTGTAGGCTCAAATGCTTATGACTTTCGCACACTTCTTTTATTGCTTAAAGGCTTGAAGGGTTCCTGTGCGGTTGAGTTTTGAGATTTGAATTTTGGAATGACAGTTGATGTGATAGATGGCAGTTTTCGTAGGCGGCGGTTTTTTAATTGTCATATATGTAATAATAACTTCCAGATTTCATTTATTTTTCTTTTATCACAAAAGGAAAACCAACTCTTTATATTTCTCTCAAGTCCTCATCCATCCCTTCCTTTCTTCGTGTTCCAGGTTAGTTTCTTTTTCTTTTTCTTTTTTCTTGCTTTCTTTGTTTCCGATCATCTTTCATGGGTGCTAGGAAAGATCTGTCGATCAGTTATTCTCGCCTCACTTAGGAGGAGGTTGAGGCGTTTTATCCTAAAATAAAGTATATTTGTAGAAAAACCTCAATTATGTCTGACCGACGTGAAAAAAACTTAGCTTGTGAAGAATACTGCTCTCGACCGGCTAAAAAATCATCAAGTTGGATCCTAAGCCGATGGAGGCATCCGATGAATGCAACTGAAAGTGGGTCATCCTTCAACGAAAATGTAAACTTACCAAATGTTGAATAAAACCAATTTGTACATAATAGACAAAGCTTACAGCAGCACAACCCAGGTAGATGGGTTATACCGGATGACAAACCAGAAAATTGGTCGAAAGATGTGGCTAAATTCTACAATAAAGGGGGCGTGTCGGTCTTTTATTCGGTGCTTTTTTTCTAGATCCGAAGAGCTGACAAATTTTTTTTGGAGAACTTTGTTGGGAATTTGTTTTAATGGCTATCTCAACGAAACGGTAAATTTTATCAACTATTTTACAAAAAATATATTTTTAGTAAATTATGTTACTAACAAATTGAACAACATTTTATACAGCATATTGAAGGCTGGGTTGGAAGACTGATGTCTTGGAGAAGTAGAAAGCTTTAGATAGACCCAATGTTAAATCTGTGTTGGATGATTCTACCACCAAAGTTTTATGAGTGTTTATTAGACTACGTTCCAAAAAACGTGGCTACTTATTGCAATGGTAAATTGATCCCGTTTCCTCCCTTTTTTATGTTGATTACGATTTTTTCCGTATCCCGCTAGAAAATAAGGAATGGCTACTGCTATGACTTGAGTTGGGGGGCCAACAACTGCTTATTTAAGCTTGTGAAGACAATTTTGTAGGCCAAAAGTACGTAAATGTTGTTCACCCAAGGTTGACAAAAATCTCCATATATTTGGGAGTAGTGTTGGTGAACATGTGATACTCGAAAAAACTGAAAACCAGAAAAAATATTTCATTTGAGCTCAATGATGACTATGTCGTGTCTAACAGCTCTCTATCCGGTAACGAAGTTGTATATGTATGCATGTTGATGGAGCATCTGGTTACAGATAAACCCATCAATATCAGTGGTGATGTCAATAAAAAAATTTTGTCATACAGAAGATTCATGGCAGATAAATTGTATTTTTGGCAGTGTTTATCAGTCCAAATGTTATTTAGTGTTGAATTTGTATTTTATTTTGTAACCGATATCTATGAAAGTATTGCTTTTTAAATTTAAATACCGTACTACCCTTAAATATTTGCGTATAACAATATAAAATATACCCATATATTTGCAAAAGAAAAAACCAACTTTTATTATTTATCAAACCTAACATTAAACTATTACACAGACTTAACTAAATACATAACCGTTTAAACAATCTGAACGACAAAGGCTTCATCAATGTTACGACCGTCAGAAACTATACGTATTCCTCACCCGGGTCAGTTTCGTTCCCTTCAGCACACGCAGGTACGACTTTCGTATGCTGGTAGTTTGATTGACTCCTCCTAATTTGCAGACGAGTAAACTGGAGTTCTACCATGGTGTAGTCGTATGCAAAGTTTGCTTCATCATCGGTGACACTATCCGAATCATCATACTCATATGGAGGTGTTGGGTTAAACAGGTTAGGATTTAGACGTGGTGAGTGTCATGGTCTTGCTTGCGATGCTTGGTAGGCTACTGGCGGTGTTTGGTACGCTGCTGGCGGTGCTTGGTAGGCTGCAGGGGGTGCTTGGTATGCCGCTGGCGGTGCTTGGTATAATGGTCCCAATTGTAGGTATATTGCTGTTGGTGGTTGGTTAATGCGGCCGGTGGACAGTTTAAACCTGCATATGACGGGTAACAGCAACATGTGGAACAGTTTTAGGGGTTGAAGATCGACGACAACGCCGTCTAACGTTTGATTTTCCGACTTCACCACCACCCATATCTTGTAATTAGTTATGTAGTGGTGTGCGGGTTTTTAAATATATAGATGCAATTGTCATATTTTCATAAATGCAGTTATGTCTATTTATTTGGTACGTAAGTATCTAAGTTATATACAATAATTAACACAAAATATGAATGGAACAACTTTATTAAATTTTATAAATACAATAACCAACACAAAATATACATAGAACATATGTTTTTTTTCCAAATACGATAACCAACACAAATTTATGTAACAAATTTTATTAAGCAATAATTAACATGCTATATCATCTCCAAGTTCCCTTAGTAAGTGAGTTTTTGGAAATTCTAATGTGACCCGAACCTCCTAAAGAGAAAATCCGATCACATGCGTGTTATCTGCCCGGTACCATCGCCCATAAGTACCTGCACTTCTAAAGCTTAGAAAACGTCATCCTTAAACCAAGTAAACACCTTCTTTTCTATTATGTGACTATTGAAAACACATGAACATTGTGTATTTATTATATAGACATCGGTTTTTCGGTTAAAAACACATAAAAAAATAATACACGAGGTGTATTTATAGGCCGAAAAATTAATATTTACAAATATTTAAAATAGTATAACTTACCCAAAAGTTAAAAAAACAAAAAAGGCAAGGGGAAGTGTCTTTGCCAACACAAGCCAAAAAGCCTGCGAGCCGTTTAAGCCGTCCCTATAGCCGCCAACAAGTCATCTGAAGCAGTCGCGCCAGATGCAATAGCTGAAAAATTGAATGGGATGCCTGGCGGCTGCTTCATCCCAACAATATGAAACTGTCAACTATATACTAACCGACGCATGAGGAACGTGATTCCCTGTTCCACCGATGCGTGAGCTGGCCATTTTGGAATGCCATGTTGGTCAATGGCCATTTTAGTAATTTCCTAAAAATTAAAAGTATGTCATTTCAGCTTTTGATGAGTGGTAGATGCTCTTGTCTTTTGAGAAGAAGAGCAGAGTTTAGTTTCTGACATGTGGTAGATTAGATGTGTTTTCAAACGTTTCATTATCTTATACATATACATATACATATACATATCTTATACATATACATATACATATACATATATATCAATTGTTAACGGTCTAGAGACTTACAGGCACACCGTTAACAACAACTTGAAATTTGTTCATTTCAGTCGAAAACTTAATAGCTTAAGAACAAAAATAAACCAAAAGCCGTCGTGGAACGATTTCATATATATATATAAATGAGAAACTAACTCTAGATTTCAAGTCCTTTTGCAATGGGGATGCAGCTTAAGCTGCTTCTGAATTTGACAATATTGATCGTGATACGATCAAGAACGTTAGCGATAGCAGCTCAATCCCTGCATGGCTGTCCAGATAAATGTGGAAATGTTACCATTCCATATCCTTTTGGGACGAAAAAGGGCTGCTACTTGAACAAACTCTATCAGGTAAACTGTACAAAACCACAAATATGGAAAACCAGTTTCAAACTGTTAGACATATCACTTGATGGTTATCTGCGTGGCTCGGTACCGGTGGCTTATCATTGTTACCCCAAGCGTCAGAAACCCAGCGAACCCTATGTACATTTGTCAAGGTTCCCAATCTCAGGCACACTGAACCTCTTGACTGCGGTTGGGTGTGACACAAGAGCCAATATGAAGATCATTGGTGGTGAAGACTATATAGGCGGATGTCTATCAATGACTGGCTGCAATAAGTTAATCAACGGTTCATGTTTAGGCATGGGTTGTAGCCAGGTTCCGGTCCCTTATGCACTGGTAGATTTCCGGATCCATGCACAAAGAAATACGCGGAGCAGCGTGGGAAAGTGGCGTTTTAATAACTGCACCTATGGGTTTCTTGTTGAGAAAGATCATTACACGTTTCAAGAAACCGATCTTGATAATATGCATAATCGGTCTTTCCCGGTTGTTTTTGAATGGTCAGTTGGGAGCAAAAGCTGTGAAGAAGCTCAAAAGAATTATACAAATTATATATGCAAAGAGAATAGTGTATGCACCGACGCTTTGAATAAGCCTAATCAAGTTTACCTGCAGGGATATCGTTGTCATTGTGCTCCAGGGTACCAGGGAAACCCGTATGTTCCATATGGGTGTCAAGGTAACGCTACCTGTGCAAATTGATATAATCCCATTATTAGATTTACACAGATAGGTTGTCAAAGAACTTTTATGTTTTCAGATATCAACGAGTGTGAAGGAGATCAAAACGATTGCAAACACCGCTGCGTTAACACGAATGGAAGCTACAAATGTGCATGCCCCTTTGGCCAACATGGTGACGGTACAAATAGTGGGAAGGGTTGCACTTATTCAGAAGGGTTAGTCTTTGGCAGTAAGTATACATAACTCATTTCACATGACAATGCTAGATAAATTTTGTCTTCAATGACCCAAACTCGCTTCTATCGATAAACAGTAACTGCATCATGTATTGTGCTATCACTCATCCTATACGGAGGGCTTAAGCGAAGACAGATCATGAAGAGTTGGGAGAAGTACTTCAAGAAAAATGGTGGTTTGATTCTTCAGAAACTACGTTTTGAATCTAAGAAATCTTCCCAAAGGCCAAGATTTTTTCAGCAGGGGTACTTGAAAAGGCAACCAATAAATTCCACAAAACCAACGTCATCGGTCAAGGAGGATATGGCACAGTTTATAAGGGTGCATTAGCAGATAAAACTATGGTCGCCATCAAGAGGTCCAAGTCAATTGACGAGAACCAGATTGAGCAGTTTATAAATGAGATAATCAGTCTATCAGAAATCAGCCACCCAAATGTTGTCAAACTCTTGGGTTGTTGTTTAGAGACACAGACTCCTCTTTTAGTTTATGAGTTTGTAACCAACAAAACTGTCTTCCACCATCTACACGAGCATGATTCTACTTCTTCATTGACATTCAAAAATCGCCTTAACATAGCCACACAAACTGCAGAAGCCCTTGCTCACATACACTCAACCACACAAATCATTCATAGAGATATTAAATCTTCAAACATACTTTTGACTGATGACTACACTGCTAAAGTGTCTGATTTTGGCATCTCAAGGTTCATTCCTGTAGATCAGACTCACTTACAGACTTTGGTGCATGGGACCCTTGGGTACATAGATCCTGAGTACTTTCGTTCAGGAATTTTGACCGAGAAGAGTGACGTTTATAGCTTTGGCATGGTTCTTGTGGAGCTTCTTACTGGAAGAAAGGTCTATTCACACGATGGAACTGAAAGTGAGCTGGGTTTGGCAATGTATTTTGTTTCTTCTATGGAAAGGGGTTGCTTAATTGGAGTGCATGATGCAAAAGTTAAGGAAAATGGCCTTGATGACCATATCAAGAGAATCGCAGAGCTTGCAAAAGAATGTGTGGAGCTAGAGGGCAAGAAAAGGCCTAACATGAAACAAGTGAAAGATGAACTCAAGGAAATAAGTGAATCATACCTAAATGGTTCTATAATCTCCAACAAAGGGGAATATGATGACCATGGCCAGCTTATATTTTTTGACTCAGATTGAGAAAATCTTTATACATAGTTTTTAGCCTTAAAGTTGTTTGCCCATGTTTACTTGTACTGTAATTGAAGGATTTTTTTTAATATTGTTTTAATTAATTTTTTCAATGTTGAAACATACCGAACCAACATAAAGAAATACACAACAGCCAATCATGTTACTATTATAAAATGAAAGACGAAAAAATACCGATAAATCTTAAATACTTAAAGAAATAAATTTTACAAATAACTTGTTGGGAATCAAAGTGTCTTGCAGCGGAAATGGAAGTAACATTTGAATTGCTTCTCATAATGTATTGAGAATGAATGCGAAAACAGAGTATGAAAGAAACAATTTAAGGAAACAAGTGATGGACAATTCTGGATAATATTGAAACTGTCTTGGTACCAGAATAGTTTGCTCGTAAATACATATATATACATACGATGATTACACATATATATACATACGATGATGACGGTTGAATAACGGTAGTTGAAGGTTCGCGAGAATAACCGTTTTATGAAACGGCGCCATGGTTTCACCAAACCGTTTCGACTAAAGTCACACCTGTTTGAATTACATAAGTTATAACACAAATAAACAAACTATTAGATAATTAAGATTATTATCTAATACACTACCCTAAACTTAACTAGGTTTGGAAGAATGTTTCGGTAGACTTCGATTTGCTTCATCTAGGGCTTTGACAGCACGATCAAAATCGAATCTCCTGGGTTTCTTAACTAAACTATAATATGGTGGTATCACATTTAACGGGTTCCCAGAACCAATCGGATCTAGAAGAACAATAATCACACGTATACTTAAAATCTCCACAAACATCAAACCACTTTATCTTAACCGTAAATAACAAGAAACAAAAATTGTAACTAACTGAAACAAGAAGCAGGAACTAGACCTTGAACTTGCAAATTGTTTTCAATCGAAACTTGCATACATGAACATGAAGATGGAACCGTGTATATACGCTTATCGAATGGTGTGAGTGAAACGTCACGTTGATTGCAAAAGGGATATGTCTGTTCCCTTGTTAACTGAACATGCGGTTATACCCTCCACTCACACCGGTTCGCATAAACACGCCCCAACCTTCAAACGACCCAAACATAAACCTAATGGACTTGTTAGTGTCTTGACCCAGTAACTAGATGGCCTACGACCCAAATACGAAATAAACAAATATACACATAAATGAGCTAATTGTTCGACCCATAATAAACTAATAAACGTAAGAACCTAGCGGCCCAAATTCCAGATCATCGGAAGTTCTTGATTATCGGCTTCAATCTCCCTCCTAAGCATGAACATCTGTGATCCCCTTGCTTCCTTTAGTCTTCTTTGTTGCCGGTGACTTCAATGGTTATCACCAAGTCCGGCTCTTCTTCGCTTTTGACCGCATTCTTCTTTGCAAAGAAAACCTAAAAGTTGTAACAAGATCAACCAAAAATTAAAACAACCCCGAAACAAAATAAAAAATTTTTCCCATTGGAAGTAAACAATTTCCGAGATAAAATTTTTTTTTTATTTAAGATAAAAATCCCTTCCCAAATATTTTTACATTGGTTAAAAGGCATCATAACTAAAAATAACAACTTTAGTAAAATTTTAAAATTTTTTTTTTTTCGTTTAATATCCATCATACAAAAACCCTTTTTGAACCTTTTAGTTTCCCCTCCACAATTAAATGTTGAAAATCGTTTTTCTGTTTTTATTGATGAAAAAAATTTGCAGCACGTTTTTTTTTCTTATTGAATGCACTGGTGAATGGTCTGAAACCGGGATTTTGGGCATAAACTAATTGATTTTTGAACCAAGGTTTTGGGAATTCAAAGCAAAACACAACGAAAAACAAAAATTTAAATTTTGGGGGATTTTACTGAATTCTTTTTTAAAAAATTACAAAAAAAGGGAATTACGAAAGGGGTTTGGGAACTCTCTAACTTACTAAAACATCGATTACTAAACATAAAACTTTTAAAAAACGAAAACTACGTGCCCTTTTAAGCCCTTGATAACCTTTCAAGTGGGTTACCCTTCCAATTAGTATCCACTAAAGCTTGGTCAACAAATAAAAACAATAAGAAGTAAACCAACAGTTGGTGTTGTTATTTCTTAAGTGGCCCCTAAATTTTAAAAACCTAAAACAATATAAAACCAAAAAAATCTTAATTAGGGGCAAGAAAAATGGGCAAAAAAAAGGGGTAAAAACTATTTAAAGTTTTTCTAAATTGATCAAAAAAATAAGCTGGCATGGTCTTATTTTCTTTTTTGGGTTTTTAAAAACCCCTTTAGGTAAGTTTCACTTATTTCCTTGGTTCATCTTTTAAATTTCTGTTGGCCCTTTTCTTGCCCTTTTCCCAAACCCTTCTTTTGAAAGCTCGGCGTTTTCTGATATTCCAAGGGCTTTTCCTTATTTGCAAAAGACTCAATTAAGCAACCCTTTCCTAGAAGAAACAAAATACATTCCCAAAACCCCAGTCATTCGTTCCATCTGGAAAAGACCTTTCTTCCATAAAAGCTCCACAAGAACCTCCCAAAGTTAAACTCATCTTCCGGTAAAAAATTCCTGAACGAAAGTACCAGGACTATGTCCCCAAGGGGTTCCCCATGCCCCAAAAGTCTGTAAGTGGTTGATTCCAAAATCCTTGAATGAAAAAAATCAGAACTTTAGCGGGTTAGCATCATAAAGTATGTTTGAAGATTAATATCTCTATGAAGAGGGTGGGGTTGATGTATGTGAGAAAGGGTTTCGCAGTTTGTGTGGCTATGTTAAGGGTTTTTTAAAAAGGTAAAATGAAGAAGTAAATCATGCTCGTGTGGGTGGAAGACAGTTTTGTTGGTTACAAACTCAAAAACAAAAAAGGGGATTTGTTCTCTAAACAAAAACCCAAGGGTTTTTGAAACATTTGGGGGGGCTGTTTTATAGACTATATTAATTTTAAATGCTCAATCGGGTTTTCTCAATTGACTTGGCCCTTTTGATGGGACCTAGTTTTCTGCTATGCCCCCTTATAAACTTTCCCTATCCTCCTTGACGTGAGTTGGTTTTGTGGATTTTTTGGTTGCCTTTTAAAGTACCCCTGTGAAAAATTTTGGCCCTTTTGGGGAAGATTTTTTGATTCAAAAGTAGTTCCGGAAAATAAACCCCATTTTTTTTGAAGTATTTCCCAACTCTTCTGATCTGTTTTCGTTAAGCCCCCCTTTAGGAGGTGTAGCCAATACAGTGCAGTTTGTTTATCGTAAAGGGTTTGGGTCATTGAAAAAAATTTACTGCTTGTCATGTGAAATGAGTTATTATATTACCCCAAAAGATAACCTTCGAAAAATGCAACCCTTTCCCCACTTTTGTACCGTCCCAAAATGGGGGCCAAGGGGCTGCCCATTTGTAGTTTCCCATTGTTTTCCAGCGGTGTTTGAAATCTTTTTTGCCCCTTCCCATCGTTGTATTGAAAAAAAAAAGTTCTTTGACAATATCTGTGTAAATTAAAAGGGGATTTATCAATTTGCCAGGTAGGTTCCCTTTGCACCCTTTGGAATGGGGTTCCCCGGGTACCCTGAGCACAATGAAAACGTACCCCTGCAGGTAATTTTGATTGGGTTTTTCAAGCGTCGGTGATACCCCATTCTCTTTGCTTTTAATAATTTGTAAAATTTCTTTTGAGCTTTTAAAACTTTTGCCCCCAATGACCTTCAAAAAAAAACGGAAAGACCCGTTATATTTTCAAGATCGGTTTTTTAAAAACTTTAATGACTTTTCAAAGAAACCCATAGGTCATTTTAAAAGCCATTTCCCGTCCCCCCCTTTTTCTTTTGCATGGACCCGGAAACTACCAGTGCAAAAGGGACCCCCCTGGCTACAACCCATCCTAAAAAAACCCCGTTGAAACTATTCACCCAGCATTGATAGACATCCCCTTTTAGTCTTCCCCCCCAATGATTTAAAATTTGGCCTTTGTGTCCCCCAACCGCATTTAAGAGGTTCTTGTGCCTGAGTTTGGGGAACCTTGAAAAAATGTACTGGGTTCGGGGTTTCGGACGTTGGGGAAACAATGTACCCCCCCCCCGGGTACGAGCCGCAGAAAACCATAAGTGAATGTCTAACGTTTGAAACGGGTTTTCCATATTTGGGTTTTGAAAGTTTACTGAAAAGGTTTGTTCAAGTGAGCCCTTTTGCCCCAAAAAGGATAGGAAGGTACATTTCCACATTTTATCTGGACACCCATGCGGGGATTGAGTGCTTCGCAACGTTCTTATGTACCGATCAATATTGTAAATTCAAAGCAGCTTAACTGCCCCCTTGAAAAGGACTTAAAATCTAAGGGTTAGTTTTATTTAATATTTTATGAAATGTTCCACGAGGGCTTTTGGTTTTTTTTTTTTCTTAAGTTTTAATTTTTCGACTGAAATGAAAAAATTTTAAGTTTTTGTTAACGGGGCCCTGTAAGTCTTGACCTTTTTTAAAAATTTAAAAATTTGAAATGGGATTTTTTTGTTTGGGGGGATATTTTTAATGTAAAAATTTAAAAACTTTGGAAAAAAATTACTTACAAACGAGAAATAAACCTTTTGGGTCTTTTTTTAAAAGAAACCATTAATCTAACTAATATTATTGTTTATTTTTTAAAATTTTAAACAAATTTCATTAAAACTTTTCAAAATTTGCGTTAATTTTTTTAACAAATAAGCAAATCTGTTAGTTTAAATTTTAATTTTTAAAAAACCAAAAAAAACATTGGGGTAATTTTAATTTTTCTATTAAATTCCATGTTTAGTAATTTTGGAAAAAAGGGAAAGTTAAACGGAGGCTTTTTGTTTAAAAAATCCTTCTTTTTTTGTTTTTTAAAAGGTTGAAAAAAAAACAAAAATAAATACTGAAAAAATTTTAATTTGGGGGTAAAAAAACCCCCGTAAAAAAAATTGGTTAAAAAGAAAAACAAAATCTGAAAAAAACCCAAGTAAAAAATTTTTTAAAATTAAATAAAAAAAAAAAAAATTAAAATTTTTTGGAATTTTTTTAGTTTTTAGAAGTTTTTTAATTTTGGTCCGGGATTACCCTTTTTATTCCTTTTTTTGGGATTTTTTTAAATTCCCAAAAATTTCACAAGGGAAATTGAAGTTTTTGGTTTTTTAAAAAGTTTTGAAATTTGTTAATAAAGGTTGCAAATTTAAAAAAATCTTTTTATTTTTTTGTTTTTAAATTTTTTAAAATTTAAAATTTTGTTTATTTTTTTTTTAAATTTTTTTTTTTTTTTTTATTTTTAAACAGTTTTATTAAAAAAAACCCTTTTTGGAAAATATGAAATGATCTTTTAAAAAACCCAACCCAACTTTTTTGGGGGTTAAAAGGGAAAAAATTTTCCCTTCCGCCCGGGGCCCGCAACTTTTAAAAAATAAAACGGCGGATTTAAAAAACCAAAAGAAAAAAACCCCCCCTTTTTTCCCGCCGATAAAATGGTAAGACGCAACCCGTCAAAACGAAATTATTTTTCACATCGAAAAATATTTAACAAAAAAACCAACCCAACATTTCAATTTTTTCCCAAATTTTCCCTCAGGGTTCATTTAATTTCATAGTTTTCCCGAATTCATCTAAATTTTAGAGGGTAAAAAAATTTTAAATGTTCCCTCCTTTTCCGCTGCAAAATTTATTCCAAAATTTTAAAAAAAATTTTTTAAAGTTAAAAATTTAGGTTATTTTTTGTTTTAATTTTAAAATTTGAAATAAAACTTTTGGTTTTTTTTAAAATTTGGGTTCTTTTTAAAAAAAATTTAATTTTAAAAAAATTTTTAAAAAAATATTTCAATTTTACAAAAATAAACTAAATTCCAAAAAAATTTAAAAGTTTTTACTGAAAAAAATCCCAAAATCTTTTCCCCTTTTTGGGAAAATTTTTTAGAACCATTTGATTTTATTTCCGGTTTTTTTGTTTCATTGGGTTACCTTTTAAAGATTTGACCATTTTTAAAAGCAAAATGGTTTTTTGGGTTTTGGGTTTTTGGATCCTAAAACCCTATCCAATTTAAGATTTTGAAAATTGGGAAAAAAACCCAACTTTCGTTATTTTTGGGCCTTTTTTGTCTTAAGAGTAAAAAGGGCCCCCCCCAAAAAGAAATCACCCCCTTTTCCCAAAATTTCTGAGGGAAAAAAGTTAATGGATTTTAAACAAAGGGGGGAAAAACCCCAAAATTTCTGAAAGTGATTTTTGCCAAATAACCCAAAATCCCAAAATAACCTTTAAGGAAAACCCTTTCCCCTAAAAAAATTTTAAATTTTAAAATCTTAAAAATGTTTTGTTTTTAAATTTTTGCAAAACCCCCCCAAAAAATTTTTTGGGGTTAAAAAGGGGAAATTTTAAATTTTAAAAAATTCAAAAAAATTTTTAAATTTTGTTTTAAAAAAAAATTTTGTGTCGGCCCAAAAAAAAACCCGATTTGCCCCTTATGGATAATTTTCAAAAATTCCCCACATTTTAAACTCTTGGGTTGTTTTAAAACCCCGTCCCAAATTTTAAAAGGTTTTATAACTTTAATCCTTTCCCTTGCGGATGCATTTTTCCTTACATTCCAAAATCGGCCTTTTAAAAGAAAAAGGGCAGGAAGATTTCCAAGAATCCCAAAAATTTTTTTAAAATAAAATTTAAAAACCCCTTTCAATTCCCCTTTTGGGTTTTGGGGCCCCCTTTTCCTAAAAAAAAGAGTGGAAAGAAAGACAGCGGGAAAAAATGGGAAAGGGAAATTTCTTGGATCCGAAAAAATTTTCGGGCGAAATATTTTTTTGGTTTTTTTTTAAAAAGAAATTTTTAAAGGGAAATAGGAAGTCCCCTTCTAATCAAAAAAAGGGAGATTTAAAAAGATTTTTAAAAAGAAAAAGGGAAAAAATTAAAAATTTACCGAATTGAACTTCCCATTTTTTGGCCCCTCCCAACCGCTTTTGGGGAAAACCTGGTATCTTTAAAATTTTTTTTTGCCAATTTTAGCTAAAATTTAAATTTTTAAAGGTTTTAATTGGAATTTTTGAATCAAAAGAAAAAATACAAAAATAACGGGTTTCCTCGGAAAACCCCTTAGGGAAATTAAAATTTTCCGGGTTCCCCTTTTCACAATTTCAATGATATTTTAGGTTTTTTTTGGGGCCCTTTTTATGGTTTTATTCAAAAACTTCAGAATCCAATTTTTTTTAAACAAAATTTGATTCTTTTTGTTTCTTTTTTCCCCAACCCCTTTAAAAAAATTTGGGTTGATTTCTTTTCATAATCCAAATTTCTTAAAAAAGGGGAAATCTTTTCCTTAAAAATTCCCCCCTTTGGGGCAATTGGAAAAATTTTTCCAAAAACATTCTGGTTTTTTTTTGTAAACAAAATTAAAAAATCTATTGGGGAAAGGAAAGGTCAAAAGTTTTAAAAACCCTTTTGTTAAACCTTTACCCATTTTTGTTAATTAAAAAAAAATTTTTTTCCGGTTTTAAACTTCATGTCTTTTTAACCCTGTTCAAAAAAAAATTTTTGGTTGAATTTAATTTAATCTTTTATTAAATTTTGTTTCTTTTTTTAATTTTGAGATTAACCGGGTTTTTAAAAAAATAAGAAATGTTAAAATTTTTTATTCCCTTTTCAGTGTAGTTTGAATTTTCCCCCCTTTTAAATTTGCCCAAAGGGCCTTGAAAACAAAAGGTTTTTTTAAAACGGAAAATGGTCCATTATTTAAAATTTACTGGGAGGACTTGATTTAGTTTTTTGTTCTTGACCAATTGCGATTCTGGTGGGTTAAGGCGTTAAAAATTTTTGGGGGGGCCCCCATTTTGACCGGGATTAATTTTTTGTTGTTTTCCTTTTTTTTTAAAATTTCCCAAGGGGGTTTTGGTTTTTTTTTTGTTTAAAAGCCTGAAGTTCTGGAATGAAGATAGATTAGAATCAGGAAAATTCGGTATTTGAATGTTTTTTGGTGCCAGAATGTCTTATTTTCCCTTTTAAAAAGGAAAGTTTGAAATATATCAATTGGGCTTGCCGGGGGTTAAAGGGTTTTGGCCTGGGTTAAAATTGTTTCTAAATTTTTTTTGAGATTTATTTTAAATACTCTTCTTTTTGTATAGAGACTTTTCCCCCTTTTTAAAAAATTTTTTTTGGGATTTTTCACTAAGGATACCCCTTCAGAACAAATTTTTTTGGGGGGGCCAAATCAATATTTAATTCTTTTTTTTTTTAACTTAAACCCAAGGATTTAATTTTTGGGAAGCGGATTTTATGGCGTTTTCGTAGCCTTTTTAATTTTTTGTAAAAAATTTCAATTTTTAAAAAACCCCCAAAAGGAAAACCCAATTTTAACCCAAATCCTTTTTTCCCCTTTTCTTTTATTTTTTTTTTCCCTTCTTTTTTTTTTCCCATATCTTTATTTTTTCTAAAAAGGGGGGATCATTACCGCCTTTTTTGGGGGGTTGGGGCTTTTACCTTTTGTATTTTGGGAAAAAACCCTTACTGCCCATAAAAAAACCCCAGTTGTGAAAATAGGTCTTGGGCCCCCCTTTTTGGCCCAAGCCAAACCGAAAAGAATAAAAGGGGATCCTTCCTGTAAATTCTTTTTAAAAAACCGTCGCCCAAATCACACCAACCCATTGGGGGGTTCGGAGCCAAAAAAAAATTAAAACAAATTTTAAATCGGGGTTTTTTTTGCTTTTTTCTATACCCGGAAGACAATTTTTTTGGAAAATTTTTGGGAAATTTGTTTTTGGCTTTAACAAAAAAATTTTTCACTTTTTTCAAAAATATTTTTTAAAAATGTTCACAAAAAAAAATTTTTAAAATTGGGTGGGTTTTTGGAAACCTAAATTTTTGGAGAAGAAAAGTTTAGTGACCCAAAATTTTTCGGTTGTTTCTCCCCCTTTTTTGGTGTTTATTGCTGTTCCAAAAAGTGGTTTTTGGGTTTGTGTTTTTTTTTTTTTGATTGTTTTTTTTTTGTAAGGGGGCATTGTGTTGGGGGGAAAAGGGTTTTTTTTAAAGTTGGGTTTTTGGGTGTAAATGTTTTAAAGGTTAAAAAAATTTTTTTTGGGGGGGTGGGGGGGCATTACTCAAAAAACAAAACAAAAAATTTATCTTTGGTTGATGACATTGTGCTAAACTTATGTAACGGTTTTTGTTGCGTTGGGGGGCCATTGTTGATCCAAAATTTTCTTGGTTAAAAAAAATTTTTGATAAAAATTTTTGGGCCCCAAAAAAATTGTTTTTTGGGTTTTTCAGCCTGTTTTTGTGTTGTTGTTTTTTTTTGAAAAACGTTTTTTGGTTTTTTTAAATTTTCCGTTCCCCCTTTTTTGGTATCTTTGCCCTTACCCAAAAGTTTTTTTTTCCCTCCCCCAGATTTAAATAAAAACCTTAAAAATTCCAAAAAGGTTTTAAAGTTAGATAAAAACTTGTTTCTCCCGGGTATTTGTTTTCAAAGCATGTTTTCGTTTGGGGTTTTGATTGCCCCCAATTTGCGGAGAGAAAACTGGTTTTCCCCGGTGTGTGTAGCAAATTTGTTTCTTTTTTGGGGGCCTTCCGAATATATTAAAGGGGTTTGGGTTAAACGGTTGGAAAATTTAACGGGGGGTGATGGTTTTCATGCTTTGGGTGGCTGGGGTGTTGGTCCTGTTGCTGGTAGGCTGGGGGGGGTTTGGGGCTCTTGGGAATTTGCCCCAGTTTTTAAAATGCTGTTGGGGGGTTGTTAGGGCCGGGGTTGACTTTTTTAAATGTATGGGTGCCTGTGGAAAATTTTTGGGTTTAAAATTGAGAAACGGCAACTTTATTTTTGTTCCCAATTTTGTTTATTTATGTAGTGGTGTGGGGATTTTAAATATAGGGGGGGGAATTTGATTTTTAAAAAGATTTTGCATTTTTTGGTCGGTTTAGTTTTAAAAATTACCTTGGGAAATGCAATTTAAAAATTTTTTTTTTCTTTCGAAAAAAATTTTTTTCCAAATCCCCCAAACTTTATGCCCTTTTTTTGGCAATTTAAACAGAAAATTATTAATTTTTTAAAATTTTTAAATTTTATGTCCCAACCCCCCAAAAGCCCTACTCTGTTATCTGCCGCCCACCCCATAATACGATTTGTTGGGGTTTCCAAAAAAGCCCTTTTTTTCTTTTTTGGTTAAAAAAACCAAAAATTGTGTTTTTTTGGGTGTTTTCAAAACCCAAAAAAAAATTATCAAATTTTTTAACCTTTTTTAAAATTAAAAAAAATGAAAACCAAAAGTAAAAAAAAAAAGGGCGGGGAAATGCTTCCAAAAAAAAAACCCCTCGAGGTTTTTGCCTTTTGCGCCCGTTCCCGGCGTGGGGACAGAGGCAAAAATGGGGAGGGCCTGTTTTCCCCAAAAAAAAAATGCCCCTTTTGGGGGAGGAAACGGATTCCCCGTTCCACCGGGGGGGCCGGGAAGCCCAGGGGGGGGGGGGGCCCCCCTTTTTTGTTCCTTTAAAAGAGTTTTCGCTTTTGGGGGGGTTGTTTTTTGGGGGGGATTTTGGTTTTTTTTTTTAATTTTTTTTCCCTTTTTTTTTATTTTTTTTATTTTTTTTTTTTATAATTTTTAAACGGTTTAGGCTTACAAACCCTTTAAAACAAAAAATTTTTTTTTAGCTTAAAAAAAAAAATAAACAAAAGGGTTTGGAACATTTTAATATAAAAGAAAACAAACCCTTATTCAATCTTTTGAAAGGGGGATCATTAACTGCTTTAAATTTTTTTGAAAATTATCGATAGTAAAGAACTTGCACCCCTCAATCCTCGGCTGCCAGATAAAGGGAAAAATTTACATTCCTATCCTTTTGGGGGAAAAAAGGGCTGTACTTGAACAAATCTATAGGAAACTGTAAAAAACCCAAAAAATTGGGAAAAAACCATTTAAAAATGTTAGAATTCCCTTTGATGGTTTTGCGGGGGTCTTTACCGTGGCTTTTCTTTGTTCCCCAAGGTGGAAACCAGGAAACCCCTAGTAATTGTCAAGTTCCCCAATTCGGGCCATGAACCTCTTGACTGGGTTGGGTGGACCAAGAGCCAATGGTCTTGTTGGGAAGATAATGCGGAGTTACAATGACGGGAATAGTTAACAAGGTTCTTTTAGGCGGGGTTGACCATTCCGGGGTCCCTTTAGAGGGAGTTTGGTCATCAAAAAAAATCCGGAGCAGGGGGAAGTGGGTTTATAACCCCCTAGGGTTTTTTTTAAAAAGATCATTCACGTTTCAAGAAACCGTTTGATAATAGCAAAACGTTTTTTTCCGGTTGTTTTTAATGGCATTGGGGGACAAAAGTGGAAGAAGCTCAAAAAAAATTTACAAATAATTTCAAAGAAAAATGTGTTGCCCCGAGCTTTAAATAACCTTTTTCCCTTTCAGGGGATATCTTGTCATTGTCCCCAAAGGGTACCAGGAAACCTTTTTTCCTATGGGTGTCAGGTAACGCTCCTTGCAAATTGTTTCCCTTTATTATTTACACAATAGTTTTAAAAAACCTTTTTATTTTTTTAAATCCGGTGTGAAGGAGTAAAAGTGCAAACCCCCCTGGTTAACACAAAGGGGAAGCTACAAATTGGATCCCCCTTTGGCCAAAACATGGAGGGTAAAAAAGGGGGAAGGGGTTCACTTTTCAGAGGTTATTTTGGGCGGAAGTTAATAATATTTCACTGACAAATCAGTAAATTTTTTTCTTTCAATGACCCAAACTCGTTCCCTTCGATAAAACAGTAACGCCATTATTGTGCTATCACTCCCCTATAAAAGGGCTTAAACGAAACGACAAAAAATTGGGGAAAGTATTCAAAAAAAGGGGGGTTTTGATTTTCAAAAAATACTTTAAATCTAAGAAATCCCCCAAAAAGGCCAAGATTTTTCAGCGGGGGTATTTGAAAAGGAAACCCAAAAAATTCCCACAAAACCCGTGGGTCGGGGTTGGGTTTATGGGGGGCTTAGCGAAAAAAATATGGTCGCCATAAAGAGGTCCAGTCAATTATGAAAACCAGATTGAGCAGTTTATAAATGAGATAATCAGTCTATCAGAAATCAGCCACCCAAATGTTGTCAAACTCTTGGGTTGTTGTTTAGAGACACAGACTCCTCTTTTAGTTTATGAGTTTGTAACCAACAAAACTGTCTTCCACCATCTACATGAGCATGATTCTACTTCTTCATTGACATTCAAAAATCGCCTTAACATAGCCACACAAACTGCGGAAGCCCTTGCTCACATACACTCAACCACACAAATCATTCATAGAGATATTAAATCTTCAAACATACTTTTGACTGATGACTACACTGCTAAAGTGTCTGATTTTGGCATCTCAAGGTTCATTCCTGTAGATCAGACTCACTTACAGACTTTGGTGCATGGGACCCTTGGGTACATAGATCCGGAGTACTTCCGTTCAGGAATTTTGACTGAGAAGAGTGATGTTTATAGCTTTGGTATGGTTCTTGTGGAGCTTCTTACAGGAAAAAAGGTCTATTCATACGATGGAACTGAAAGCGAGTTGGGTTTGGCGATATATTATGTTTCTTCACTGGAAAGGGGCTGCTTAATTGGAGTGCTTGATGCTAAAGTTAAGGAAAATGGCCTTGATGACCATATCAAGAGAATCGCAGAGCTTGCAAAAGAATGTGTGGAGCTAGAGGGCAAGAAAAGGCCTAACATGAAACAAGTGAAAGATGAACTCAAGGAAATAAGTGAATCATACCTAAATGGTTCTATAATCTCCAACAAAGGGGAATATGATGACCATGGCCAGCTTATATTTTTTGACTCAGATTGAGAAAATCTTTATAAATAGTTTTTAGCCTTAAAGTTGTTTGCCCATGTTTACTTGTACTGTAATTGAAGGATTTTTTTAATATTGTTTTAATTAATTTTTTCAATGTTGAAACATACCGAACCAACATAAAGAAATACACAACAGCCTATCATGTTACTATTATAAAATGAAAGACGAATAAATACCGATAAATCTTAAATACTTAAAGAAATAAACTATTACAAATAACTTGTTGGGAATCAAAGTGTCTTGCAGTGGAAATGGAAGTAACATTTGAATTGCTTCTCATAATGTATTGAGATTGAATGAGAAAACAGAGTATGAAAGAAACAATTGAAGGAAACAAGTGATGGACAATTCTGGATAATATTGAAACTGTCTTGGTACCAGAATAGTTTGCTCGTAAATACATATATATACGTACGATGATGACACATATATATACATACGATGATGACGGTTGAATAACGGTAGTTGAAGGTTCGCGAGAATAACCGTTTTATGAAACGGCGCCACGGTTTCACCAAACCGTTTCAACTAAAGTCACACTGTTTGAATTACATAAGTTATAACATAAATAAACAAGCTATTAGATAATTAAGATTATTATCTAATACACTACCCTAAACTTAACTAGGTTTGGAAGAATGTTTCGGTAGACTTCGATTTGCTTCATCTAGGGCTTTGACAGCACGATCAAAATCGAATCTCCTGGGTTTCTTAACTAAACTATAATATGGTGGTATCACAGTTAATGGGTTCCCAGAACCAATCGGATCTAGAAGAACAATAATCACACGTATACGTAAAATCTCCACAAACATCAAACCACTTTATCTTAACCGTAAATAACAAGAAACAAAAATTGTAACTAACTGAAACAAGAAGCAGGAACTAGACCTTGAACTTGCAAATTGTTTTCAATCGAAACTTGCATACATGAACATGAAGATGGAACCGTGTATATACGCTTATCGAATGGTGTGAGTGAAACGTCACGTTGATTGCAAAAGGGATATGTCTGTTCCCTTGTTAACCGAACATGCGGTTATACCCTTCCACTCACACCGGTTCGCATAAACACGCCCCAACCTTCAAACGACCCAAACATAAACCTAATGGACTTGTTAGTGTCTTGACCCAGTAACTAGATGGCCTACGACCCAACTACGAAATAAACAAATATACACATAAATGAGCTAATTGTTCGACCCATAATAAAATAATAAACGTAAGAACCTAGCGGCCCAAATTCCAGATCATCGGAAGTTCTTGATTATCGGCTTCAATCTCCCTCCTAAGCATGAACATCTGTGATCCACTTGCTTCCTTTAGTCTTCTTTGTTGCCGGTGACTTCAATGGTTATAACCAAGTCCGGCTCTTCTTCGCTTTTGACCGCTTCTTCTTGTGCCTAATTCGTGCTTGCTTCATTCGCGTCCGGTGCATTCTTGTCTTGGTTTTTCTTCATCAAGTCGAAGTACCACTCAATTAATTCTATGTAGTAAATGTAAGCAACCTTTACTACATGCGCGTCGTGTGCAAAATTACACTCGACTGTTACTTCGTCCCAAAGATCATCCTCAATCACCTTCTTTATTCACCACTCGGTGTAGCAATATCAAACTTATTTCTCTACAGTCAATTAATGTTGGTGGCATAGTGTTCTCCTTGAAGATTCCGAGGAAACATGGTATAAACCATAAAAGGATTTCCTCGAAAGTAGCGCCATAAAACTTTTCATGCCCGGCCAACTCTTCATGTAGCAACATCAAATCCAACGCTTCTAAACAATTTTCAACAATCATGTTATTCTCAATGACATCCTCCTCATCTTGGGAAAGGACCACCGCCCTTTGATGTAACTCTTGTCGAGATTGCAACAAATTATCCTTCAAAACCTCATTGTAAATCATGAACCCGACTTTGCCTTTTTCGAGTAAACAATCTCCTTCTTTTTAATACCCGACGTGCGTTCACCATTCAACCTCCTATTTCTCTCTCTCTCTCTCTATCTCGAATTCTTTCTCGTAATACCCCTCAACATATCCATTGAGTTTTTCTTTATCCTTGTGGTGCCCGTTTTCGACATCTAGACCCTCGTAGAACTTGTCTAGATACTCCTCTTCCAATTCTATTTCCGACTTGTTCTCAGAAACATCAAACCCTTTCACACGACTACCCAACATTTTCTTTAAAACACAAGTGTCAATAGTAGTGACTGTTTCAATTCCTTGAAACAATAATTGCTCTAGGCTTAAAATATTTTTCTTGAGACTCGGAACATAACTAACACACGGTATGGTTTTACTTTTTCCATCCACCGGTGTCTTAACTTCACCAATCCCATGAACGAATGAAAAGTCTTTTTTCTTATCATTCTTTGTCACACCAAAATGCCTCTTAAAACATTTGAACACACATTTATTGCCCGTCATGTGCGTCTTAAAACTTGGAGCCACTACCCAAATCAAATCCCAACATCCTCCGCAAGTGTCATTAACCAAGTAATCATTTTCTACGGGCAATGGGCTAAGGTTAATGAACTTACTCGGACATATAGAAGCGATGTGTCCAAATTGTTTGCACATGAAATAGCGAATCCCAGCCTTTCTCAGTCTCCCAACAGGTGCACTTCCCTTACGGCCAAACTTCTTCGCGAAACCCTTCGGAACCATCTTCTTGGGAAAGTTTTTGATGGGTGATTTCCACGAGCAACTGGATGGCTTCCCTTGCGCGTACTGTTTATCTTTTCCGCTGCCCTAGCTGCACTTTCCAGTGTCCATCATAGCATCACCGAAATCGACGCCAACTGGCTTTCCTTTATCCCTCAGATGATCTCCAGAACCATCATCATCATTCTCGGTCTTCACAGAACCTTTGGCTCTGATACTGATGTTGGTATTACAGTTAACGGGTTCCCAGGACCGATCAGACCGAGAAGAACAATGATCACACATATATGTAAAATCTCCACAAACATCACACCACTTCATCTTAACCGTAAATAACAAAAAACGAAAATTATAACTAACCGAAACAAGAAACATGAACTAGACCTTGAACTTCAACTTGCAAATTGTTTTCAATCGAAACTTGCATACATGAACATGAAGATGGAACCGTGTATATATACTTATCGAATGGGTATGAGTGAAACGTCACGTTGATTGCAGAAGGGATACGTCTGTTCCCTTGTTAACTGATCATGCAGTTATACCCTTCCACTCACACCGGTTCGCATAAACACGCCCAACCTTCAAACGACCCAAACATAAACCTAATGGACTTGTTAGTGTCTTAACCCAGTAACTAGATAGCCTACGGCCCAAATACAAAATAAACAAATATAAACATAAACGAGCTAATTGTTCGACGCACAATAAACTAATAAACGTAAGAACCGAGCGGCCAAAATTCCGGATCATCGGAAGTTCTTGATTATCGGATTCATAATCTAGTAAGAATCTTGATCACAGTATTATGTTAAAGAAAGGTGGAAGTTGCAAACTTGTTATCTCACGTCGAGTACACAAGTGAGGACGATACAGTCAACTGGTAGGTATGGAGTAGTTATATGGTGCTAGAAAAAGCAATCAGTGTTGCCCTTGTAACCACAGAAGTGTTGCCTGGCCACAAATGGCATCTCAAGAAAGCACTTAGCTCAAGCAAGTACTGAAAAATCGAATAAAGCAACTGAGTATACTGTTTTGTTGTATTCTAGTGCTAGTAGTCAAACATAAAGTCAAGGGGAATGTTCACCGCGTCCGATGGTGATTGATGGCAATAGTTGTTCGGGGGAACTACTGTGTTTGATAGGAACCGATGATCAACGAGAACTTGATGCTCTTGAAAAGTTATTACCGACAGAAGAAAATTCAGGTGTAGAGAGGGACTGTTAGGCGATGTGGGCAAATGTTCGAGCATATGGATCCGGTTGATGGGCCAGCTCCGAGCTAATGGATGTGGGTCTCAGTTAACGACAATGCAACCTTAATATCGGATTTCAGCTCAAAGCAACATACAAACATTCAATGTAAGATTCAACATATTCAGCATACAACAACATTGGAGATTCAACATTCAACAATGAAGATTCAACATACGACAACTTAAAAACTCAATTATCACAACAAACATTGAATGTAAGCACTTACCAAATTCTGCACCTAAATGCATTCTACAACATTGAATGTGAGCACTTACCAAATTTTGCACCTAAGTCAATTCTGCAACATTGAGTTAGCATATACAGGTTAGTCTTTTGAATTAGCAAACCATTGACTTTCAGATACCAGCATTTACTTCTGATTCACTCTGCATATAAACACAAAGTTCAACGTTTACTTCCGATCCATCATCCATAAAATTGATTACAATAAAACCCATAATGGGTACAATGGACCATTACGATTAATGGGACAGTGGATAATTACAAAAACCTGGGTACAATGGATCATTATATTAACCCGATCTACTTAGTCAAATAGCTTAGAATATGATCTAGTTGGGTATCAAATACATTTACAATATCATTACTAACTACCCTTATACCCCTACTCGATTCTATCACCCTTACCTCTGACATATGCAGTCGCATCCACTAATAAGCTTGCTATGGTGACGACCAGAGATGATGACAGGTGATGATAAGCTTCAGTGGGTTTGGTCCAACGGCACACAACAACTCAAGTTTGTGGATGTTAGAAAAATGGGACACATTTGGGGTTTTGGGATTGAGTTTTGGCGAAAAGGCGGAAAAACCCCACCTTTAAAGATCTTAGTTGACCATCTAATGGGAATATTCTCCATTAACCTAACTGAATGCAACCATGGGGCTCAGGTGGTAAGATTTTGCCTGTGATTGGAGGTAAACCACAAGGACGCAAATTGTACTTTACTCTTAATTAAACTGCACTTGGATTTGGTCGGTTCACTAGAACCATTCCATGGTTAATCCACCAAGTGTAGGTAACTTTGTAATGGCCTTTATTTGCTGAACTTCTTGTATCACATTGGTTTAGATGAACCTTGATGTATATATTTAACGTTTAAAGTTTGTTTTAATGGTATGTCCATGCATTTGAATTTTTAAATACTTTTATGCTTTATTGAACATCAGTTAAACTTGGGTTTCAAGCTTGTGTGCATATGTTCACCTGATGTAGTCTTTGCATGCATTCTAGGTCTGTACGTTTTTATACAAATTCAGTTATCACACTAGATATGGTTGGTAGACTATCACTCCTAAGTTTTCTATTTCAAAGATGTGAAACTTGTGGAATTGGTGTTTGTGTCTTTGATTAGTAATGGTCTCTTGCATGGTCTAGCTTCCGAGCTTATACATACAACAATAAGTCCAAATGTGTGTTTAACCTAGCAAGAGGGTTCACGCTTGAAGCATAGATTTCTTTTAAATATTTTTCAGCTCTGGCTAATGAGGGGGCCATGCATTTTAGTCATGCAAGTAAGTTCATGGGAGATGTGCGTCAAATGTGGTCTCTCCATTCTATGCGGGTGTATGGAGAGCTTCGGGATAGTTCGCCCAACGTGGTCATTCACATCTCATGATAAGATGCTCTATTTACCATACTACTCAAATGACTTTAAACAACACTTGAGAGATTTAAGATCTGATTGATGACATCTATGTTTAAGACGAAATTGCTTAAATCAACCTTTATGTTATACCCAAACTGCACCTCGTACCTTTCACTATGAAATCGGAAAAAATAAACCTTTATGTTCACATTTTGATACATGGATTAACTTTTAACACTAACACCGTTAGATTTCTCGGTTAAGTCACTTCACATGCAAAGGCTTTTTAGTCTTTATATGTCCTTATTTAAATGTATATATTTAAAAAAAATAAACCACAACAACCCACCATGAACCACCATTTTCTTCTCCGGCAACTACTAACAACCCTCCGATGAGTCAAATAGTCCAACGAGTCAAAGTTTTCTCTGGCAAGTTCAAAGTTTTGCATGTACAACTCCGGCAACGTCACCCGTCACATTTGCAGCACAAATCAAACCAGGTTCACGTCTCCAGCGAGTCAAACCAGGTTCACATTGAAGGAACTTGTGGTGATTGGAGATGATGAGAAGATGATCGGTGATGCGGCGATGAGAGGCTGGTGCAGCTCTGAAATGTGTTGAATTGCTCATCTGTTTTCTTGTTCTTCTCTTTTTGTCGTTGATGCTCTATTCTAACTATGTTAATAGTTTAGGATACTTTTTTTAGAAACCGATGACTTTGATATGATCAAAGGAGGATCTGATTAGCAGCTAGGTTACATCATCATGATACCATTATTCGAATAAATGATGTAAAACATGCAATCAAGATTCTATTTTTTATGCAATTGTCTTGAATTTTGATGAAAGTGATACTGTGATGCAGCTTTAATTTCTTTTTTGTTTTTAGTGTTTTTATTTTACAACCCTTATTCCTTATTATCTGACTAAACAACAACGAAGGTTGATCAGTGGGTAGTGGGTAACATCGAAGTCTTGGGTCCACACTTGGTTTTAAACCACAATATATTACTATACGATAGGTACACTTGCACTGTTTTATATAGAAGTGTATAAACAACGAAGGTTGATCAGTGGGTAGTGGGTGACATCGAAGTCTTGGGTCGACACTTAGTTTTAAACCACAATATACTACTGTACGATAGGTACACTTGCACTGTTTTGTATAGAAGTGTATAAAATTAAAACCATTTTTATAAAATTAAAACGCAAACCTATAAAAGTATATATACTTTTTGCACGCATTAGGATGTTACATAATGGCTTTAGAATAAGTTCTTAAGTTAATGAATTAAAAACGGAAATTTCAAATGAGGAATCACAAAATTTCATTCAAGTAAATAAAACCGTAATCATTCTAATGTATTTATTCCTTTAATTTAGGTGTTACATAATTGGATTAGAATAAGTTAAACGACTTAAATCACACCAAATTCATTTTTGGTGGAGTGTATGGAGCATCCGAGTACATTTCCACCGACTCGTCTAGTTTGTCCGACTCAAAGGGTTCTCTTGATTTTTTTTACAAAGGTTTGTGAAACCGTGGAACTTGAAGATACAGACAATCAAAGAAAAAAATGTGTGTCGTGCTCGGGTAGCGGAAATAAAGTTCTAATTTTAAAAATTGTGGGAGATATTGAAGCTGAATTTGAATGTTTCAAGAGGGCTACAACGATGGGGAAAAGAGTTTCATGGCGATACAAAAATGCACATCCGCGATCGTCAACTTGCAACCCATAATATTTTTGACGAATACGATGAATATTTAGCTACAAATATAGTCGTCTATTCTAGTGGGTCTTTTCAATACTTTTGCAATGCTATCATTATGTTATATGCTAAAAAGTTTCTACAAAGGCCGACTAGACACGACATTTCACGTTTGTACGCCGCACATAAAGCTAGATGGCGCTTTCTGGGGATGCTCGGTAGCATCGACTGTACGCATATCATTTGGAGAAGTTGTCCGACGAGTTTGTGATGACAGTTCACGAGGGGTGACCACAAAAAAACCAACGATCATGCTTGAAACGGTGGCTTCAATGATTTATGGATTTGACATGTGTACTTTGATGCTCCCGACTCAAACAACGACATTAGTGTTCTACACCACTCACCGTTGTTCAATTCCAAGTTACAAGGAATTGCACCGCTGTCCATTTGTGGTCAACGAGAGACATTATAAATGCAACTTTTATCTTGTTGATGACATTTATCCCCACTTGGTCTATTTCTGTTATACTTATTCATTTCCAAACGACGCCAAAGAAGAATTCTTCAAGAAGTTACAGAAATCGGCGAGAAAAGACGTTGAGCAAGCATTGGTGCTTTGAAAGGTAAATGTGGTATTCTTGATCGACCAGTACGTACAGTTAAACAACCGAAAATAAGGAGTGTGGTGTACACGTGTATCATATTGCCCAATATGATCATAAAGGATGAGGTACATGCAAACTACGTTATGGACCCTCCGACATGGTTATTGTTAACGAGGATATTCAATTGGAGTTGCGGAATGGAAACACCCACTTTCGACTACAATATGATCTAACGAAACACGTTGGTGGTTTAGATATCCAATTACTTGATTTCGACGAAGAGTAGTTTTTTATTTTAATTTTTCAAATTTGAATATTTATTTTTATTGTTGGTTGTATTTTTATTTAATTTTGTGTATTTGTTGAGTATTTATTTTCGTTGTTGGTTGTATTTTTATTAATTTTCTGTATTTTAAAAATCTCAGGTTTTTGTTTTATTTAGTTTTATATTTTATTTAAATAAACAAAAAAAATAGTGATGGAATATGGTGGGTGTTACAAGTGTGATGAGTAAAATGTGATGGAATTTGAAAAAGTAAGATACCAAATAATGATTGGGTGTGATAGAAAATTTTGGTGATGGTTGCGATGGGTGGCCCATATGCCCTTAACATACCTTATCAATCAGAAATTTCAAATAAGAAGATTACATAAATTGTGGTCAGTACCATGACCAGTACACACTTAAAAGTCGAGTCATGTTTCAAGTAGACCCGTTTAATGTAAATTTATGAGCATGAGTATCACCTAGTGACTTGGTAACAATTTAAACAATTACTCCAACCGAAATGAACAATTTGTTTTGTAATTAGTGTATTTTTAGTTGTTTCTATTCCTCGACTCGCATTGTCAATTAAAAACCGTGGGTTCATATATTTAGCTCGACTAGTATTAAAGGAATCAGATGGAAAATGGGGAAGTGAGAATGGATACTTAGGAGTAGATATAGAAAATAAAGTAAAAAAAATAAAATACTACCACTAATTACTTAATGATGAAAAAAAAGATAGTAGAATGTATCATGCATACCTGTGTTGAATGGGCTGTGTTTGCAGATTAGCTAGTCGAACCCGAAAATGGTGTCGAATCTGAAATAGTAGAAGATTGTGTGACCCTATTTTATGTTAGGTTTGTGTTGTAAAGAACAATTTAACTATTAGATATCACAGCCGTATGGGCATTTGTTTTTTAGTTTTTGGTTTGGTAATAAATCCTGACAAATTCATTCCTGGCGATTAGCCGGCCAATTTCTCTCTTTGTTTCTTCCGGATAGATGGATTACAATCAGCTGTATAAAGAGATAAACTAGGAATCTGTTGTGATTATACCCGGAATATGGCTATCATATTTTACAGACTGCTTCAAATGCTGTTCTTGAGCCTTGTTTTGCAGTCGAATGCAGTTAAAAGTCAATCGAAAAGTCGCTCAGGATGTTCCAACTCATGTGGCAACGTTAGCGTTCCTTTCCCTTTTGGAATAGAAGAAAACTGTTACCTCGACACTTCTTACAGGGTAAGCTGTAACAACATCACTGGTAGAGTGTCCATATTGGATGTGAACGTAGATGTTGTAGACATATCACTTGATGGTCATCTACGGGCTTTATCACACGTGGGTCGTGTCTGCTACAGCACGAAAGGTAGACATTATATGGACGAAAAGTCAGGACGGAGTTATCAAGGTTCCCCCTCTCTGTTGATCAGAACGAGCTAACGACTTTTGGTTGTGACATCCAGTCAAAAATCAAAATTGGGAAGGAAATTAAAGTGAGCTGCACTACTGTGCCTGGAAAATGCAGGCATAGGATGTCATGTTCAAGGAATGTCAATTGTTGCCAAACTAGGATAGAACATGCACTGCCTACACAATTCTTCTTTAAATTAGTCAAAGCCCGAAACAATCCAGGAATGAAGGGTTTTACGCCCTGTGCCTACTCATTCATCGCTGAAATTGGTAGGTATAATTTCTCATCATATAATGCATATAAATTGACAAGTGAAATGCTTGGTTCACATGAGATGCTGCTAGATTGGATGGTGGGCAATACAAGCTGTCAAGAAGCTCAAAAGAACATAAGTAGTTACTTATGTAAGGAAAATAGCGAATGTTCTGATTCTATTAACGCTCCAGGCTATCGCTGTAGTTGCTCTGCTGGTTACCACGGAAATCTATACCTAGATAATGGCTGCCAAGGTATTTGATTAATAGTTTAATGCATTAACATAATTACACAGATTTTTAAGAACTTTTTATGATGTTTTTAGATGTCAACGAGTGTGAAGGACATCAGAATGATTGCATATATGGCTGTGCTAACACCAATGGAAGCTACAAATGTGCATGCCCCTTTGGCCAGCATGGCGATGGTAGAAAAAATGGGAAGGGGTGTACTTATTCAAAAGCGTCAATCATTGCCGGTGAGTATTAGCTGGTTTCATATAATACAATACTAGAAAAATTGTCATCAACAATGACCCAAACTTTCTGATAATAGCAGCTATTGAGCTCTGGCCGGAGTGTATAATATTGTTACGCATTCCCTTGCATCTCATTAGCGCCGCTCTAATAAAACCAATTACTTTGATCAAATAAAAGAAACAAATTTCTTTATTGGAGTTTACACATGCATGTTCTTAGTGACCGAGTTGTAAGCACTTTCAAATAACAAACTTTCTCAATTCACAGCAACAGCAACATCTGTTGTGATATCACTCACCCTATACGGAGGGTTCAGACAAAGGCAGATCATGAAGAGTAGGGGAAATTCTTCAAGAAAAATGGTGGAATGATTCTTAGGAAACTACTCTTTGAATCTAAACGATCTTCCCAAATGGCCAAGATTTTTTCAGCGGGAGTACTTGAAAAGGCAACCAATAACTTCCATAAAACCAATGTCATCGGTCAAGGAGGCTACGGTAAAGTTTATAAAGGTACTCTAGCAGATAAAACTATGGTCGCCATCAAGAGGTCCAAGTCAATTGACGAGAACCAGATTGAGCAGTTTATAAATGAGATAATCAGTCTATCAGAAATCAGCCACCCAAATGTTGTCAAACTCTTGGGTTGTTGTTTAGAGACACAGACTCCTCTTTTAGTTTATGAGTTTGTAACCAACAAAACTCTCTTCCACCATCTACACGTGCATGATTCTACTTCTTCATTGACATTCGAAAATCGCCTTAACATAGCCACCCAAACTGCAGAAGCCCTTGCTCATATACACTCAACCACACAAATCATTCATAGAGATATTAAATCGTCAAACATACTCTTGAGTGATGACTACACTGCTAAAGTGTCTGATTTTGGCATCTCAAGGTTCATTCCTGTCGATCAGACTCACTTACAGACTTTGGTGCATGGGACCCTTGGGTACATAGATCCTGAGTACTTCCGTTCAGAGATTTTGACAGAGAAGAGTGATGTTTATAGTTTTGGCATGGTTCTTGTTGAGCTTCTTACGGGACGAAAGGTCTATTCACACAATGGAACTGAAAGTGATTTGGGTTTGGCGGTATATTTCGTTTCTTCACTAGAAAGGGGTTGCTTGATCGGAGTTCTTGATGTTAAGGTTAAGGAAGATGGGCTTGATGACCATCTTAAGAAAATCGCCCAGCTTGCAAAAGAATGTGTGGAGCTAGAGGGCAAGAAAAGGCCTAACATGAAACGAGTGAAAGATGAACTCAAGGAAATAAGTGAATCATACTTTAGAGCATTTACATCAAGTTACCCATGTCCATGCATATAATTTAGCTAAAACTCACTTTAGGTGTGGAAGATCTTGGAAATTTGGGTCCGAACTTACCGGGGTGATTGTTGGTAACTTACGGACCTCAAGTCACAAGTTGGCTAACTTCACGTTGACAAGTCGGTCATAGTTGCTTATTTGTCTAATTACCTTGTGAATAGATTTGGTAATGGCCTGCCTGGCAACTTAGTGTTAGTCTATATTACCAAGTCATGGTTAGACTTTGTAATCAAGTTTTTGAGTTATATTTTTTATCAATAAAATGTTTGGGATTTATTCAATACATGTTTTGTTAATTGTTTTGTCTTTGATATCAAATTTACTACTTGGGAGATTGAGGACGGTGGTAGTGATGGTGGCAATGGGTGGGGGCGACAGTGAGCGCATCGGCCGTAGTGGGACATACTACTATGAGGTTTTCGATATGGTGATGGTGGTGGTGGAGGCAATGATGGCGTTGGCATGGTGGCGGCCACAACGGTGGAGTTGGCGGCTACGAGTCTCCATCGTAAGTCAAGCAGTTGACTTTCTGCTTTGACTTTCGATTTTAACCCGTTTGGTCAACTTAAAACCCAATCAAACTCGATACATGATCATTATAATGTAAGGAATAATCCTCTATGATTATACCTTCTGATCATCAAGTTAAGTGGGTCAAACGATGACTGTAACATATATTTATTAAAAAGTCAAAAAT
The DNA here is from genome assembly GCA_947069175.1 of Scalesia atractyloides. NCBI lineage: Eukaryota > Viridiplantae > Streptophyta > Magnoliopsida > Asterales > Asteraceae > Scalesia > Scalesia atractyloides. The sequence goes on along the minus strand of CAMTDV010000026.1, from coordinate 1,592,991 downwards.
GTCTTTTTGGCGTAAAAACAAATAAAATGGTTTAAACCTATGAGACTTGTATTCTGACTTCAAGACTGATTTCATAACATCACAAAATATATAAAAACATGTCGGACTCGTCGGAAACCCATTCAATATAGTCAAGCTCGTGGGATGTTGTTTGGAAACGGACGTTCCGTTACTAGCTTATGAGTATGTAGTCAACGAGACGCTGCACCGCCACTTACATGGGAAAATAGATCATGGATCTTTGCTGACATGGAGATTGAGGTTGAATATAGCAGTTGAAGCTGCAGGAGCACTTACTTATATGCATTCTTTTAACAAAATCATACATAGAAACATCAAATCTTCTAACATACTGTTGAATGATGATTATACGGTTAAGATTTCAGACTTTGGGATCTCGCTGTCAGTTCCAAAAGACAAAACGCAAGTCTCCACGGCTGTGCAAGGGACACTTGGGCACATAGACCCCGAATACTTCATCTCAGGTATCTTAACTGAGAAGAGTGATGTGTATAGCTTTGGGGTTTTACTTGTGGAGCTTCTCACAGGAGAAAAAAGTGAACTCTTCTGAGGTGATTAAAAGAAACCGATCCCTTTCAGAGCATTTTGTTTCGCCACAGAACGCAGGTCTTTTATTTGAAATTTTGGATGATCAGGTGAAGCAAGATGGTAGTCCAGTTGAACTTAATCGAGTTGCACAGCTTGTCAAATTGCGTCTACGGCCTGAAGGCAAGGCAAGGCCTACAATGCAACAAGTGAAAAGAGGAGCTGGATACATAAAAAAAACAAGTTGAACAATGTATAATGGAGTCAGAAAGTAGTTTAGAGCCAAGACCTAGGCTGGAAATCCAAATTTTCTAGTTTTTCGTAGGAAATGCGTCATAAATCACGATTTCTGACAAATTTTTGACAAAATGTATATGTAGGAAAACCCCTCGTAGTGTGAGATGGGAGACGAACCCGAGGTAGTAAGATTAGCTACTGGTGTAGGTGTTTTGAGTGGTAGTAATCGTGGTGTAGGTGTTTTGAGTGGTAGTAATCGTGATGTTGTCGCGTAAAAACCAGGATAGTTTTCGGCAGTCACGGGTGTTATGGTCGGGAATGTTACAGAATTCGCAAAAAGACTGGAAAAAATGTTTGTCCCTTGATTTCCGTTATTCTGGTTCCTGTGAGAAGTGTAATAGGTAAACCGAATATTGACTGAATTATATATGTAATTTGACCATGTATACATCATACATAAGAAGATAATGTATGGCAACATGTCTCTTAAAACTTATAAACCAACCATATATCAAAAGAAAGTGAAAAGAGTATGTCTTTGTATCATTAGAAGAATATTGTACATATCATATGCTCCTGCATGAAGTTTCTGAAAGATAAATTTGTACATGATATGGCATTCAAGACACTTAAAAAGATCTTATTACAACATATATCATATAAAGCTGATAACAATTTATATAACAACTCACAAGTCATCCTCAGCCGACGATCGAAGAATAAGCTGGTGACAACTTAAGAGCGCCATTTGTCGCTAAAATTTTCACAATGAAGAATCATAATCATCACTTATATCTATATCTTCAATATCTGAATCATCCAAGTCATCAAAGTCCATACTATCACCGAGAAGCTGTAACGATCCATCGTTTAGCATCCCAGGATGGGTTCTCGCCTCTTGTATTATTGACAATATTTCATCAACGTTTTGATTTGTATCGTTTAAATTCGTGTTGTGAGAGCCTGTATCGATCACTAAATCCGTAGGAAGGTTTTTTAAGAACCACGGGTGCATTTGGATTTCCTGGATGGTTATTCTCTACGCAAACCCGAAGAACCAGATTATAGATTAGTATATACTACATGTGTCAAATGGACAAGAAATTGTTGGGTCAGTCAACGCAACCCAGTTTTACCCGTTATCCAACCTGTCCATATAGGGGTGTGAATTTCTGAGGTAACCCGAAAACACGACACGAACCTAGAACGATTTTCGCCGGGTTTGGGTTTAGTCTAGACGAGTTCGGTTCAGTTTCTGGTTGAAGCCGCGAACCCGTTTATCGGGTTCGTGTCAACCCGGTCGGGTTGGCGGGTTATATTAATTTGCGAAAAAAACAAAAAAGTAAAAAAAAATCGGGTTGAATAGGTCATGTTCGGTTTCATACGTATGACACAATTTTCGGGTTCATATGTATGACACAATTTTCGGGTTCGGGTCAGGTTGAACCCGCCAACCCACGGACACGACCTGTTTAGCACCCCTACGTCCACATAAGCACCTCGACTTATATATGATGTATGAAATTCTACCTTCTCAGGGTTGGCAACGAATATCCGATAAAGAAGATGTCTGCATTCCAAAGAAACTTCTACGTTATCTGGAATTGCATATTGAACACTAAGTATCCGCTGTCAAAAATCAAACCAAGTTTACTTAATCATTTAAACTTCGGAAAATGGAATTTAAATTTTCTTAAAGTTTAAAATAATACTCACGGAAATAGTTGTTCGAAAGTTATTTGGATCATCTGGATGTCCAAAAGGGTATGTCCCAACTAGCATCACATATAAAGTAACACCACATGACCAAACATCTGCAAGCTAAAATTTTCAAGGGTTAAACTAGGAATTTCCCAAATTTGTTTGAAAGTCGATAGGGTTTTCTCCACATCTGCCCTAACAAGATATCCTGAAATTTTAACTGCAAACTTTTAAACCTTTTATTTTCTCGGTTTTTCACATAAACAATGGCGTGTGTAAGAGTCAACGTTCAAATAAAAAATATAACTATTAAATAACTAAAAAGCTCAAAGGCGGCACCTTTCCATCGTATTCTTTTCTTGAAAGAACTTCAGGTGCAATGTAAGCTGGTGTTCCGACAGCTGACTTCGGTTGCGAATGCAGAACTGATGACTGAATTGCAAAAAAAAAAAAAAAAAAAGATAAGAATAATATTAACAGCAGTTCATTAAAATAAAAATGAAAACATGGTAAATTTATTACCTTTGAATACCCAAAATCACATATTTTAACACGCGGAGCTGTGCTTCCGTCTAACAATGTGTTTTCAAGCTTAAGATCTCTGTGACAGATTTCCTGCAACAAAACAATCAGTCAAGAATGGAGCTAGAGGCGATATTGTTATGAACAGGAAGAAAGGGTAGAATGGTAAATTGAACAAAAGACTGTATACCACTGAATGACAGTAACTAACTCCTGATATAAGTTGTTGAAAGAAAAATCGTGCCTGGTGCATATGAGAAAAGAAAACCGAAATCAAAAGAACATACTTTGAGCATATCTGACTTTTCAAAAGAACAAACTACGAACGTACCTCGTTTTCACTGAATTTACCCGCGTGGCATATCCGCTCGAAAAGCTCTCCTCCAGCAGCATACTCCATGACTATTGCCAAATGAGTTGGTGTTAGTAACACCTGAAAAAATAAGCCCAAAAGCATAAGCCGGTTATTTTTCTTTTTTATTTAAAATAAACTAATGGTCCCTGTAGTTAACCAAAATTCTGGATTTGGTCCCTAGCTTTTCAAAAGTACACGGATTGTTCCCTGTGGTTGGCACTTTGTAACGTATTTAGTCCCTAACTAACAAGTCTAAAGGTTTCAGCAGGTCCAAGTTAGGGACTAAATGTGTTACAAAGTGCAAACCATATGGATCATTTATGTACTTTTGGCAAAAGTTGGGGAGCAAATGTGTTACAAAGTGCAAACCACAGGGACCATCCGTGTACTTTTGGAAAGCTAGGGACCAAATCCAAAATTTTGGTAAATCACATGGACCATCCATGTACTTTATTCTATCATATAAGATTTGAGAAACTTGAAACTTTTATTGGTAACTCATCAAATTCTTGGGAATTCATTGGATATGATCATTTGGCTTCTTTAATGTCACTTGAACTTTTATATGTCAAATTCTTACTCTTTAACTTCAAAATTGACATGAATATCTAATTCTTAAGGTGGAGAATTTTAATACCTACATTAATTAACACAAAAGTTTGACTTTTGGGACCAAGGGAATAAATTCAAATTCTAAATTTATAAGTTGCAAAATTATCTCAATTCTAAATTTAAAATTAGCTTATTTTGACCTTCTGGTATCTTGTAGAAACTTGACTTTTGGGAACAAGGGAGTAATAGCAATATAATATGTAGATGCAATTAGCAACATTTAAAAAAACAAACTTATGTAATCCATGAGAATGTTAATTTGAAAATTGGCAGGGTTGAATCTTGAAAGTCAAACTTTGACTTCTTGGGATTAAGGAAGCATTAGTATCAATGTAATCAGTAGATCCATTTAGCAAAATACAACAAACACACACATAGTCAAGAAAGGTGTATGTATCTTATAAGGAATCAAAACTTACCTCTTTGAATCTGATAATATTTGGATGCCTCAAAGATCTATGATTCAGTATTTCCCTCTCTACATGTTCATCAATCTGCCAAATTTTAAAAATCTTGATCAAACCCACAAAGCATTTTGCCTTGATCATGAAGAAATGCAAATTTTCATGAAGAAAGTCACAAACAACTCTTGAAGAAAATTAAAACTTTATTAAGAAATGCAAATTTTCAAAAAAATCTTGATCAGACCCACAAAGTATTTAGTATCAACCAGTACACCAAGTTCATAAAAACATGCAAATTTTTCAAAAAAAAAAATCGAAAATTCACGAAAAAAGGAAAATTTTCAAAAATCTTGATCTAACCCACAAAATATTTTGCATCAGCCAATACACCAAGCGCATAAAAACATCAAAAGATTTTTTTTTAAAATCCAAAATTCACTAAAAATGCAAATTTTCAAAAATCTTAATCAAACCCACATGGTATTTTGCATCAACCAGTACACCAAGTGCATATATAAACATGAAAAAATGCAAAATTTCAAAAATCTTGATCAAAACCCACAAACTATTTTGCATCAACCAGTACACCAAGTGCATAAAAATATGAAAAAAAATTGAAAAAAACCATCAAAATCATGAAAAAAAATGCAAATTTTTAGAATTCTTGATCAAACCCATAAACTATTTTGCATCAACCAACACACCAAGTGCATAAAAACATTAAAAGAAAATCATGAAAAAAAATGCAAATTTTCAAAAATTTTGATCAAACCCACAAACTATTTTGCATCAACAAATAAACCAATTGCATAAAAACATGAAAAAGAAAATCAAAAATTCATAAAAAATGCAAACTTTCAAAGTTCTTGATCCAACCCACACCATATTTTCCATTAATCAAGACATCAGTACATAAAACCATCAAAATCTTGAAAAAAGATCAAACCTTTTGGCCCCTTTCAATAAACTTGACAGCAAACAACTCTCTAGTCCCTTTATCCCTAACAAGCTTAGCAACCCCAAAATTCCCAGACCCCAATTCTTTAACCACTTCATATCTCTCCATAATTGCCCAAAAATACTCAAATCATCCACACCCACAAACAAACCCTAGACCCTGCTTTATTGTAGTATGTAAGCCTGAAAAAAATGGAAAATTCTAGAGGTTAGGTAGCTGGTGAATTGTATAATGAGGTGTTAAGAAGATTCGAGTTTAGTGAACACTTGCTAAATATAGAAATCACATGGATGGGGGATTTTGAGAAGGATTACTTTCTTAATAGATAAACCCATACCTTACTATTATTAATAGTTGAAGTGGAGTGTTAAGTTATTCTAATCCACGACAGCCAAAATTGATGATCCTTTTTAGGTTAGGATATAATATTTAGATAATCACATCAAGGTCCAATTTTTAATTTTATATTAATATTTTTTTATTGAATGTAACAAGAGAAGCCACTAAAAACGTAAACCGAAAAGATCACTCTCAACTAACACCATTTGTAACTAAGACCATCTATAATGGAGTTTTTTTGTATTTTTCTCTAAAAAAGAACCCGCAACCGACGTCGGGCCTTTTTCCAAAAAAAGTGGGGTTGGTTAAAAAAGTTAGTATAGTGTGTAAATATATACTAGCAGGATGTCGATTAGACGGGAGCGTCACATCGCATTGTGATACTTGTTTTTGTTAATTTTCTTATTCGTATAATATTTATTATAATATCATTATAATAGATATACATCAAAAGCGAAGTAATCAGATAATCCATTTCATTGTGTTGTGCATGGTCCGGTCGGTTTGGTTATTATCCTCGACCGAAGCCGAAACCAAAGTCATCGTTTAGTCTATTTTATTAACCAATCGATTTTCGGTTAATCATTTCGGTTTATTCAGTTAGATTGACGGTTTTTTGTTTGGTTCATTTAATTTCAGTTAATAGCAAAAACCAAACTTAAGCTAAAATTTTTGCTTAGAAATATATGAAATTGAGGTATAAATACAAGTATAAATAATATAAAATATGAAATATATGAACCGGATGTATAAAAACGATAAATATATGAAAATATGAATTATTTGGTTCGGTTCAGCTAATTTTGGTTAAACGAGAGTACAAAAAAATTGATAATCGGTTTTTGGTTAACTGGGTTTTTCAATTAATTCAGTTTTTAGTTGATTTCAATTTGGTTTCGTTTAGGTTAACGATGTAGTTATTGTTAACCAATAATCGCTTCTGGTTAATAACCAATAATAGCGGGATGTGGCGGGAAACATAGGCATTGTCACGGTGTCCATTGTTCTTGTTAAGATTATAATCCTCAACCAGAATCAAGGTCATCAATTAGTCTATTTTGTTAACCAATCCGTTTTCAGTTAATCGGTTTGGTTTATTTCGTTAGATTGACGGTTTTTGGTTTGATTCATTTAATTTCGGCTAATAGCCAAAACTAAATTTGGCTTAAAACTTTTGATTGTAAATACATGAAATTTAGGTATAAATACATGAAAAAGTGTATAGGTACATGAAATGGAGGTATAAATACATAAAATGGGTGTATAAATATGAAATACATGAACTGAAGGTATAAAAGCTAGAAATATGTAAAATTATGAATGGTTCCGTTCAGCTAGTTTTGGTTAAATGAGGGTACAAAAAGATTGATAACCGTTTTTGGTTAATTCGGGTTTCGCTAAATTAATTTTTGGTTGATTTCGGTTACCGATTCAGTTATTACTTACCCTTAGACACTGTTAATCACGTAACATATCAATTTTTTTAATTAAAAAACTATAGTAATACTATATCAAATTAAGAGAATGAAATATTCGTTTATATGGTGTAATTTAAAAAAAATATTAACGTACCAAAAAGTTATGACCGTTAAAAACCGTGGGAGGGGGAGTTAGTTTTATATAAGGGATAAAGTGTAACTACTAACTAATTAACTATACTTTTGTTAAAGATTAGTGATTAAAGTGTAATCTAGATAAGATAAATTGACAGTATTTAATCACTTGACATCTTGTAGCTATTAGACATTTTGAGATAATGACCAAGTATGTTGGGCTTTAATCACTTGTAAACTAAAGCATCATCTACGTTTACCTCTTAATACACACGTCAATACTGACCAAGACAACTATTGAAACGTTGACAAAAATGAGTAGGTCGTCACGACACTTTTGGATTTTTTTAAACATTATAGTTTATAAGATACGACAAGAATTATAAGTTTGTTGTGTGGGGGGAAATGTAACTAATTATCTATAATTATGTTAAAACTCAGATATTTAAATGTAGTAAGACGAGAACTAAAATATAACTATTATTTAAAAGTCCAAGTTAACCTCTTTAGAGGTGTATTTATAATTAAAATAGAAAAAATTCTTATTTTTTGGATATCTTAAAATGTAACTCACTCATGCATTATAATATAGTATAAATATAGCTTTCAAGCTATATATATATATCTATATATATATATATATCACAAACTACATTTATTTTATCTGACAAATTACATGTACTTTTATTTTAGAAAGATTGATAACATACAGATAATACGATAAAAAAAATACTAGTTGATAATGGTTTTCAAGTTCCTCTTAGATTTTCTTATAATCCCCTTCTATATAGAAACAAAGATTGATAACATATAGAAGATACGATTAAAAAAAATACTAGTTGATAATGGTTTTCAAGTTCCTCTAAGATTTTCTTATAATCCCCCTCTATATAGAATATATATTTAATATATCTTATCTTTTTTTCTGGAACGATGACTTTGTTGTGTTAGGCTACCGCACTTTCTAAATTGGAGAGCTATGTTGCCCCACTCCGGTCAGACTATGTTGTCTTAAGCAGGCTCACGCTGGCTTCAGAGTTTGGGTTAGGTGTTCCCGTGGAAAACCATATCACTGACTGCCACTTGACAGACGATGTGTCACCACAAAAGCTGAACACTTTCTAGCGTAACACACGGTGGGATAAAAAAACTGAATTGGGCTAAGGATAGAACCCGACACCTCTATAAGAAGACTAGACTCTATCAATTATTGTCTAATCTACCAAAGTGAAACAAATGAAAATTAAACTTGAGTTTCCATAGAAAAACTCAAGCCTCCCTAGTAATAGGCCACTAAGTGGTGGATTATACGTATCTTATCTAACTCTAATGTCATATCATCTAACTAAAATCACATGGATAGCATTCTATATTTTATAAGTGATTCTACTCGGGTGTCATTATATATTTGTTACTTGGTATTAACTCTCCATTACATAATGTCTTTTTTCTTTATCACAGGTACCTTTCTAAGTATGTGTTAACAATATTTCATGTTGAACAATATTTATCATCTGAGAATAGTTGTAATTGAACTTTTTTCTAAGTATGCGTTAACAATATTTGATCATCTGATAATCATTGTAATTGAATTTTTTTTTCTATCACAAGTACCTTTCTAAGTAAATGAAAAGGATCGAAGTCAAATATCAAAAAATTGAACTTTGAACTTTACCATAAATTTCATCGACATCATAATCATCTTCTTCTTCTCGTATATGAAATCCACGTCCTTTGTTAGCCATTTAGGGTCTTGAATGATTTGGGTTTCAACAGAATGGTGAGTGTTGATCGGAATAGTGTTTGATCGGAAAGTTATTTGATCGGAATTCCAACCGATGATGAGGGTTTTATGGGTTATAAGAGATGTTTGAAATGATGAAGATGTCTGGGATTTTATTTATGTTTTATAACCTCACAACCATGAAAAGACGGTTTTACCCTGCATGTGAGGCCATTTAACATGGATTAATAACCGGGTTAGTGATAAAGGATGAAACCCGAAACAAAATTAATTTTAAAGGCTGGTTTTGACAAGTTTTAAAGATTAAAGCTGAAACTAGTAAGATTGATGAAACTTAAAGGACATTTTGTACAATTTTCTCTAAATTATTAATATTTGATGATAACTAACCAAGGACAAATTATGGTTGTCACATCTATGTTTGTATACTAGATCTATAATTTATACATACTAAAACCCGTCCGTATGAACAATAACTCAAATATTATTTTATTATGTTAAAATCCGTGTATACACTGTTTGAATAAGTAAAATTCAGTTTTATTTTGTAATTTTGAAATATGTGGGATTATAAAAGGCAAAAGAGAAAAATAAGAATCATAACTCTTAAATAAAAATTTAAAAAAATAGAAACAAACTAACGGTGAATTAAATTTGATTAAAAAATGATAAAGTTTAAATAATGAAAACGTGAGAGGTTAATGATAAATTGAGTAAATCTGAAACAGGTAAGGATTCATGTGTAATTTAAATGGGTATACATTTTGAGCAGAAAAACAATACTAAGGATGATTAGAATTGTTTCATCGTGTCCTCTAAGAATTTTATATATTAGGTATAAATACAGAAATAGAGATAAAGATAAAGATTATATAACTGAAACAATCTGATGTATATAAATTAAAATAATAATTATCATTTAGAAAATAGAAAGTATTTTTTTTAAATCATATATTTTTCTTAAATGTTAGTGCATCGCAAGACTGTGATAGAAAGATATAGCATGGGATCACATAAACAATCTTTTTGTAAAAGCTTGAAGATGAGTATTTTGAATAATATAATGTGAGTATTTTGCACAAACACGAAAGAAGCCAAAAAGATACCTAAAACGAGTTGTGTGAAAAAACTATAAAAGATATCAATGGGAGACCAAAAAAACATGCATATTGATGGAAGATGGAATAAGTTTCAAAGCTCTTATCCATTATTAATGTATACACTACAAATATGATATGGTCTAATATTTTTAGTAGTAGAGTGCAAACAAAATAAACCAGGCGACTACATTGATTGTTTTCGAATGTGACATCTCAAAACAGTCGTTAGGGTCCAGTTTTCAAAACAATGTTAACGCTCTAAGAGCATCCAGAATCAAGGGAGGTCCATATACCTTCAGATCAGTGGCAGATCTAGAAAATATTCGTAGGAGTAACGTTTTATAAAAAAAGGGGAACAAATCGAAAAAAACGTCAAATTTTTCCAAAATTTATACCGCCGGAGCGTCAACGGGTAGCGGAGGCTACCCCTCGCCTAAGGTATGTCCGCCCTGCTCCACATCAGCTTTGTTCGATGAAGCGTTCAACACACATGTGCCTTTTATCCAAGTTGATCTCTTCACACAACCAAATCATAATTAAGGTAACTCAAAATACTTGTATATTGCACACAAACCCCTATATAAACAAACTCGTTAATCATTGTTTAAATGGGAAAAATATACCGCATGGCAACAAAAAGGTTATTAAGAGATCCAAGGGGTATCGTTGGGGTTGGTTGCTCAATGACAGAGGCAAAATCTTTAGGAAACAAAATATTAGCGTTAGAAAAAATATATAACAATGTCCAAACAAAACAATAAATACACATTAAAAATCATGACGACAGGGAGAGGAAGGGACGCCGTGGGACGGCATCAGATTCTGGCGATCCCATAAGAGTTAGCAAAGGAAAGAAGGAGCAGGTGTATCAGACAGGACAAGAATCAGAATAAAGATGCAGAATTAGTAGTAAAAAAGAGGCCAGAAGAGACCGCAAGTTTAGGAACAAAAGGAGAGGCTGAGGAACGCTACGCCTTTCTTTGTAACGGATCTTCCAGATGGGTGCACAACGGAGAAACGCTAGGCGGCATTTCAACACTTCGAAAACTTGGAGGATTCGTTCGTCCCCATCAAAAGGGACAGGATGGGAAACAAATTTGGCTTCCTTAGATTCTCCGATATTGAGAGTCCAGAGGAGTGGGAGGAGAAACTAAGGAAGATCAGTATTGAGGGGGCAATCTTGGGGGTAAAACTAGCTAAATTCAATAGAGACGGGAGCAAGGCAAATCAAGTGGCTGCTAGGGGAAATGGGTCGGTATTCAATAGACTTTCAGAACCTAGAAAATACTGGTAAGAGAAGAGGGTGGAACCTGTCATTGCTACTCAGTCTCAGCACAAGAATAAATAATACAGTGGGGTAGTGACCGGAAGTGATGATGATTATCTTAACAAAAACAATATTCTACCCCCCCCCCCCCCCATTGAACACTGAAGCAAGAAAAAGTTTGATTTTTAAGTCATTAATTGGAGAAGTGAGAGAAATGGAGTCTTTAGAAAAGCTGGAGGATTTGTCGATGAGATGGAACTTGAAGAAGTGGCTATAAAGTATTTGGGAGGCCTAAAGGTGCTAATGACCTTTCCGACAAGTGACGAAGCTATTAGATTCCTGGAGAGCAACAAAGAACGGTGGGCCTCTTGGTTGTCTAAGCTGGATGTATGGGATGGATGCTTCCATAAGATGGAAAGGATTGCATGGATACGTATTACAGGTGTCCCGGTCAGTTTATGGGATAGACATGTTTTTAATCGTATCGGCGAAAGATGTGGGAAGATCTTAATAAAGTCCAATGTGTCAAACACTAGACTCAGACCTTTAGTCGGGAAAGATGGTCATTCTTGTCAATTCAGCTGAAAGAATTTGCTCAGAGTTCAAGATGATACGTGGGGGTCAGTCGTTGACATTATGGGTGAACGAGTACGATAACTTGTGGGCTCCAACTATGTCGGAACCCAGACCAGCGATGGAGAAACCGACTTCCCCGACGTTAAAATAAAAGGTGGTGGTGACGGACAGTGAGGAGGAGGAGGGAGTGGACCGGCGGGAAGATGAAAGGGTCGAGAATTTTTCTCGATTGGATGGTATATGGAGACAGGAAGAGGAAAGACCATGCATGGGGAGTGGACAAGAGCTTGAGCACTGTGCCCTAGGTAAGGATGGCGGCAGATCTTTTAGTATCGATATTGGGAATATAGACCCACAAGGAAGAAAATGGGAGGGTCACTGTGGGCCTGAATATGTAGCTAAAACCCCAGAGGCCCAACAAGGGACAAGCCTATTTTCGAGTAAAAGAACAATAAGGCCCACTCTAAAACTTAAGTCCAAAATATGCTTTCAAGAGCCTGTTAACTCTAATGGTGTCCTAGGGTCTGATCTATTAATCTTGAAAAACATTATCCTCCAGAATGCTGAAGAAGAAAGGCGTGAAAAGACTAACAGAAACATGGTGGCCATGGGTGATAGAGGTAAAGGGGAAGGAAAGGTGAATGGTGAGGACGATGGAGAAGCGCAGGACAAAGATCTGAAATTTGAACTTGAAGTTGAAGAGACGATCGACTATGGCGACTGTTTGGGAATTGCTATGGGAGGATTCGACAACCAGGTCAAAAAATTGATTCAGGGGGAAAGGGGGCTAGATTCTTCTCAATGAATTTGTTGACATTAAACATTCGGGGGGTTATTGGATTGGAGAAATCTGTCAGGGTGAGGAAGATAAAGAGGGAGACTAAGTTTGCCTTTTTGGCATTACAAGAAACCCACCAAACGGGTCTACCGAAGTCGTACTTGGATCGAGTATAGGATAGATCCCCGTTGGCGGCAGTCTCTGTAGATGCGGAGGTAGATCTGGTGGTCTGGCTTCTATATGGGATCCCGAGTTATTCAGAGCTAGCACGTTATCAAATGACAAAGATTCGTGGTGGTCTCTAACTTCTTGGCAGGGGACAATGAAAGACTTAGTATTATTAATATTTACGCCCCTAATGATAGTTCGGAATGGGTGGCTTTCTTGGATATGTTGGGGGAGGTTAGAGAGCAATTGGAGGGGATGTGTATGATTGTGGGAGACTGTAACGAGTATAACTCCCACTTTGACATGAATGCGGCTGCAATTTCAACAGTTTTATTGCCAGAACAGGTATGCTCGAGTATGGGATGACCGGGGAAAATATACATATATTTCTAGTACCGAGGAATGAAAAATGAGTAAGCTAGATCGTATTCTTGTTTGTCAAAGAGTTATGAATCGTTGGCCCGTTGCAAAGCTTGAAGTTCTGAAAAAAGGGCATTTGGATCATTGTCCGGTGGCGTTACTGTGTAACAACATGGACTTTGGACCGATTCCTTTTAAGTTTTTCAACAGTTGGACTGAATACAAAGATGTGGAGAATATCATGAGGTCTTGTTTGGCGGTGGGCGCTGAGACAAGTAAAGCTGACGTTCAATTAGCTATGCTTCTAAAAAGGATAAAAGGAGGCTTAAAGAAATGGAGGGGGGATCTGAGATGTAGAGAGGAAGCTGAAGTCCAAAGACTCACCAATGTAGCTGAAGAAATCGAAAAAAGGCTGAAAGTGGTAACTTAAGTAGAGAATAGAAAAAATTAAGGGTCGAGACCAGGAAAAAACTTGTGCAAATGGATAAAAAGAAGTGTCGAGATTTACATCAAAAGACTAGAGTAAACTGGCTCAAGGCTGGGGATGAGAATTTCGCCTATTTTCATGGGATAATTAATTTAAACAAATCCAGAAATAGATAAATGGGTTATCTTTATTGTAACATCTGTCAAAAACCGGGTTATCCAAACCCGCTTCGTTTATTAAACCGAATAATCAGTTATAAATTTTGTTGCGTATTTAATGCGCAAATTAATTTTATACGATACATAATTAATAAACATTTTAGAATTTAAAAACTATAATTTTAAAAAAATTAAAAATTAGTGCAAAAAAAAATAATAACAAGCTACCGGGTTTCGAACCCGGGTCAGCTAGTTCACCAAACAACCACTTCACCGCTCCGCCACTTGACTTCTTTGGTTAATATACTGAAACAATTAATACTTAAATCAAAACTCAAATTCAAAAACCAGGTATCAGCGCGGCGGAACTCGCAATCACCGAAAAATCCGGCAATCCGCGAGTTCAGCCATTAATCTCTTTGACTATAACGCTATAACCGTCGACGACATCGATTATAACCGATGTCTAGCCACAATTTCAGTCATAACCGCCGAGTTAACCGAAATCAAATCTCACCATGGCAGCCTATAAATACAGGGCTAAATACCTCAATCCTACTCGTTCAATCTCTCAAACTTTCTCTTAAACTCTCGCTAAAACACTCTGAAGTAGTCGCCGCAAGTCGCCGGAATTTATCTGTGTTCGCCGGAATTCTCAGATACTTGCCGGAAAACCAAAGAACCTATCCCACTGTTGCCTTACCTTGTAAATAGGACATCTAGAGCTTGGACCGAAGTCACCCACACTCACTATAAAACTCTCTGATCAACTTTCCTGTTCGCCGGAATTTGTCTGCTGTCGCCGGAAAAATTTTGGAACTCGTCGGAGTTGGGCACCGGGATCATCAAGGTTCTATCTTCCAGTGGGTATGAATCTTTAAAACCTTTCAATGTTCATGTTTAATTCCGTTAGTGGTAAACCAGTAATCAAAATTGTTAAAATTTAGTTAACAGTCGGATTCGTTCTATGTTTGATTCAAGGAAAGAGACGAAGTTCAAAAAAGTTTATAAGTATAATTAAAAATGGGATTTGTATCAGGTTAGACACACAGTCCAGTGGTGGACTGTGTGCATTTGTACCGCGAAGATACCGAGTTCGAGTCCCATACATAATGCTGAATCCTTTATATTAACCGAGCATTTTTATAACGTTAATATAAAACAAAACATATAATACATAAATATAATTAAAATCAGTATTTCAACCAGGTTAGACACACAGTCCAGCGGTGGACTGTGTGCAAAGTTAAACCACAGGTCACGAGTTCGAAACACATTCTGCGCACCGGTTCGATCAGTTAAAACCCTTTTTAAATGAATTAATTTCTGAAATATTCTAACTAGTATATATATATATAATTAAAATGCGATTTATTTCGGGTTAGACACGTAGCTCAGTTGGTAGAGCTGCGTGCACGCGTACGGGAGGTCACAAGTTCGAACCTCACTCAGCGCACATAATTAACACGGTCCGACCGGTCAACGGTCAACGGTCAACTGTCAACTGGTCAACGGTCAACTGGTCAAAAAGTCAAAAGTTTTTATTTTTCTTTTTATTTATTTATTTTATTTAAAAATCAATTAAAAACATTTAAAATAATATTTTTGAAGTTAGAAAATTTCCTTAAACTCACAAAAATAAACCTAACAATCCCATTAAGAACACTAATTAAAAATATTAATCTCAAATAAAAGTTTATTTATTTATCGAACTATTATGTTATTATTTAGGTTAGATTCTCTCGTGGGTAAATCCAAATTCGTGCGCATTCATCATCAATCCAAGAAACGCAACCACTGTGAGTGAATTCTTACAAATTCCCCTTTTTATTCATGTTTTGGGGTGTATCATGTGTCGCTTAAATTAATTTGCTTATTCAAACTCGTGCTATACCATATTATGATCTAAACTTAGAATGTAAATATTGTTTGTTGTGATGTATTACATATGTCAAGTTGTATGCAAATTATTTGTTAGGCCCATCAGTTCCTCGTGGGAGACGATTTGAACAACGCGTGCCTCAAAAACATTCATTAGGCCCATCGGTTCGTTGAACAACGCGTGCCTCAAAACTCATTCATTAGGCCCATCAGTTCCTCGTGGGAGACGAGTTGAACAACGCGTGCCTCAAAACAATCATTTGTTGTATTTGTGTGCAATAGTTAATATTATGTGTTTTGTGAATAAATTTACATCTACATTTACTCATATGTGGTTATGCACTTTATCATTACAATAAACACGTTTAAATGCTTTCATAGGATTCACTCGCCAACTTTTTGTTGACCCAAAAACCATTTTTACACATGATACAGGTGGACAGGATGAAGCAAGGAACACATAGGAAATTGCCTTAGAAGAAAAATAATGAAGTCTAGAAAGATGTATAGAACATGTTGTACTTGTATGATTTGATTGTATGATCTCCTTTAAATTGTAATAATAAATATGAAACATTATAATAAATGTCATGAGCTTTGATGAAAACCCAATCATGCCTCGATCACCTTTTTCCGCTGCGGGTCGGGGTGTGACATTTATAGGGGAGTTGATAAAGGAGCCGAACATGTTAAAAGTAGAAATTTGAAAATGGTTCAAAAAGTAGTTCGCTGAACCGATACGTTGAAGGCCGGATTTCGATGGGACAGGGCTACCAAAAATCAACTATTTGCAGGCTATTGAGTTGAACGGCATGTTCTCGAAAGATGAAGTGAAAAACGCCATTTGGGGGTGCAATGGGGGAAAGCGTCGGGCCCCGATGGATTGATGCTAAGGTTCTTTAAGAAATATTGGGAGCTTTTGAAACTGGTGTTTATGAGGATGTTGTCAGAGTTCCATGAGACTGGTATCATAAGTATATGGTGCAATGCTTCCTTTGTTGCATTGATCCCTAAAGTTATGGACTGTCAAATTGTAGCTCATTTTAGACCAATCTCACTGGTTGGTCAATGTATAAAATTATTGCAAAAGTCCTTGCCCTTAGATTGAAAAGGTGCCTGAATGAGCTTATTGCGCCTATGCAGTCTGCGTTTGTCGGAGGAATAAACATATTGGATAGTGCCTTAATTATCAGCGAGGTGGTAGCATGGGCCAAGAAGATTCAACAGAAAGTGATAATATTCAAAGTTGACTTTCAAAGGGCCTACGATTCCATTAACTGGAAATGTCTTCTAAAAGTGTTGAAGTGCATGGATTTCCCGCTGAAGTGGATAAACTGGGTAAACGGATGTCTGAAATCGGGGCGTGGGTCAGTTTTAGTAAATGGCGCGCCGACGGGTGAATTTGCTTTTAAGCGGGGCCTTAGACAAGGTGACCTGTTGTCCCCGTCCTTATTCATTCTTGTGATGGAAATTGTTAATCTATTTATGAAAAGGCGAGCATTGGCCTCTTAATAGAATGAAACTCACTAACGACGGCCTGCTGGTTACACACCTCTGTTACGCGGACGACTTCCTATTCATTGGTGAATGGTTGAAGCACAATATTGTGAGCATAAACCGATTTCTCCGATGCCTTTATCTAGTCACGGGGCTAACGTCAATCATAAGAAATGCAGGTTGTTCGGTGTAGGAGTGGATGAAACAAGGGTTACGAGGATGGCTAATCGGTTGCATTGTGAAGTCGGGAAATTCCCTTTTTCATACTTAGGTATTCCCAATTGGTGCGAACATGAAGTTGGCGAAACATTGGCAAGCGGTGGTAGATAAGGTTCAACGTAAACTATCCTTGTTGAAGGCTAAAACGTTGTCTTTTGCGGGGCGGGTCACATTGGCGAAACCGGTATTGGGAAGTGTGCCTTCTTACTATCTTTCTCTTTTTTCTGCTCCAAAAATTATTATCAAGAAAATTGAAATATTAAGGAGGGTTTTGTTTGGGTAAAGAAAGGAAACAATAATAAGATGAGGTGGGTGCGTTGGGAGATTATGACAAAGGCGAAAAATCGTGGGGGTCTTGGTATTGGGAGGATATCGGAGTTTAATGTTGCGATGATATAAAAATGGTGGTGGCGATACAAAGATAACCCGTCACATATGTGGGCTTTTGTAGTTTATTCGTTTCATAAAAAACCGGATGCATAACAAACTTGTACCGTTAAAAAATCGATTCCAGGGGTGTGGAAAGACAAAGGCACAGTGGATGATGAGTTAAAAAAGTACGGCATTGATATAAATCGAAATCTTAAAGTAGATATCGGCAACAGGGCTAAATTTCGGTTCTGGAAAGAGGCATGGAGTACTGATGAGCCGCTAAAAGAGAGGTTCCCTGACCTCTTTAACTTAGCAAAAAATAAGGATGCTGCGGTTGCGGAAAATATGGAAAAAGTTTGAGAATACTTGAACTGGAAGTGGGATTGGTTAGAGGCCTAGACTCGGTTCGGGAATGGACACAACTGGGCCAGTTGACGAGCATGCCACAGTCCGTGGTTATTAAAAAAGACAAGGCTGATGTGTGGACCTAGAGCAATAATGAAGGGGTAAACTTCTTTATAAAAGGGTGTGAAACTGGATATTATGGCAGCGAGAATCGAAACTGAGATGGACGACCATTTCGATGGTACTCTTGGGCTCCTATTAAATGCTATTACTTATTATGGAGAGTCGTTTCGGGCAAAGTGGCGGCGAAAAAAAGCCTATTAGACAGGGGAATAAATATATAAAAATCTGAGTTGTGACAGATGTGGGCAAATGTGGGTATGGAGGGAACTCGGATCATGTTTTCGCTGGATGCATCTGGGCTCGGAGTATTTGGTGGCAGGTGGCAGTTTGGATGCGCATCCCCCCTCCCGTTGACATAAACAACCGAAGGATGTCGTGAAAAAGATGACGGGCAAATCAGGGTTCAGCGAAGTGGAAGAGAATTGTCTATACGGTCGTCTTAGCACTGCTTGGCGGATTTTGAATGCAAGGAACATGATGGTGTTCGAAATGGTTTTCGTGCCGATCAGGAAAACAATCGATTTGATTAAAGAAGACGCTTTCCATGGTTAACCAATCGATCGAGGTTGCCGAACCGGACTGGGATAGATGGTTAGATTTTAATGTTGTGAACCTTCTATAATGCTTCTTCTCTGTTGGTTGTCGTTTTCCGTTTTCCTTTGTTTTGTATCCAGTTCTTTGCTGGCTCTATTTATATATATAAATAGTGTGTTGTCGTTCAAAAAAACCTCTAGAAGCGCCTAAAGTTAGGAAGTTAGGTTCAAGTATCACAAATGACAGAATCAAGGAAACTCATCGTTTATAAAAATAAAAAAAAAAGATATCCAAAGGTTGTAGTCAAATATACATTTTCCAATAAGTTATATAAAGTTGTAATTTGTTCATGATTTATCACTTCCGAGGATTCTTACATCATTGTTTACTTTTTTGTTTGTTTAATAAATATATGACATTAAAATTTAAGGAACTCTCATGTCTCTTTTAAGGCTTAGCTTGCGTTCAATTCTTATGAGAGACGTCTTTTCAGATTTTTTAGGTTTTCACTTTAATTGGTATATTGGTGTTATTGTCTAGTGAAAATAAATATGATCAAGTGGTTCTGCTGGTGGAGCATGATAAACTTCAGTGATCCAAATTTATTGTTAAAAAAATGTACATCACTCTTTACAATTTTTCAAAGTACTTTCATTAAGAAATATGTAATCACTATGTACTCTTAATATTTGGTAATTAACTGGGAAAAAAAAGGCGAACATAGATACTTGAAAGAATTTCACGTATTTTACAGCAATAAAATTAAATACTTATTTTTACTAATGATGTCGCATGAATCTAACAAAAAAAAATCATTATTCTAGACGATTTTTCTTTAATTTTACTTGTACAAACCATACAATGTATGAATAAAATAGATTTTTATTTTAAATTCTCTAACTTTGTTACATTATTCATTTTGCTTTATTGCGTTCAATGGTGTTGTACTGTTGTTATACACATCATTTTTTCTGTTGTCAATATGAAAAAGGAAAAGTTAAAGTGGTGTAAACTTCGTATGTGGATCTCTTTTGCCTTCAAAAAAAATTCATTAAAATACTTTTTAGAAAACATTTTGGAAACATAAAAAAATTCCTAATAAAATATTTAGTATTCGATTGCAAACAAAAGGAACCAATTGACTACATGTTGTGATATAGTGAATTGATTACAATTTTTATAAATGTAATTAGTTGTGGACATATTGTTAAATCCTCGAATAGATTTGAGTATGTTTGCTCTTGCATTGAACTATGTAAGTCACTAAGTCTACTATGGACCTAAAACGAATGAAGTCATGAAGATCCATGTCTCATATCGTATAGTCAAATAAAGTATACATCTTAAAACAGTCGTTTGGTCTGGTTTTTAAAATAATAATAATACCCCTTAGAACATCCACAATCAAGGGAGGTCCACGAACCTTCACATTAGCGTTGTCCGATGAAGTATTCGACGCACACGTGCCTTTCTCCTCTTCTCTGACAAACTCCCCCCAGTATCATCTCTTCAAGTCGGTTGGGCGCTATTCCTTCACCTCTCTTCCCACCTTTGTCCCTATGGTTTCTCATATAATTTGATATTATCATCATCATCATCATCATTATCATGATACTCAGTAAATCCTACCAATAGCAAAGCTAAGTAGGGTCTGAAAGGGTAAGATGTAGATGAGCTTACCTCTACCCTGTAGGAATAGAGATACTACTTTCAGTGAGACCTCCGGCTAGTTAGTAATATTGCATCAAGCCTTTACATAAGGCATATAACACTTAATAATCGGGACAAATGCCGATTAGTGCACATACTTTTTTGTCTTTCGACTATCAACATTGCCACATGATGCATGATTAATCATCTGCCATTTTAAACGTTATTTTACAAAACTAGTAAAATTATATCAAAATTGGTGTAATTTTACTTTTACCCTCGAAAGCACACATATATAAATTATATGTGCACACGGAGCATAGCGTGATATAATTATTAAAAAAAATATTTCTGGCCCAAACCTTGTTCTTTACAGGTGCAGTTTTATTTAATTTGATTTTGTTTTATTTTAAAAAGAATTGGCCGTTGGAGGTCTAAAGCGGTGGGGCCTTTTGAGGTTTGTATGCTTCTGCCGATTGCCAAATTGC
This sequence comes from Scalesia atractyloides, assembly GCA_947069175.1. NCBI lineage: Eukaryota > Viridiplantae > Streptophyta > Magnoliopsida > Asterales > Asteraceae > Scalesia > Scalesia atractyloides. The sequence goes on along the minus strand of CAMTDV010000026.1, from coordinate 1,572,077 downwards.
TTCTTGGAAAAAAAATGCAATTTGCAACCCAATTATTTCGACTTCGCCCCTGCCAACGCATTTTAGTTGCACGCCGACCAATATTCGATAAATTTTATTGTATTTTACGTAAAGTAAAATTATGTCAAAAAAGCTTAGACACATATCAAATCTGAAAAGACATAACATAACTTAAGAAATGTTATATTATTATTATTATTTATTATTATTATTATTATTATTATTATTATTAGTAATAGTAATATATATTTTTTTTGAACATCTGGAATTTTATGCATCACCAAATAATAGTAATATTTAGATAATATACTTCAAATCATATAAACCGAACAAGACTAGTATAATCCATTTAACTAAATGAGTTAAACAAATTCACAGATAATAAACAGGTTAAATAAATTGAAGTGTTGTGATAATTGGGTTGAATTGGTTGGTTAACACATATATGTTTTGACATTATGAAATATACATTTTATTTGAATTTTAAATGTGTTGATGATTAAACATGTCAAACTAAAATCGTTCGGTTTAATTAAACGTCTTAAACAGGGTCGACCTAGGTAGGGTTGTCCAAAAAGCTCGTGGCTCGGAGCTGCTCGGATTTAGTTTGGAAAAAGCTCGCTCAATATGGTGCGGTTTGAAACTGAGGCGAGTTGGCTCGACTTGGTAAGAAAGTGAGCCTAGCTCAGCTCGATTCGTAACGAGCCAAATTGGCTCGGTTTGGCTCGATTATTAGCTCGGCTCAACTTAACTTGAATTATTTTACTTTTAAAATGCTTTATTTTAATATACATATAGTATATTGTAGAAAATTGGTTATAATTTACAGGTATTTAGGAGTGCAGTTAAATATCTATGACATAGTTGAGGGTTGATTAAAAGTTAATGAACTTATATCGTATTTTGTATTTGAGAGAACTTGATTTTAGCTTGTAATATAGTTGGTTGAACATATTTTGGATGTATCTTTTTGAACTATTGAATGATATCTTAGACTATTGAAATTTGAAAGCTATATACTAATAGTTATTTTTAAATTCGAGCCTAACTGAGCCGAGTTGGCTCGATTAAAAACCAAATCGAGCTCGAGCTAAGATTTTCATCTCGATTTGAATTTCAAATCCGAGCAGAGTCGACTCAGTCTATAATTGAGCCGAGCCCGAGCTTGCCTTGGCTCGACTCGTGAACAACCCTAGGCCTAGGGGCGCACAAACCGCACCACCGTCTGAGGCCCAAAAATTCTAGGGGGAGGGGGGGTAATCTTGTATAATTGTATTTTAAAAAACGTGAAATCAAGAAATTTATCGGAACCTAGATAAAAATATCTAAGAATTTACTAGGCCCAAATAATCTTATTTGATCCATATCTAATATCTTACAACTTATTGGGCCCAATATTCTTATTTTGATCCATATCTAATCTAATAATAATAAAAGGTAAAAAAAAAAAAAAAGGCACTCGATGTTGCTATTGTTGTCGTTGTTTGATTCCAGCAGTGACTGACCCATTCAATAATCAGCGCATCGACACATCGTGACTTCAAGTCTACACGCCACCAGTCCACTACCACAACCACGCCAGCACCACAGGAATTGACATCGGTGACCACATGAATGGGTGTTTTATTGAATATTGAGCCCTGAATTGAGTGTGTTTCTATTCTTTTGAATGTTGATGTTAAGCCCAATGTATCAACAAAGTCAAAAGTCCGAAGATAACGTTAAAGTTTTAAAACTTCCCTTCAAAATTTACATAATTTACCAAAATGCCCCTGATTCGCTAGTTTAAGTAAACACCATCTACACGAATCCGACATGAGTACTTTTCCAAAACTAGCGTGACAACTTACAAGTATCCAACCTACATACGGATATTCTAAAATATTTAGTTAATATTTACAACAAAAAGACTTTTGACCCGTTTATCACTTATCATATCCGGAAGCGCAAGGAGGGCTTCAAGATGTGTTCGTTTCGAGCGCGCCATTCCTAAGCATGCAATTTACCTATCATTCACATTTCAAAAGAAAGACATAATTAGTAAGCACTTATAAAATATCATTTAAACTATATCGTTGGCATTCTTTATATCATATGACCCGTTAGCTTATTTATACTTCTATAATAAACTTCGTATTTCCAATTCACTTGTTCACAACAATACTTTAACAAGTTTACCTTTCGTCCATTCAACTTCATTCTAATGTTTGACCTTTCGACCATTTCATTCCTTCCAGGTCAATATTCAAACATTCCCGCAAATTTGTAAACTTGGAATAATTGACCGTTCATAACAAACCCACACATTGATCATTTCATTCTTGTAATAGTAATTCTTTCTCTTTGGCTTGATTAACTACGAATCATATCATACCCAAAAACAAGTATCCTTAATCTTCTTATTCATTCTTACCCGTTAATAATGGGTTTAGCGTATCTTCTACCTTTCCATTCTTAATAAATATTTCAAGCTCAACTCATCAATTTACCATGAGTATATTACTACTTACGATTGAAAACGATATAATAAAACGTTATCTTGAACTATATTAAAGTAAACGAAGTTCATACGAACTTACCTTTGTCTTGTTTTGCTTGCGACCCGGATCGACTCGTGTCCTCTTCCTTCACTCCTACAATGTCATATTCATACTTTCAATTCCATGCTTCGATTTCATATTTACATTACATATCAACTAATCACATTTTCCTTCAATGTAAATCATTCAACTTCATATTAATGTAGATTCATCATTTTTACATAAGAATTGCTACTTAAGGCATTTCATCAAACACTTGGTGTGCATACAACAAACAAAGCATGGTGTACAAGAATTTTATGCACAATCTTACTAGTTCATGTTAAATCACCATCTATAATTAATTTCACCAAATTTTCACATTAAATCAATCTTATTAAGCATATAATCGCTATAAGTAGCATCCATACATGATCCTTACACTAATATTTCACATTCCTCGTCATCATCTTCATATCATAACTACTACGAGTGAGTTTTTCATCAAAGCATCAAAGTACCAGAATTTCAAGCTTGATTCTTATTGATTATCATTCAAATTTCATATAAATTCATGGATTTCTTAGAAACCCATTTCATACAAAATCATCAAAACATAAAATTCTTCTACCTTGTGTCCTAGTGTTCTTAGATGATTAAGAATTCAAGACATGCATGAGATTTAATCAAGATAGCTGCTTCAATTTTTGATTTTATGATGATAAGGGGTTCCCCCATTCTTCTCTAGCTCATGTCGACACACACACACCTAGATGTGTGTGTTTGTGTTAATTTTCTTTTTATATTCTCTTTTCCATTTGTGTCACTTTTACCCCCTTTTATATTTGGTGTTTATAACTTATGACCTATTACTTTTTCTTTAGTTTACACTTTACTAGTTTACTAACTAGGTTCATAATTCTAATCATAAGTATACATATATGTATAGAGAATTTGGGGTGTTACAAATCCACCCTCCTTAAGGAAGGTTTCGTCCCCGAAACCTAAATACATACCGAATAAAGTCGGGTAGAACTTTCGATCTCATCCTCTGGTTCCCAAGTGAGGTCTGATCCTTTCCTGTGTTACCATTGAATTAACACTTGCTTAACTTCCTTGTTACGACGGCTTTTTACCTTGGAATCTTTATGGCTATCGGTCTTTCAATATAATTCATCCATCATCCACCTAAATGTATTCAAATGGTATATGAGTCGTTTCGTCTGCAAGACACTTCCGTAATTGTGACACGTGAAAAGTGTTGTGAATGCCGTCTAATGTTGGGGGTAGTTCTAACCGATAAGCAACTTTCCCAATACGAGCTAAAATTTTAAATGGCCCAATGTATCGAGGACCTAACTTTCCTCGCTTACGGGATCTAATTACGCCCTTCCATGGGGAGACTTTCAATAATACCTGGTCCCCCACTTGAAATTCAATAGGACGCCTCCTTTTGTCCGCAGTAGGACTTTTGTCGATCTTGCGTTGCTTTCAATCGAGCTCGTACTAGGTCGATCTTTTCATTAGTTCTTGCCACTACGTCCTTGGGAGCGAGTTCTCTTTTCCCTACTTCTCCCCAACATACTGGAGTTCTACATCTTCTCCCATATAACATTTCATATGGTGCCATTTGAATACTACTTTGATAGCTATTGTTGTATGAGAGCTCCACTACTGGTAAGTGGTCATCCCAGTTTCCTCCAAAATCTAATACACACGCTCTCAACATAAAAACTGATGTTTGAATGGTTCTTTCTGATTGACCATCCGTTTGGGGATGATATGCGGTACTTAAGTGTAGCTTGGTACCCATATTTTCATGGAACTTTTTCCAATAGCGAGAAATAAATCTGGCGATCACGATCCGAAACAATGGACACAGGCACTCCATGGCGAGTAACTATTTCATTGACATATATTTCCGCCATTCTTTCCGAAGAGTAAGTCTCCCGTATAGGTAAGAAATGAGCACTCTTTGTGAGACGATCGACAACAACCCAGCTAGTATCATGACCCTTCTTCAGTTTTGGGAAGTTTGGTTACCAAATCCATGGTCACGTTTCCCATTTCTATACCGGGATCTCCAACGGTTGAAGTTTCCCGTACGACTTTGATGTTCCGCCTTCACTTGCGAGCATGTTAGGCATTTAGATACATACTTAACAATATCACGTTTCATTCCCGGCTACCAATAATTTCCTTTCAAATCTCGATACATTTTGGTGGCTCCCGGATGAACGAGTAGCAGGATTTGTGGGCTTCTTTTAGCAATTGGTTCTTTATTCACAGTAACGTGGTATCCAAATCCGGCGATACCTTGTCTTAATTCCACTTGCATTCGTTTCAAGTTTGTCAACAAACCCTTTCGTTCTTTCTCCCTTTTGATCACTCGCATTCAATGACTTAGCCTGGGCTTCTTTTATCGATTCGATAAGGGTAGGTGTGATTATCATTCTAATCAACTTTACTCGGGATAGGCGACGGATATTCCTTTCGACTTAGAGCATCTGCCACGACATTGGCTTTACCGGGATGGTAAAGAATGTCATAATCATAATCTTTAATTAATTCTAGCCACCTTCGTTGTCTCATATTAAGGTCTTTTTGTTCGAAGAAGTATTTGAGACTTTTGTGATCTGAATAGATTGTACATTTTGTTATGTACAAATAGTGTCTCCAGATCTTCAACGCAAAAACCACGGCTGCCAATTCTAAATCATGAGTCGGGTAATTGCCTTCATGTTGTTTAAGTTGTCTTGAAGCAATAGGCAATGACTTTGCCTCGTTGCATTAAGACACACCCTAACCCCTGGTGTGATGCATCCGTGTAAACCACCAAATCTTCCGTTCCTTCTGGTATAGTCAACACTAGAGAACTCGACAATTTCTCTTTCAGTATTTGGAAAGCCTTCTCTTGTTCATGACCCCATGAGAACTTCTCTTCCTTCTTCGTTAATTTGGTTATAGGTAGGACTTTTTAGAGAAGTCTTGAATGAACCTCCTATAATAGCCCGCTAGACCTAGGAAACTTCCGTGCTTCATTAACATTCTTTGGAGGCATCCAATTAATCACAGCTTCTACTTTAGACGGGTCTACTGAAATTCCTTTCTCATTAATTGCACGACCTAAAATTGTACCTCTCTTAGCCAAAACGCACATTTGGAAACTTAGCGTATAACCTTTCCTTACAGGAGTGTCTCCAATGCTGCTCAGTAAGTGATAAGCGTGTTCGAGTTCATTTCTGAGTATACTAGAATATCATCTATAAACACTATGACAAATTTATCCAACATATTTCGGCATACTCTATTCATTAAATCCATAAATGCGGCCGGGGCATTAGTTAACCCAAAGGATGACTAAAAACTCATAATGTCGTATCGAGTTCTAAACGCAGTCTTAGCTACATCTCCTTCCCTCACCCGTAATTGGTAATATCCCGATCGCAAGTACAATTTTTGAAAACCAACTTGCTCCTTGAAGTTGATCAAAGAGATCATCTATTCTTGGCAAAGGTAGATTCTTCACTGGTAGGTCGATACACATACGCATCGAACCATCTTTCTTCTTTACAAACAGAACTGGTGCTCCCCAATGAGATATACTAGGACGTATAAATCCCTTATCAAAAGTTCTTGTCACACCCCGACCGGCAGCGGAATAAATCGGGGTATGATTGGTTATCACCAAAGCTCATGATATTTACTAATAAGTTTCATATTTATTAAATTGAAATTAACTTCGAATATCCAACACACAAAATTCATACAAACACAAACAATAAACCAAACGATTGTTCCAAACGAAATAAATTATTTATTCTTCTAAGGCATCCTATGTGTTTCGTTCCTCAGCTTGTTCACCTGTATCATGCGTAAAACAGAAAATTTGGGTCAACAAAAGTTGGCGAGTGAACCTTAATAAAACATTTAAATAATTGAATTTTATTGTTGTTTAACTAAATTGTGCATGAATCACATGTGAACAGATGTATATATATATAACCAATCACAACCACATTGTATGAACATATGACATGATGAATAATGAATTTGAGATCAAGGCTCAATCAAACGGAGCCGATCTAATGAGGAACCTGATGCTCAACCCGTATCCCACGAGAAACTGATGTGCCTAATGAAATGATTGCACTGAAATGATAAAATGTATCCACATATAAAACACATAACAACTATATACATTTGATCACGAGATGATGTTAGCACAAGTGTTTGAACAGAAAAGGTACGACACATGATACACCCCAAAACGTGATTAAAAAGGGGAATTCGTAGAGATTCACTCACAGTGGGTGCGTATTCTTGAGTGGAAATAAGAGCGCACGAGTTACGAATTTAACCGACGAAGAAGTTCTAACCTAAAATAATAACGCGATAACTCGGTAAATAAGTAAACTAATATTTTGGTTAAAAACCTTTGTTTAGATTTTTAAGTTAATTTTTGTGTGTTTTATTGATATTTTAAACCCCTTGAAAATGTATATTTTTAAACATTTTAATCGATTTTTCATTTAAATAAAAAGCCATAAAATCAATTATAGGGAAAAATAAAAATAAAAATTATATAATATTAAATATAAACCTGTCAGACTGACAAGGCTGTCAGTCGGCCGGTTGGATTGTGTTTTAAGCATGCGTGTGGTGAGGCTCGAACCCGTGACCTCTCGGTTGCGTGCACGCAGCTCTTCCAACTGAGCTACGTGTCTAACCCGAAAGAATCTGGATTTGAATTATTCTTATATACATTTTAGGTTTATCCAAATCTAATTAAATTAAAAAAGGTTATATTGGATCAAACCGAACGCGTACCACAAGTCTCGAACCCGAGACCTCAGCTGTGACTTGCACCCAGCCCAACCAACTAGGCTGGGTGTCTAACCCATCAATATTTGAAATTTAATTATTTTTATATACTGAATAAGTTTATACAGAAGTGGTAGATTATAAAGGGGTTTAAATCAATCGAACCGGTGTGTGCGCGTGGAATCGAACCGACGATCCCGGGTCTTGTTTGCACCCGGCCCAACCAGTTGAGCTGGGTGCTTAACCCGGTTGTGTTTCGTGCTATCATATATATATATATATATATATATATATATATAATATATTTTATATATATATATATATATATATAATATATATATACACATAACGCACTTCATCTTCTTCGTTTTGAATTGAACCAGATTTACACCCACCCGATATAATCTGATGTGCTTCAAAAAGCCATCTATACAATAAGTCAATTACATAGAAATAAAAGAACGAGAGTCTACCGATTAAACTGAGTCGGCGGTGACTTGGTTCTAGTACTTGCTGTATTCCGGCGAGGAAAGGATTCCGGCGACGGAGATAATTACGACTGAACAGAGGAGGTTTCAAGGTGCTTGAGCGAGTTGGGAGTGGGATTGAGGTTCAGTATTTATAGTTGAACATGAGGGAGCTTCGATTTTGGCTTTTGGAAATTTGTTCGGGAAACTGAAGATGACAGCTATTGAATTTTGCCAAAAATACTCACAGGGCCAGTTGTCGGAGGATTCAAAAAGGAAAGGAAGAAGGCGCGTGAAAGGGTGCTGCGGTGATTCCGGGTTGTTGTAGGTTTCCCCTCAGATTCAAATTAAGAGATTTAAGATTCTAAAATTTGCCACAACTAGTGTGTGCAGTCCAGTGGTGTTTGTGGTGTGTGTGAAACCCGGGGAACCCGGGTTCGATCCCGGTTCAACCTTCTTTTGTGTTTTTATTTATTTTAACTTCTTAAGTTAATTCAAAATGTTAAATTGATTATTTGATTTTTGTTTTATTAAGATTATTTTAAGCATTATTATTATTAAAAAAATTCTAATTTAATAAACAATAAACAAAAATTGTGTAAATCATTCGACATAAATAAATACACTCGATTGATAAAAAGGGGCGGGTTTTCGAAACCCGATTTACACGAATGTTACAGTATCCCCTACTTTTAGAAATTTCTTCCCGAAATTTAAGTAGTAGTTGTAACCGGAAAACGATGCGGGTACTTTTCACGCATTGAGTCTTCACGTTCCCAAGTAAACTCGGGTCCTCGTTTTGACTCCCAACGCACCCTGACAATTGGAATACGACTTCGCCTTAACCGCTTCTCACTGAAATCCATGATTTCCACTGGTCTTTCAACGAAGTGCATTGATTCATCGACTTGAATATCTTCCAGAGGGATATGGAGGTTTTCGTCGGCGAGGCACTTTTTCAAGTTTGATACGTGGAACGTGGGATGTATTCTGTTGAGTTCTTCTGGTAGGTCAAGCTTGCATGCTACAGGACCTACTCTTTCGAGTATCTTGAAAGGTCCTACGTAGCGTGGTGCTAGCTTGCCCTTTTGACCAAAATGAACCACTCCCTTCCACGATGATTCTTTCAGCAGTACCTGATCACCAACATAAAACTCCAGGGGCTTTCATCGTTTATCAGCATAACTCTTTTGACGATTTTGAGCCGCTAGAAGGTTGCTTCGAATTTGAAGGATTTTGTCGGTTGTTTCTTGAATCAACTCAGGTCCGGTGATATGCGCTTTACCAATTTCGTGCCAAAATACTGGAGATCGGAATTTATGACCATATAAAGCTTCAAAAGGAGCCATACCGATGTTTGAATGATAGCTATTGTTGTTCAAAAACTCGACTAACGGTAGGTGAGTGTCCCAATTACCTTTGAAGTCTATGCACATGCTCGCAGCATGTCTTCAAGGGTTTGAATGGTGCGCTCAGATTGACCATCAGTTTGAGGGTGAAAAGCAGTGCTGAGGTTTAAACGTGTACCCATAGCGGACTGTACGGCTAGCCATGTTCGTGAAATGAAACGACCATCACGGTCTGAAATGATGCTTAACGGTATACCATGAAGGCTTACGATCTCCCTGATGTAGATACGAGCTAACTTCTCGTTCTTGAAGTCCTCGCGAATTGGAATGAAGTGAGCTGATTTTGTAAGACGATGAATGATTACCCATATGGTATCATACCCCATGGAGGTGCGAGGTAAACCGGTAATGAAATCCATTGTTATATTTTCCCACTTCCATACAGGTATCTCAGGTTGGACAAGAAGTCCCGATGGTCTTTGATGTTCAGCTTTCACTTTGGAACAAGTAAGGCACTTGGAAACAAAAACAACGATGTCCTTCTTCATACCAGGCCACCAGTAGGTGTATCGTAGGTCTTGATACATCTTATCGGCTCCTGGATGTACAGAGTATCGTGTTTTGTGTGCCTCATTCATGAGGAAATCACGAAGGTTGTCGCGATCGGGGATCCAAATACGGTTTAAATAGTACAGAATACCATCGGATTTGGTTTCGATTTTGAGTTCAGCTCCACAAGACAGTTCATCGCGTACGTCGTTTTCCGTTATAGAAGTATGTTGAGCTGCTCGAATTTGATCTTTGATGCCGTTACAACTTGAGAACATAGAAGATGAATGGAATTTGCATAACCCTTTCGACTGAGTGCATCAGCCACAACGTTTGCCTTGCCAGGGTGATATCGAATCTCACAGTCATAATCATTGAGGAGTTCGACCCATCATCGTTGCCTCATGTTCAACTCTTTTTGATTGAAGATATGTTGGAGACTCTTTTGGTTAGTGTATATTTCACACTTGGTACCATAGAGATAATGTCTCCATATCTTTAGAGCGAACACGACCGCTCCAAGCTCCAGGTCGTGAGTGGTATAATTCTTCTCATGCACTTTGAGTTGCCTAGAGGCATAGGCTATCACCTTTCCTCTTTGCATCAGAACACAACCTAACCCTTGCCCTGACGCGTCGCAATAAACCACAAAGTCTTCGCAACCTTCAGGTAGTGTAAGGATAGGTGCATCACAAAGCTTTTGCTTCAAAGTTTGGAAGGCCTCCTCTTGCTTGGGTCCCCAAATGAAGGGTTTTCCCTTGTGAGTCAAGGTCGTGAGTGGAACAGCGATACGAGAGAAATTGGCAATGAAGCGTCGATAATAACCAGCCAAGCCAAGAAATGACCTAACTTCGGTAGGAGTACGTGGCGCTTGCCATTCTTGTACGGCCTTGATCTTTGAATGGTCGACATGAATCCCTTTGTCATTGACTACATGACCAAGAAATTGTATCTCTTTCAACCAGAATTCACATTTTGAAAACTTAGCGTAAAGCTTTTCGGTCCTCAAAAGGGTAAGAATAAGCCGAAGATGTCGCTCATGATCGGATTTTGACTTGGAGTAGATAAGAATGTCGTCGATGAAGACTATGACAAAACGGTCGAGATAGGGTTTGCATACCCTATTCATCAAATTCATGAAGACAGCGGGGGCGTTGGTTAATCCGAAAGGTATAACCATGAACTCGTAATGACCATAACGAGTTCGAAAGGCAGTTTTTGGAATATCTTCATCGCGCACCCTAAGCTGATAATAACCAGAACGAAGGTCGATTTTTGAAAAATAGGTGGCATCTTGAAGTTGATCTAGAAGGTCATCAATAAGAGGCAATGGGTAGCGATCCTTAACAGTCAACTTGTTGAGTTCTCTATAATCAATGCATATGCGAAACGTTCCATCTTTCTTCTTTACAAACAGGATAGGTGCACCCCAAGGCGACGAGCTAGGACGTACGAATCCTTTGTCAGTCAGCTCATGCAGCTGACTGGCCAACTCTTGCATTTCTGATGGGGCTAACCTATAAGGAGATTTCGCGACCGGTGTAGAACCAGGCACAAGATCGATTCGAAATTTGACTTCTCGTACTGGAGGAAGTCCTGAAACGTCGTCGGAAATACTTGCGGAAAATCTTTGAATATCTTCGAGTTTCCCTTCCTTGCCTTCCTTCTTGACGATGTGAACTAGAAATACGACGTAGTCCTTGTGAAGACACTTCGAGCTTGAAGGCACGACATCAATTTGAGCCCTTTCGCAGGAGTTTCTCCAAAGATACACAGTGTCTGACCGACGGCGAGAGGAGTACGAATGAACTTTTCATGGCACACCACTTCGGCGTGATGTTGGCTAAGCGAGTCCATACCGATGATAACATCGAAACTTCCCCAATTTCATAGGGATAAGATCAATCGAGAAGTCGTGATCATTTAGAGTGAGAGTGCAATCACGTATAATAGAATTTAACGAAATGGTTCTCCGTCAGCAACTTCCACCGTGATTGATTCGGCGAGACTAACATCGGGAGGTCGAGAATAGATTCGAATTCTAAATATACAAAGCTCTTATCCGCACTAGTATCGAATAATATGGATGCATAACTACCATTTACGAGAAACGTACCGTTGGCCACATTGTTATCAGCCCTTGCTTGGTTGGCGTTGATATTGAAAGCCCTTCCTCTGGCAAGTAGGTGAGCTTGCTTAGCTTGGTTCACCCGGGTTTGCTTGGGCTTGGGCATTGATGATGTTCACCAGGCGTGGTCAAGTATTTCGGAAGTGGTTTGGGTCCCCACAGTTAAAACAAGCTTTTATGGGTTGCATCATCGGGTAGTTGGGTTGGTAGTAAGGTTGGGCTATGGGTTGGGCAGGCGGTAGAAGTAAGGGTTGTTGGGCTTGGCCCACCATTTGGTTTTGGGTTTGGGCTGGAGGCTGATTGCGGTTTGATCGTTGAAGTGTACGACATGTTTGGATAGTGTGACCTGCACGGCCACAACTTGTGCAGTACTGGCAAGGGTTCTCAGGAGGGTGATGGTATTGGCAACGGTTACATTTTGGGTGTGGGCCAGTGTATGGCTTTTTGAATGGTGAGGCTGGAGGGGCGACTTGGGTGATTGGAGCAGCAGTGATGGGAGGGTTGGTTTGGGTGACGGAGAAGTTCTTGCCATTTCGCTTCCTCTTACCAGCAAACTTTGAGGATGAGCCAGATTGTGTTGGGTTTGGGGCTTCGACATGTGTTTTCTTCTTCTCATCTTTAAAATCGCCATTTCGAATGCGATTTTCAGTAAGCTCCATAGCTAATTCAATGGCGGCTTCTAGTGCTACGGGAGATGTGCTTAAAACCGAATATTGGATTTTCGAGGGGAGGCCTCGAATATAGTGCTCAATCAAGCGGTATAACGGAGTGAACAGGTTGGGAACCATCTGGTTCAATTCAAGAAACCTCTTGTTGTAGGAGGTGTGATCCCCTTCCTTTTGTTTTAGAGAATAGAATTCGTCTTCAAGCTTTTTGATCTCGCTTCTAGGGCAGAAGCGTCTTGTCATGATTTCTCTTAATTCCTCCCATGATAAGGCCATGGCATCTTCCACACCTCGCTTACCTTTTTCCGTGTTCCACCAGGTAAGGGCTACCCCAAACAAACGTCCAGTAGCGTAACATACCTTGTGATCCTCAGGACAGTCGCAATTGAGAAAGGTGTTTTCCATCTCCTCAAACCAATGGAGGAGAGCGGTGACACCTTCAGTCCCTTCATATTTTGGGGGATCGCAAGACTTGAAGTGTTTGTAGGTGCATTTAGTGGTTTTGGAAGGAGGGTTGGCGACGTTTTGGCCTTCTTGGTTTGGAGGGTTGATGGGATTTGTGGCGAGAGCTTGTTGAACTTGTAGTACGATGTCAGGAAGTACCGCGGCCATTTGTTGAGCAATTTGCATGGCCAAGCGTTCGCTTGACTTTCCTGACCTTCTACCTCCTCGTAAGTGTCTAAACAACTACAGGAATATATGTAGGGAGATTGTGAGTTTGATAATTTTCTAGGTATCATGTGTCGTAAAAAGAATGAAAACAACATTTATAAATAGCTGAAAAACAACTTAACTACATCCATAGGATGTCTTGGGCTTGCTCGTGTTTGGGCCTCCAAATGTCTCCCATACCATAGCCTGTATAGTCATGTGGGCCCCATGACTATTGGGCTTGGTAGGGTTCACATTGGTGTCGGTTGGTTAACACTCGCATCACCCGAATGAAAATCGTAAAACATGATTGCGAGGTATAGGGTCGGAGGGTGTCCAGGTGTAGACACACTAACAACTCAAAGTGGGGTTAGTTCACACGATGTTTGGTATAGCATGCTTTGGCCTAATAGGTCCACCGTACTCTCATCATTAGTCCCAGGTAGGCAAACTGGTCCTTTATTTTGGATTTATATGATTGCCAAGCCTAGACAGGACGTTCCGACTACCGGTACTCGTACCCTTCCAGTTACTACATGCCCGTCGTGAAAACTCACTTTGATATGATTTGAAAAATATGAAAACATTGCAAAAATTCTTTGAAAAAAAATCATGGAAATTGTGAAATCGTGAGGTGTGTGCTTTCATAGGTATGATATGTTATGGAGATATGAACTATGATGAGCATTGCATATTAACATGTACTTGTGAGTGTGCTTGCATTATATTGTGTGTGAAAATAAACATGAAACATATAAACATCATGAATTTTGCATGTAACACATAAACAATTAAAAACTAATCAACTATAGTATAGGCTCTAGGGTCTAATAACCTATCATATATCCCTATAGTCACAGGCTCTGATACCAACCTGTCACACCCCGACCCGCAGCGGAATAAAAGTCGGGGTATGACTGGGTTATCACCAAAGCTCATGATATTTACTAATAAGTTTCATATTTATTAAATTGAAATTAACTTCGAATATCCAACACACAAAATTCATACAAACACAAACAATAAACCAAACGATTGTTCCAAACGAAATAAATTATTTATTCTTCTAAGGCCATCCTATGTGTTTCGTTCCTCAGCTTGTTCACCTGTATCATGCGTAAAACAGAAAATTTGGGTCAACAAAAGTTGGCGAGTGAACCTTGATAAAGCATTTAAATAATTGAATTTTATTGTTGTTTAACTAAAATTGTGCATGAATCACATGTGAACAGATGTATATATCACATTGTATGAACATATGACATGATGAATGATGAATTTGAGATCAAGGCTCAATCAAACGGAGCCGATCTAATGAGGAACCTGATGCTCAACCCGTATCCCACGAGAAACTGATGTGCCTAATGAAATGTTGCACTGAAATGATAAAATGTATCCACATATAAAACACATAACAACTATATACATTTGATCACGAGATGATGTTAGCACAAGTGTTTGAATAGAAAAGGTACGACACATGATACACCCCAAAACGTGATTAAAAAGGGGAATTCGTAGAGATTCACTCACAGTGGGTGCGTAATTCTTGAGTGGAAAATGAGAGCGCACGAGTTGCGAATTTAACCGACGAAGAAGTTCTAACCTAAAATAATAACGCGATAACTCGGTAAATAAGTAAACTAATATTTTGGTTAAAAACCTTTGTTTAGATTTTTAATTTAATTTTTGTGGGTTTTATTGATATTTTAAACCCCTTGAAAATGTATATTTTTAAACATTTTAATCGATTTTTCGTTTAAATAAAAAGCCATAAAATCAATTATTAGAAAAATAAAAATAAAAATAATATATTATTAAAATATAAACCTGTCAGACTGACAAGGCTGTCAGTCGGCCGGTTGGATTGTGTTTTAAGCATGCGTGTGGTAAGGCTCGAACCCGTGACCTCTCGGTTGCGTGCACGCAGCTCTTCCAACTGAGCTACGTGTCTAACCCGAAAGAATCTGGATTTGAATTATTCTTATATACATTTTAGGTTTATCCAAATTTAATTAAATTCAAAAAGGTTATATATTGGATCGAAACGAACGCGTACCACAAGTCTCGAACCCGAGACCTCAGCTGTGACTTGCACCCAGCCCAACCAACTAGGCTGGGTGTCTAACCCATCAATACTTGAAATTTAATTATTTTTATATACTGAATAAGTTTATACAGAAGTGATAGATTATAAAGGGGTTTAAATCAATCGAACCGGTGTGTGCGCGTGGAATCGAACCGACGATCCCGGGTCTTGTTTGCACCCGCCCAACCAGTTGAGCTGGGTGCTTAACCCGGTTGTGATTCGTGCTATATAATATATATATATAAAAATACACATAACGCACTTCATCTTCTTCGTTTTGCCTCGTTTCCCAAAACGGATTACACCCTTCCAGGGTGACACCTTCAGTAGGACGGGTCGCTCTACTTGAAATTCGAGCGGTTTGCGTCGTTGATCAGCGTAGCTTCTCTGTCGATCTCGTGCGCTGCCATGCGGTTTCTGATTTGCACAATCTTTTCAGTAGCCTCAAGTATCAACTCAGGACCTGTGAGTTGATTGTCACCGACTTCTGCCCAACAGACCGGTGATCTACATTTGCGACCGTATAATGCTTCAAACAGTGCTGCCTGAATACTCGTATGGTAACTGTTGTTATACAAGAATTCCACTAAAGGCAGATGGATTTCCCAACTGTTCCCGAAGTCTACCACACATGCCCTAAGCATGTCTTCCAAGGTCTGAATGGTCCTTTCACTTTGACCATCCGTCTGAGGGTGATAAGCTTGTGCTCATATCTAAGCGTGTACCAACGCTTTCTGAAGTGACTGCCAGAAGTTGGAGGTGAACGAGCATCTTGTCTGAGATGATGGACATTGGCACCTCGTGCCGAAAAACTACTTCCTTAATGTAGATGCGAGTCAACTTATCCATCTTATATGTTTCTTTGATCGCTAGGAAGTGTGCGGACTTAGTTAGACGATCCACGATTACCCAGATGGTATCGCAACCACCCGGAGTTCGTGGGAGTTTAGTGATAAAGTCCATCGAGATCTGATCCCATTTCCACACTGGGATCTCAGGTTGTTGAAGTAGCCCTGATGGCTTCTGGTATTCCACCTTGACTTTCGCACAGGTCAAAACACTTGCTCACGTAAGTGGCTATATCCGCTTTCATGTTGGGCCACCAGTATGCGGCTTTAAGGTCTTGATACATTTTATCCGAAACAGGATGGACAAGTATCGGGATTTGTGAGCTTCGTCCATAACTAGCTTTCTGAGGTCTCCGTAGAGAGGTACCCATATACGATTCATGAAATACCGGGCACCATTGGGTTTCACTTCCCAATCGCGTTCCATCTTTCCCACAGATTCGGCCTTGATGTTTTCTTCCTTAACTGCTTCTAGCTGCGCGTTGCGTATCTGTTTGGGTAACCCATAATGAATTGTGAACTGTAGTGCTCGTACCCGACGAGTTTTCAAGTGCTCCTTTCTACTGAGGGCATCAGCTACCACGTTAGCCTTACCCGGGTGATACCGAATGGCACATTCATAATCGTTCAGGAGTTCGACCCAGCGACGCTGTCGCATGTTAACTCCTTCTGGTCAAAGATATGCTGGAGGCTCTTGTGATCCGTGTAGATTGTGCACTTTGTTCCATATAGATAGTGTCTCCAAATCTTAAGTGCAAACACAACTGCTCCCAATTCCAGATCATGTATTGTATAGTTTTTCTCGTGAACCTTCAGCTGTCAGGATGCATACGCGATGACCTTATCACGTTGCATAAGTACGCATCCCAATCCCTGAATGGAGGCGTCACAATATACCACAAAATCATTGTCCCTTCTGGCAAGGACAAAATGGTGCACTGCAAAGTTTCTGCTTCAGCAATTGAAACGTTGCTTCCTGCTTGTCACCCCAAGCATACTTAGTGCCCTTATGGGTGAGAGTGGTAAGCGGTTGTGCGATCTTGGAAAATCCCTCGATGAAACGTCTGTAGTAACCAGCCAAACCCAGAAATTGGCGGATCTTGTCGGTGTCCTGGGTGCTTCCCAGTTCTTGATAGCATCGATCTTGGCGGGATCAACGTGTATACCCTTTTCATTCACGATATGCCGAGGAACTGAACTTCCCGAATCCAGAAATCACACTTTCGAAAACTTGGCATATAGTTTCTCCTGTTGAAGTAATTCCAGCAATAATCGTAGATGCTCAGCATGTTCTTCTTCACCCTTAGAGTAGACGAGTATATCATCGATGAACACGATGAACAAACTTGTCGAGATACGGCTTACACACGCGGTTCATGAGGTCCATGAACACCGGGGTGCGTTGGTGAGACCGAAGGGCATGACCAAGAACTCATAATGGCCATACCGAGTACGAAATGTCGTCTTGGAGATATCCTCATCCCTGACGCGTAACTGGTGATAACCAAACCGTAATCGATCTTGGAGTAGTAGCTTGACCCTTGAAGCTGGTCGAAGAGATCGTCGATGCGTGGTAATGGGTATCGGTTCTTGACGGTAACCTTATTGAGTTCCCTGTAGTCGATGCACATGCGGAAGGTCCCCCTTTTTCTTGACAAAGAGGACCGGAGCTCCCCATGGCGAAGTACTGGGTCGGATAAATCCTTTTTCCAGCAATTCCTGAAGTTGGGTAGACAGCTCTTGCAGCTCTGCTGGAGCTAGGCGGTACGGGGCCTTGGCGATAGGAGTCGCATGGTTCGCCAATTCGATTTCAAACTCCACTTGTCGATGTGGTGGAAGACCAGGTAACTCCTCTGGAAACACATCAGAAAAGTCACGGACGACGGGGATATCTTCAATCCGCTTCTCGTCCTTAGGCTGCTCGGTGACCAGTGCGAGCAAAGCGAAGGAGTTCTTTCTCCGAAGATACTTCTGAGCTTTCATGTAAGAGATGATGTTTGTGACGGCGCCTGCCTTCTCGCCTTGCACCATCAAGATTTCGTCGTTAGAGAGCGAAATACGGATAGCTTTCTCAAAATAGAGAACTTCAGCTCGGACGTCGGATAGCCAGTCCATTCCGGCTACCACGTCAAAACTACCCAGGGTAGTTGTCATCAGATCAATGGTAAAGGTGTGACCCGCGAGTTTAAGTTGATAGCCGGTTACTAAATGGGTCACATCTACAGATTTACCATCGGCTAGTTCTATGACGTAAGGGGTCTCTAGGGGTTTAGGCGTGAGATTTAGGTTCTTCCTAAAAGCCTCAGATATAAAACTCTTATCCGCACCCATATCAAAAAGTACAGTAGCAAAATGATCGTTAAGGGGAAACTTACCGGTGACCACGTTCGAGTTGTTTCTGGCCTCTCCGCGGCCCAGCGTGAATGCACGACCTTTGCCGCCTCCTGTGCCACCATTTCCATTGTTGCCATTGTTGTTATTGTTGTTGTTGTTGTTCCCACCATTGTTGTTGTTGCGAAGCTGCGGGCAGTCTCGCTTGAAATGGGCAGTGCTACCGCACTGATAGCACCCCCGGTTAGTACCTTGCTGTTGAACCTGGTGCTGATTTTGATTTGGTCGAGACATGATTTCCCCGCGACAATCCTTTGCCGCGTGTCCCGCTTTGCCACATCGTTGGCAGCGATTTCCGGTGCAAGGGCCATGATGATGGAGGTTACAACGATTACATTGCGGCTTTCGACACGCATAGCCGCTTGAGTTCTGGGTGTTGTTGGCAGACTGATTATTGTGACCCCGATTGTTGTTGAAATTCTTGGACACCTTCTGGTTTCCTTGTTGTTGAAATCCGTCGGTTCTCTTAGGACTAGGGTTTCTTGTTTTTTTTTAAACACAACTCATGCATACATGTACATATATAGCACAAGGGAAAAGAAGGGGAAAGGGTAGGGGGGGGGCGACCGCAAAGGGAGGGGGGCGGTTTGGGTAAGTAGTTTGGGCCTCAAGTTTAGGTTAGTTCCTTGGGCCGCAAGGAGGTGAGGTCGACACGTTTCGCGGCTCGGTTCGGTTCGGCTATTTATTTATTATTATTTTTTTATATAACTAATAATCGCGATTCAAGGTGTGATACAATAATCTACAAAATATACAACGTCTAATCACACATAGCACGTAATTCACCCAATAAATTCACAAAGTTAGCGTAGTTATTGCGAGCGTTTAATTTAATTCTCCGAATTAAATTAGCGTAGGAATGAATAACCGTGAAGTAGCGCGTTTAAGATACCTGAAAACCGGGATGTCACAATCGTGATAATGATTTATCTTCATTCTTCCGTTCTTGTGAATTCCTTGCAAAACTTCATCTTATCGAGGAAAATATTTATGATTTCATCGATAGTCTCATTCTTTTGTCGAAGGCGAAGAAAATCTTCTTGAATTCGATCTACCGCCGATTGCGCACAATGATACTTCATAAACGGTTCTTTGAACTCTTGCCAAGTGAGGGTTTGGAGTTTATCCTCACTAATTTCTTTACTATATGCATCCCACCAATCTTTAGCTTGTTTTTGAAGTTGTCTAGTGGCGAACATAACTTGATCTTCCTTCTCACAATGACTTCGAATGAATACCCCTTCTATGTTGGAGATCCATCTTTGACATTTTATGGGGTCAATTTCTCCATTATAAGATGTGGGTTTACATGCCATGAATTCCTTGTATGTACATCGTCGTGTTTCCTTCTTGCCTTGGACCCCACTTATCATCTCCTTTAACTCATCCATCTTACTTGACATCATGGTTTCTACTACGCTTAACACTTGACTTTCTACTTCTTGTGCTATACGAGGAAGGTTTGTATCAAGCGCTTTTCCTACTTCCTCCGCAATCATCTTACTTAATTCATCTTGAGTTATTCGTTCTGTAGTACTCGGACTTCCTTCGTCAGCCATCTTTATCTACAAGTTTATTCTTACATTAGTCAATATACTATTTATTTCTTTCATCATTCTATTATTAGTACACCTTCGGCATTCCATTCTTATAAATTATAGGCTCACATGATTCTTATTACAAACATTTCAAGTACTATCAAAATGTACTATCACTTAGTTATACATTCTTTATTATTATTTAGTTTAATCAGTTTATAATTACACTTTCATTAACATTCTTATGCCTCTTGAGTTTAATGGATATTTAGAACAAGTTTGGGAACCTTAACACATCAAAATAACAAATTGCCCAAGTTACACGGGAAGTGGCGTCGACGACGACCATATGTGGCGTCGCCAACGGGGTCCGGAGTCGTGCGTCGTTGAAGTTGTAGCGTAGATAGTGAGTTATTGCGTCGGGAGTCAGGGTGGCGTCGCCGACGCCATAGTGGACCGTCGCCAACGCCCCCATTTGATCTGCAGACGCTGAAACAGCTTTAACAGCTCAAAATTTCACGTTTAAACCCGTTTCAACCCTTTATTAGCCTCGTATCATTCTATAATGTTCCGTAACCTTCCTACTCAAGTTGTTCTATCAAAACTTTCATAATTCCCTTTCATTTGAAATTTTTATTGTATAAGCATGATAAAATTTTAAAAGATACTTACTGAATTGCGTCTCGGAACGAACACATGCTTGCGTGAGCTCTCGGTTTGAGTTCAAGTACCCTAGATCAGATACTCGAATCCCTCAAACCATGGCTCTGATACCAACTTGTTAAGCCCAATGTATCAACAAAGTCAAAAGTCCAAAGATAACGTTAAAGTTTTAAAACTTCCCTTCAAAATTTACATAATTTACCAAAATGCCCCTGATTCGCTGGTTTAAGTAAACACCATCTACACGAATCCGACATGAGTACTTTTCCAAAACTAGTGTGACAACTTACAAGTACACAACCTACATACGGAAATTCTAAAATATTTAGTTAATATTTACAACAAAGGACTTTTGACCCGTTTATCACTTATCATATCCGGAAGCGCAAGGAGGGCTTCAAGATGTGTTCGTTTCGAGTGCGCCATTCCTAAGCATGCAATTTACCTATCATTCACATTTCAAAAGAAAGACATAATTAGTAAGCACTTATAAAATATCATTTAAACTATATCGTTGGCATTCTTTATATCATATGACCCGTTAGCTTATTTATACTTCTATAATAAACTTCGTATTTCTAATTCACTTGTTTCACAACAATACTTTAACAAGTTTACCTTTCGTCCATTCAACTTCATTCTAATGTTTGACCTTTCGACCATTTCATTCCTTCCAGGTCAATATTCAAACATTCCCGCAAATTTGTAAACTTGGAATAATTGACCCGTTCATAACAAACCCATACAATGATCATTTCATTCTTATAATAGTAATTCTTTCTATTTGGCTTGATTAACTACGAATCATATCATACCCAAAAACAAGTATCCTTAATCTTCTTATTCATTCTTACCCGTTAATAATGGGTTTAGCGTATCTTCTACCTTTCCATTCTTAATAAATATTTCAAGCTCAACTCATCAATTTACCATGAGTATATTACTACTTACGATTGAAAACGATATAATAAAACGTTATCTTGAACTATATTAAAGTAAACGAAGTTCATACGAACTTACTTTTGTCTGTTGCGACCCGGATCGACTCGTGTCCTCTTCCTTCACTCCTACAATGTCATACTCATACTTTCAATTCCATGCTTCCTTGACTCCTACAATGTCATACTCATACTTTCAATTCCATGCTTCGATTTCATATTTACATTACATATCAACTAATCACAATGTAAATCATTCAACTTCATATTAATGTAGATTCATCATTTTTACATAAGAATTGCTACTTAAGGCATTTCATCAAACACTTGGTGTGCATACAACAAACAAAGCATGGTGTACAAGAATTTTATGCACAATCTTACTAGTTCATGTTAAAATCACCATCTATAATTAATTTCACCAAATTTTCACATTAAATCAATCTTATTAAGCATATAATCGCTATAAGTAGCATCATACATGATCCTTACACTAATATTTCACATTCCTCGTCATCATCTTCATATCATAACTACTACGAGTGAGTTTTTCATCAAAGCATCAAAGTACCAGAATTTCAAGCTTGATTCTTATTGATTATCATTCAAATTTCATATAAATTCATGGATTTCTTAGAAACCATTTCATACAAAATCATCAAAACATAAAATTCTTCTTACCTTGTGTCCTAGTGTTCTTAGATGATTAAGAATTCAAGACATGCATGAGATTTAATCAAGATAGCTGCTTCAATTTTGCTGATTTTATGATGATAAGGGGTTTCCCCCTTCTTCTCTAGCTCCTGTCGAGCACACACACACCTGAGATGTGTGTGTTTGTGTTAAATTTTCTTTTTATCATTATCTTTTCCATTTGTGTCACTTTTACCCCCTTTTATATTTGGTGTTTATAACTTATGACCCATTACTTTTTCTTTAGTTACACTTTACTAGTTTACTAACTAGGTTCATAATTCTAATCATAAGTATACATATATGTATAGAGAATTTGGGGTGTTACAGTTGAGCTCTAAATTGGCTGTGTTGTTGGATGTTGAGCTCTAAAGTGGATGTTTTATTGATTGTTAGACTTACAAATTAGAACCGAATATTTGTTAATTGTTATATAATAATATAGAAATGAGTAATGTTTTTGACTTTTGAATATGGATTTGATTTTTAGAAATTATGCTCCTAAATAATTCATCTGGTGCTCAAAAACGTAAAAGGAGAAAACCATTGAGTGCCTCCTAAACAACCATCGGTTAGCTATTACAACATGTAATTCTATTATTATAAAACTATACTTTTTGCTACGTTTATTGCTATAAGTTAAACGTCATTTAGAAAAGTAGTTTATATAATTCCTTAGGCCAAAGGACCTTTTTTCGGCTCGGCCGCTGGATTTAAATCTTTATGGATGGCTCTGGTCTTAAACAAGTCAACGGACACGACATGCATATTTATGAAACGGGTTAAAACAACAAACAGAAATTTAAATATTTTCGTATTGTGTTTTTGAATATTTTTGTATATTATTATTACTAACAATAAGCCATGCCTACGTTCAAAAAAAACTATTTTTTGTATTTAGTTTGCTTTTTCTCTAATGACTTGGTTTCATTATCTTTAAAAAATCTAAATACAGAAATATGTTTAATTTTTTTTAACATTCCAATATAAGTTTTTTGAAAAAGATGTTATCTTCAAAATAAAGTATTTTTTGGTATCGTACTGTATACCAAGTACCGCTCATGTATCGCTATTGTACCAAACTGATACCAACCGAACAACATCGGTACATGTACAGGTATTCACTTTAATGGGTTTCTTTTTGTATCGTAAACTATATTTATTACGGGTAGCGTATTGATATGGACCGAACAACACGAGTCCCAGTTTTAATTTTATGGTATTCAGTTTCAATATAAGGCGATACCGTATTGATACGGACGGAATTGATGCCGACCAAACAACACAAAACTGTATCAATATACATTTCTAAAGTTTTCGATGAATCTGACCCATCCTTATTGTGACATCCCGCGTTTACGAGGTTAGAGCCATCTACTTATCTTGTTTCATTTATATAGATGCATGAACTTGGGGAATGAATAAATTACACCTGTCTAATGTATCTTTTATAAGCGAATGCCTGAAGTCAAATCTTAGTCGTGCTGGGCCGGCTCAAATCGTTGAGCCGTAATTTTCTTAATATGCATTTATATAAAATATACTAGGGGATGATAAATCATCTATTGAAATTACAAAATAATAATCATGATAATAATATAGGTGAACATAATATCCATAAGGAAACATAATGTCAATCATCAAGATTATTATATCCATCATCACATGTGCGGCCATCTTGCATCCATTTGTATCTCGGCCCAGGCCTGCCAAGCGCAAGACTCCACTGAATCTTATCGGCCCAAATTGTACAAAACCACCAGGCGTCTAGTATGCTGAGGGGATTACGTATTTGTGTGTATATGGTATCGTAACTTCCCCACTTTCCCTCTCAACCAAAAATCCAATCCCGGCTCTCTCTCCCTCTTATCCCAACTCACGGTAGCAAGGAAACCCTCCATACACCGGACACCACCAGAAAACCGTAAGGAACCTGCAGATCGGACTCTCGACAACGGCCGTCAACCCCAGAATAGTCACCGAGATCACCACCGCAGTAGGTAAGTGCCACTCACCCCGTAATCTTGTAGCAAGGTCTCGTTGTTCGGTTTCGGTTCGACTATGACCCCAAGACTTGCAAGAAATAGGTTATACATGAAACTGTTTTAAGTACTATGTGCATCAGGTTGATATAGCGAAGTGCTTGTGGGCGTTGAATACACAGTGGGACGTCGTTTGAAAATAAGTGTGATCATATCTATAAATTTGTGTGAAATTTAAAAAAAAAAAAGAAAACGTGATGTACATGCTTGTGAACGAATGGATATATGATATTTGGTTTGAATTAAAGGAACATGTTATGGGAACTGTGGGTAAAGGAAGTGTTCTAAATGGAGGTGTTGACTGTTAAAGCAAAGCTTGTAGTTCTGAAGTGTAAAGGAATGAATATTCATAATTCATTAAGATATTATATATATAAGTAAATGGTGCATGGATGTATACGTAAGTGTATGTTCCCATAGGAATAATTGTGAAGTGTAAAGGAATGAATATTTATTAATTCATTAAGAAATCATATATATATAAATATGTATATATATACACCTTTGGAATATGTGGATTTAGGGCTGTGTGGATCTTTAAAATGGGATGCTAGCCCTTATTGCTTGATAGATTTAGTTACTGTTATATCTGGGAATCCGAAGTTAAGGCACTAACTTAACTTGAAACTGTACAACGACCTTTTGGTTAGGTGTCTATTAATGGGATAGTATTTATATCAGGGTTTATGGAACCTAGAAGCCTCTATAATCGTTACTAGTCGCTGTGCACCCTAAGGTGAGTTCAAACTTTTTTCTAAAAGCATGCGTCCCTGGTTTGGGACAACACTTTTTACGGTATCCCTGGTTTGGGCTACGTGCGTGTCCTTGTGTGGACCACTGAAACATACTATCCACTAGAGGTGGGTAGTACACTTAGACTAAACGAAAACTCTATCGTGAAAGTCCCTACATTTTACCGATTAGATTGCCGGGTGGGCATACGCGGGATATTAGTTGACAACGCTATTAGGTTTGACAAACCTCACACCGTGCCGGAGGCCGGGCGTGAACTTCTAACCTTCACTCTTGCTTTAATGTTGATAGACATTATTGAGGGCACAAACGAAACGTCAGCATTCGGTACACAGTTTAGTCATATGATGAGGGTTAGCTACCCGAGTCGTACTTAAATTAAAACGTTGTGAATTTCATTTTTACTAAACTCAAATGTTGTGAATTCGCCAACTTTATTGTTGACACGTAGTTGCATGCTTTGCAGGTCAGTAGGTACAGCTGTGGACGGGCATTGCAATCGGCTGAAGTTGGTGGTTTGTTTAAACTTATTGTTTCGAACATCTATTTAACTTGTGGTTTTAGTTTCCTGTTGGATTTTAACTTTGTTTTCTCCTGCAACACAAACTGTCGTTTGAACAAATTAAACCCTCGTCGCTAATCATGTTGATAGTGATGCTTTTATTATTTTAAATGGTTCGTTCAACATGATTAGTGGCTAGATCCTGACCAGTCACATGCCTTGCAGTAAAACCCGCACGTAAATTTGTAGGTGTGACACTTATGGGGCCACCTCCCACTTATCCACCGACATAAGGGATATGACTTTATCAGATTATCCTTAAACCTTTGTTATATGTTGCACGTCTCCTATTGGCTATCGTTAAGGTATTACCATAGGGATACGAATTTCTTTATTAAAGTATATCTTTCTAAAAACAAATACATCTACACTATCTAGTGTTTCACATATAAAGTCATAAAAAGGATGGTATGTATTTGTTATTAAAAAAACTATATTTTTATAACATTAACATACTCAATTATATTGTTAAAACATAAAATAATTTGCTGAGTCTCCTATTGGCTATCGTTAAGTTACTGCCACAGGGATACACATTTCTTTATCAAAGTATATATTTCTAAAAAAATCTTAGGTTTGAGACGCGTACTCTATAAGGTGATACCCAATTGCGTTTAATTACGGGTATCATAATCGAATATATTAATATATAACATATCGTTAAATGTATAAAAGATAATTAGGTGGAGTTCTTAGAAACTTGAAACTTTGAAAGCAGGAGGTGTTCATGATCCGGTTATAACGGTTTTGAATCAAATCGAAAACCAAATAATTAGTAACGGTTTCTGATTTTTGGAAACAAAATAGAAGCGTTGAAATTTAAAACAAACCATTATTAAGGGTTTAATTCCAATTTGATTTCACACTTTGGAGTCACTGAGCTTTAATACAGGTTATCTAAAATAAGAAATGAAATACGCATAAAAAAATTGGTAAACCAAAGTTGTCCAAAATTTATAATAGAAGCACACAGTACACCATCTAGTCCTTCAGCTTGGGATTAATCAAAGTACAAAATTTTTACAAATTTGTAAAAAAAAACTAAAATGAATTATATTATTACTCCAGAACATTGTGTGTTGTTTCACTAATTCCATATATATCTATATATTCTAAACTCTTGTATGAAATGTGAAGAAATTATCAGTTTTCGTTTATGTGTGAGAAATTACAAATGAACCTTGTATTAAAAATATGGAAATCATAAAAATATAATAATAAACTTTTTAATTTTTTCTTTCTGATTTGAAATAAAATTATCAATATATTGTAACATTACTTTTTTATTTAATCACCAACAAAATATAAGATATTTGTAATTCCTCTTTGTTTTAGGAAACCAACTTTAGATGTTTTCTAGTTTGAATTAATTGACTTTCTATTTTTTCTATATTGATTAATCATCGAAGACTCGCTGTTTTTTTTTTTTTGTTGACTTGCTAGAGATTATGGATTGATCGCAACGACAAAATGTTCAAAGTAGTGTCTCCCTCTAGTTACAAGCTAGAAACCGCTTCTCGGTGGATGCACCACAAGGCCAGGGCGGACCTACCTTAACAGAAGGGGTAGCCTCTGTTACCCCTTGCCGTTCCGGCAGTAGTGTAAATTTAAAAAAAATTGACTTTTTTCCTATTTCGTTAGCCTTTTTTTGTAAAACGTTACCCCTACGAAATTTTTCTAGATTCGCCACTGCACAAGGCTTAGACGAAGAACATTTCATGGGAGAGTTGGAAGATCATTCAAGGTGATGTTTTTGATGCGTATTGTTATGTTTTTGTTGTTTGTTTCTTTTGCTTGGTTGTGGTAGTATGTTTCTTCTTTGTTGCTTGTTATTGTTTGTCCTTCTTAGGGGCTTGCTTAGTTGTGATCTTTGGTTTTAAAAAGTTTCTTTTTGCCATTAAGAAAAATGTGTATCTCTGAAATTATTGTATCAAAATATACATATTATAAAAGCCTTTAGAAAATATAATATTATGAAACCATAATTCTTTCAACTAAAACTAATATTTAAAGAATTTAAGTTCAGATTAGTATTAAACATCTTTAAGGGGGTGTTTGGGATTCCTTCTCAAAAACAACTTCTCAACACATAAAACAAACTTAAATAATCTAACTCAAACACTATAAAAACAACTTATTAACTTTTATAAATCAATAAATTATAAGTTGCTTAAAAATAAGCTAACCCAAACACCCACTAATACTACATTAACTGTGAAATTAAGTTAAGATTAGTAATGAACATTAATACTACATTGATTGTATCTTTCATATTTAAAAATATATAAGTTGTGTAATTATCATAGTGAGTAATAACATAAATTGCGTAATTATAGAAAATGTTACGCGATCAAAAATATATGTTGTGTAGTTATTAATATAAGTTGTGTAATTATTTAGATGAGTAGTTTTAAGTAGGTTGCGTTATTGTTAATATAAATTGTGTAATTTTTTGAATTGACTGCGTATTTTTTTTATTGAAGTGCGGTCATTATTAGAAGCAGTTTGCTACATAAAACACCTGCACCTTTTATTTAAGTGGTGCGTAAGTGTGAATTGGTGCTTGCGTAATTTTGAATAGGTCCTTCATACGCCTTATACGATAAAAAGGCTTTTTACGTAAACTCGCTACTTAAAATACAGTATACTGTTATGTATTTTAAAATCATTAAACAAGTTTAGTATAA
The DNA here is from genome assembly GCA_947069175.1 of Scalesia atractyloides. Lineage (NCBI taxonomy): Eukaryota > Viridiplantae > Streptophyta > Magnoliopsida > Asterales > Asteraceae > Scalesia > Scalesia atractyloides. The sequence goes on along the minus strand of CAMTDV010000026.1, from coordinate 1,543,721 downwards.
AGATTTAGGCACACTAACGTAAATGTTTTTATGATATATAAAAAATATTTCAGTTTTATACTATTTTAGTGTTAAGTTGTAATAGTAACCTAAGAGATGCTCTAGAAAAATAAATATATCATCAATCTTTACACATCACGAAGAGTAAACTGTCAAAATGTTTACTAAGATTTGGTCACTTTTGTTACTTTAGTCCAAAACTCAAACATTTTGAATTGGGTCCTCGTGGTTTCAATTTTGTTGTCATTTTCATCCAAAATCAAAATTTGATTCGATTTTTCATTTAACATCCAACTTTTTTGTCCTTTTCCTCCCTTTTAATGAAAGGCAAAATGGTATTTTAATGTTTTATTATAACAAGTTAAAAAAACTGACCACTTTGCCCTTTATTAAAAGGGAGAAAAAAGACAAAAAAAATTGAATATTAACTGAAAAATCTGAGCGGATTTTTTATTTTGGATGAAAAAAGCAACAAAATTGAAACCACAGAGACCCAGATTCAAAAAATTTAAGTTTTAAACTAAAGTGGTAAAAGTGACCAAACCTTACGGAAGATTTTGACACTTTACTCCATCATGAAAAAAGACACTTATAATTCTATATATAACAATTTACATTTGGTCTTATGAACAGTATACCAATTAGACAAATTTGGGATGCTATTTACGGTAATGCCACCCGCTTTCTTATTTGAAAAAGAGAAACCGAAATTTTATACGTAATGGATCCCTACTAATTTAAAAGTTCAAGATTCGTCCTTGTACGGTATTGTGATATTTACATTTGGTCTTATGAACAGTATCAATTAGACAAATTTGGGATGCTATTTACGGTAATGCCACCAACTTTCTTATTTGAAAAAGAGAAACCGAAATTTATACGTAATGGGTCCTACTAATTTAAAAGTTTAAGATTCGTCCTTATACGGTATTGTGGTTGTATGAACCATCCTTCCTTTTATGAAAATTTAATTGCCTTTGTGAGCAAAAAATTTGTGTGTATAGTTAAATGTTTACTTCATAACTTTTTTTTATCAACTAATATCATCATTTTTAGATTGAATTTTGTATAATATTTAAACTGCATTCACATTTGAAAATCTTAAGAATATTGTATATTTTGGTGAATGGAAGACAACCGATTTGTGTCTTGAAGAGTATGGGAAAAGAACTCAATGTCTACAAAAATATATAATAAAATCGATATATTGTAGTGAGGATCTTGAAAGCATATATGTTTAGATGTGCCGACATGTAGATGATCAATCAAAACCAAAATATAATAAAAACATTGAATGAAAAAATAGAATCTCTCGTAGCGCAAATTTTGGTTAAGGCGAAGGAGAATTCAATACAAACATCATCTTGTGTAAAAATAGTATGAACTGATATAAATTTGACACATGTCGTCCGTTCATTTTTAGAAAAAAAAAACAGAATAGTAACTCCTATTAGTTGTGTGAAAGTTTATATAATCTTGGTAACTCAATTTTTTTGAATTAAGTCGCATATGTTATTCTTGTCACACTCCGGATTTCTAACCCTGAAATCCATACACCGGTGGACTCGGGTGGGGAGTAGCGTGACGTCAGTTGATAATCATCATAGTCAATTAAACACAGCATAGTGGAAGTCTTGGAGTAAAATTACTATTACAAACCGAATGTTCGAGAATACAAAATAATATACAGGCTCGTAATAGAAGATCCACAGGCGGATCATAAATTGTACATGGAAAAAATATAAAACAGACTTTGGGCAGATTTAGGATTTGCGAGATCCTCTATCACTACCGAGCACTTCCGGCCTATTTTCGTATTGTACCCGCAGATTAGTCTTTTGAAAATACGTCAGCTTTCGTTGATAAATACATCCAACCGACTCGTTTTGAAAACATTCCAAAAATGTTTTAAGTGCGTATCAGCACAAAATCTTTTTATAACTTGGGTTAATTGACCGTCCAACCTTGTTAACAGATTTACTTGTTTGTCATACATACGGGGCTCGACACTGTCACACCCCGACCCGCAGCGGAATAAGAGTCGGGGCATAATTGGGTTATCACCAAAGCTCATGATATTTACTAATATGTTTCATATTTATTAAAGTCAAAGTTACATTTCCAAATATCCAAACATGTCTATACAATACAAAGAAAATAAACCAAACATAACAATCCCAAACTCTAAATCATTTTATTCTTCTAGTCCAATCCTATGTGTTCCTAGCTGCTGCTGGTTCACCTGTATCATGTGTAAAAATGGGGGTTTTTGGGTCAACATAAGTTGGCGAGTGAACCTTGTTAGATAAACATTTATTATTGATTTAATTGTTAGTTTATCAATGAAAAGTTGTGCATAATCATAAATGAGCAAATGTAAATAATCAAGCAGTGGCAAATAGCAATCACAACTATAACATACAATAACATATGATAGCATACATTAACATACCAACAACATAAGATAAATAACATAAATGAAACTGTGCGATCAAGGCTCAATCAAACGGAGCCGATCGTATTGCATGTACTGAAAATGAAAATGTCTGTGCGATCAAGGCTCAATCAAACGGAGCCGATCGTATGTGGGCACGCCGGGTTCACGCTCATAATGAAATGGGGAACATGCTCAACGCTCATAATGTAATGGGGAGCGGCGGCCTATGAAATTGCATGTACTGAAAATAATAAATTACATCTAACAATAACTACACAACAGTTGAAACAAACTGAATAAACATGTTCATGATATGATGTATGCACAATGGTTTAAATATAATATATATATCAAGACACATGATACACCCCAAAACGTGATTAAAACGGGGAATTTGTAAGATTCACTCACATTGGGTGCGTTGGATTGGAGATGGTGAGATGCGCACGAATTGGATGAGCGGAACAACGAGAAATACTAACCTAAATAATAACGGAAAAATATATTAAATGAGTGGATTTTATTAAGGATTTTAATGAAATTTTTAGATATATTTTTGTGAGTTTAAGGCTATTTTCTCTCTTTAAAAATGTTATTTTTAAGTATTTTTAATTGATTTTTAAATTAAATTAAATAAATAAAAATATAAAAAAATTTGTTTATTTTGCGTTGACCGTTGACCGTTGACTTGTTGACTTGTTGACCGGTTCGGTCAGTGGAATTGTTTGCGCCAGGTGAGGCTCGAACCCGAGACCTCCCGTACGCGTGCACGCAGCTCTACCAACTGAGCTACGTGTCTAACCCGAAATAATCTTGTTTTTAACTATATTTATATACTAATTCAGTTTAACCAAAATTCTTTTAATTTCAAAAACATTTTAATTCAACAAACCGGTGCCAGTAACGGGTTTCGAACGCGTGACGTGCGACTTAGTGTTGCACACAGTCCACCGCTGGACTATGTGTCTAACCTGGTTAATATCTCGGTTTTTATTATACTTAACAACTAACGGAGTTAATCCGGTTTACTTTTAAACAAAAAGGCATTTTATTACATAAGGTGTGCGTGTATCAGGGATCGAACTCGGGACATGCGTGTATAATTTGCACACAGTCCACCGCTGGACTGTGTGTCTAACCCATTCATTTTACTGGTTTTAAATAAACTTATAACTTAACTAACTTCGTCTTCTTCATTCAAATGACAGTCGACTGAAATCACTAATCCGTTTCTTGTTTTTACGAGTAACAAACATTCTCAAGGCTAAAATGAAATGACAGAGACGGTGTTAGAAATAACATACCGTAGGAATGATTTATCACAGAGTTTTCCGGCAATGCGTCGGCTCTGTTTTTGTGCACCTCAACTGAACCAAACAATTAACCATTTTGATTAGTCAATCGTGGAATTGAAGTGATAAACAAACGTTAATAGTGCGATTGAAGGTCCTTACCGTTTCACAGACGGAAATAAAGATTTCCAGGAAATTTCCGGCGAACTGGAATTATCCGATAACGGTGCCTGAATTCGCTCTCAAGTGGATGGTTTGAGTTAGAAACAGCTTAACAACTGTTAGACTACGATGATATTGAAGAACTTACCGATTTGAGGACAAATACGGTTTTCCGGCGACTTGCAGAATTTTTCCGGCGAGTTGATTTAAGCTTCTCTGGTGGATTGTAAGGTTGCGGAAATGTAATTGAAAGTCTTGCAGAGTGTTTTGAGTCGCAGGAGGGGTCTAGGATTGAAGTAATCTGGACTTGATTATTTTTCGGTTATAAAAACCGATGGTGATGACATTTGATGTTCATTCAATCTGAATTGATGAGAAAACGTCGGTGCATCGGTTATAACCTGAATGTGCGAGTAACCAAACGATTTGACGATTGAATTGCCGATTTCCGTTTCTCAGTTGGCGCAACCGGTTTAACCGAGTTTGTGTATAAATGTTATTTGTTTCCTAGAGATAACAGAAAACAACAAGTGGCGGAGTGGTGATGTGGGTGTGTGTGTTAAGACTTTGAAGTTATGAACCGTCTGACCCGGGTTCGAGTCCCGGCAGCAACATTTCTTTTTTATTTATTTTGTTTTCACTTTTTATCAAATAAAATTTTTATAGTTTAGTTTGTTTATTAATTATGTATCATTAAAAACCAAAATAACCATAAATACACAACGTGACATTTATAACTTGATATTCGATTACAAAACGGAGCGGGTTTTGGAAACCCGTTTTTGACAAATGTTACAGGCACGAAAACCGAGACACAATTAACGTATACACCACTTTGGACTCATGAAGGAGTCAATTCCTCCCAACTTTGTGGGAATGCATAATTGAGCGTCTATCGGGTGTATGCCTACACCCGCGCTAAGGTCGTGGCCATTTCGATTATAATGAGCCGAGGATATCCAGGACACGGTAGTTAACCCCCGATATTTAAATTATCAAACAAAACTGATTAAAACAGAATATGCGGATCTCTATTCCGAACCGGCGTTCGATTAATCCCATTTCCGACCAAGCGGTAATAATTTACCGTAACCCAAGCCCGTATAGGGGAAATAAGTCGAGAGTATTTACCTGAGCTAGTCTTCTTTAAATTTTTAATACCTCAGCGTACACAAAAAGGACTAAGTGAAGATAGCATTTACCGGCAAGTCTCTAGTATGGATTATGGCATAAACTAACCAATTAAATACTAACGGTCTTATTTAAGTCATAGACTTAGACCGACTAGCGTACTTGATCAAAACGTAAGACGCTATATTAAACGATGATTGGATAGAATGTAGTTTAATCCCAACAAGTACCTTGACTTGTTTAATATGGGTAAACTATTAACATTCTGGATTTTGAGACCTAAATGACAAGGTTAAACCCGTTTCGGTTAATTTCCGTAAAATAGTTGCATATACGTAACTATGCGCATATTAACGATATCGGGTAACCGGATAAGTTATGGAAAAGTTTTATATGCCATTATACTTTAAATAAGTTAAGATATCAGTAGGATATCAACTTGTATGCCCATTAAGGTTTTAAAACGAAATTATGCCTCATAAGGGCATTTCGGTAATTTTATACATAGTTTATAAATTATTTGGGATTCTGAGTTTATAACATGTACCTACTGTAAATATGTTTAAAATAAGTTTTAAAATCAGTGGGTATCAAGTTGGTCAATAATATGGTTTAAAAACCATACTATGCGCCGAAACGACGCTTATATCGTAAAATGACGTTTTTAAGTGATGTTTACGAAAACTAACATTTGGATCAGATTAAAATGTTTAAAATATTTTATTTAATATAACATGGCAGTAGGTTATATTTACCTTAAAAAGATTGATTAAAATCATTTTGTGAGTCACAAGGACTAAAACCGTCATTTATCGACATAGTTTAAGGACCTGCTTGAAAACTCAGTTTATAACTTGGTTTAACATCCCCAATAATCCTACTTCTAATATTACATCAGTAGAAAACTCATTTTCAAGTTTATTATCATTAAAACCTTGATTTATGTAAAAAGGGCATTTTGGTCAAAGATGGCATAATTATGGAACTTACGCATAAACTTGGATTCTGATTATGATCATGTAGTATAACCTCAGAGGGTTATGCTACATCATATTATGATCATGATTCAACTTTAGATCAGTGTCTAACTAATCTAAATCGGGTCAGAATCAAAAGTCAAAGCAGAAGTCAAACTTCGCGACTTTCGGTTGCGAACCGACCCTAGAACTGAAATTGATGAGCCGAACATGTTCTTACATGTTCTAATAACGATTACCAACTTGTTTAAGTATCAAAACAGGTTTCATAACATATATAAGATCAATTTATGATTTTTCCAAAAAATGGCCTGTTTGCCTTTTTAATATCATAACTTTGACCCATCAATTGGTCTAGCAAACGTGATCTTCAGGAGGTGCCCTTTATAGAGACTAACACCTACCTTATTACGGTCACTTAGCCATGTTCATCTTGAAAAATGGCTGGACCATAATGGTCTTAACCGAAAGTCAAAGCGTTTTTCGAAAACGCTTGACTTTTGGCTATAAAAGCCTATAAACGAAAATGCAAGAGCAAGGGACACTTACAAGAGGTTCCTACAATGCAAGAGAACTAAGTTGGATGCTCCTTTCATCTAGGAACTTCCAGAGGAGGGAGAAGAGTTATGTTTTAGAAAGGTGCAAGTTCAAATGGTGAACTTGATCACCTATTTATAGTTGGAGAGCTCAAAGGAGGTGAAGCCAGGTTTTTAGGAGTGTAAGAAGAAGCTTACAAGTGTCTCAAAGCGTGGCATAGCAGTTTGGGAAGCCATGGTTTTGAGTTAAATGGTTTTGGAGTTTTGCTTGGAGACCAAACAAAAGTTTCTGTCCCAGAGCCTTTCTCGCGCCCTGCGAGAGATCCAGGCCTGGTCTCTCGCGGCCCGCGACCGTCCTTAGGCCAGTTTCAAAGTTTGACAATTTTAACCCCTTAACTTATTAAAGCTTCTAAAAACCATTTTAAACACCTTTTTTGCACTTTTAGCCCTCCGTAGCCAATACTTGGCATACCCGGGGTTATGCCGGACATTGTCGAGCTCTCGTTGCTAAAAGGTCACCCAGAGGTATAAATTAACATGTTGACACTTTTAATCCATCCATCATCCAACTTTCACATATTCACAAAATTGAACTCTCTCGTCCAACAAATAGGCACGTATGAGAGTTATGACAACAAAAGGATCACTCAGAGGCTTATTTCAAGCATGTTGATTCTGATGTCACTCAGAGGCTGGGCATGTTGTCATATCAGTCACTCAGAGGCCAAGTTTCAAGCTGTTGACGTATCAGTCACTCAGAGGCTAATGATTTAAGCATATTGACAATCAGTCACTCAAGGCTGTTATTTATGCATGTTGACATCGGTTTGTCACTCAGAGGCTCAACTTGAGCATGTTGACGCTTTTAGTCCTTATTGGTCTTTAACAGACTATTTTTAAAAATACAACACGTGTCACTATACTATTGGACACGATTTTACAAGGTGTTACATCCTCACCCACTTAAAAGAAATCTCTACCTCGAGATTTTATTCAAAGAGATGTGGGTACTTTTTTCGCATAGTGGACTCAACCTCCCATGTATTACTCAGGACCTCTAAAAATGTCCCACTTAAGCTTTACTATAGGTATCATTTGTCTTCGAAGCTTCTTAACCTGTCGATCCTCGATCGAAATTGGTTTCTCAACGAACCTCAGGTTTTCATCAATATGCACATCTTTGTGCGACATTGCTAGCGACTCATCAGCTAGACATTTCTTAAGATTAGATATGTGGAATACATTATGGATCCCAGTAAGCTCCTCTGGCAATCTGAGCTTATAAGCCACAGTGCCGACACATTCGACTATCTCGAATGGTCCTATATATCTAGGCTTAACTTGCCCTTCTTTCCAAAACGCATCACACCTTTCCAGGGTGATACTTTTAGCATAACTTTGTCCCCTACTTGGAATTGAAGAGGTTTACGCCTCTTGTCAGCATAGCTTTTCTGCCTATCCCTGGCAGTTTTGAGACAATCACGGATTTGCATAATCTTTTCCGTGGTCTCCAGGACAATCTCAGGTCCTGTTAGTTGGGCCATCCCCAACTTCCGCCCAGCACACGGGCATTCTACATTTTCTCCCATACAAGGCCTCAAAAGGAGCAGCCTTGATGCTAGTATGATAGTTGTTATTGTAGGAGAATTCTATTAGGGGTAAGTGGTCATCCCAACTTCCACCTAAATCAATCACACATGCCCTGAGCATGTCTTCCAGAGTCTGAATAGTACGCTCACTTTGACCATCAGTCTGCGGATGGTAAGCCATACTAAAGTTTAATCGTGTGCCTAACGATTGTTGGAAACTTTTCCAAAAGTGAGATGTGTATCTAGTATCTCTATCGGATACAATAGATACTGGCACACCGTGTAGGGACACTGTCTTGTCCACATACAACTTAGCCAATTTATCTGAATTATACGTTTCTTTTATTGGCAAGAAGTGTGTTGACTTGGTCAGCCTATCCACTATGACCCAAATAGTGTCATTTCCACCTTTGGCTTAGGCAACTTGGTAATCAAGTCCATAGTTACCCATTTCCCATTTCCAAGTGGGAATTTCTAATTGTTGTAGTAGTCTTGACGGTTTCTGATGTTCAGCCTTAACTTGCGAACACGTCAGACACTTAGCTACATAAGTGGCTATGGATTTCTCTAAACCCATCCACCAATAATTCTTCTTTAAGTCTTGATACTTCTTGTCACCTCCCGGGTAATAGAGTATCTTGAATTATGCGCTTCCTGGAGGATTAGATTCCTAAGTCCTCCAAAGATCGGAACCCAAATTCTATAATTAAATCTTAGGATTCCATCCTTTTCAGGCGTTAATTTATCAATGGTTCCGCCTAATCCCTCATTAGGGATATTAGCCTCTAACAAGGCTTGCTTCTGCGCATCTAATAGCTTCTCACTCAAGCTATTTCTGAGCTCAATGCTCTTAGCGTTAATCCTTATAGGTTTAACCTTTTCCTTGCGACTTAAGGAATCGACAACTACATTTTCCTTGCCTGGATGGTAGCGAATCTCGCAATCATAATCATTAAGAGTTTCCATCCAACAGCGTTGTCGCATGTTCAATTCTTTCTGATTGAACAGATGCTGGAGACTTTTATGGTCTGTGTATATAACACACTTTGTGCCATACAAGTAATGTCTCCAGAGTTTTAGTGCAAATACAACGTCACCCAGTTCCAAATCATCGGTGGTGTAATTCCTTTCATGCACCTTTAATTGTCGTGATGCAATAGGCAATTACCTTGCCATTTTGCATTAGCACACAGCCCATGCCAGTGTGCGAAGCATCACAACAGACAACAAAATTCTCAATACCCTCAGGTAGAGATAACACAGGAGCGTTGCTCAACTTATGTTTAAGAATCTTAAAAGATTCTTGTTGTTTTGGACCCCAATTATACTTAATATTCTTACGGGTCAAGGAAGTTAAAGGAGTGGCTATTCTTGAAAAGTTCTCCATAAACCTCCTAGAGTAACCAGCCAGTCCTAAGAAGCTACGAACCTCCGTTGGGGTTTTGGGCACTTCCCAGTTTATTATGGCCTCAATTTTGGTGGGATCCACTTGGATACCATGCTCACTTACCATGTGTCCAAGAAATTGGACTTCTCTAAGCCAAAATTCGCATTTAGAGAACTTCGCATAAAGTTTCTCCTGCCTTAATAATTCTAGGATGCACCGAAGATGTTTCTCGTGATCATCTTGATTACGAGAATAGATAAGTATGTCGTCAATGAAGACAATGACAAACTTATCCAAATATGGCTTGCAGACTCTATTCATGAGATCCGTGAATGTTGCTGGTGCATTTGTGAGCCCAAAAGGCATCACTAAGAAATCAAAATGACCATAGCGGGTCCTAAAGGCTGTCTTAGGAACATCTTCACTTCTAACCTTCAGTTGATGATATCCTTATCTCAAATCTATCTTAGAAAATTAACTAGCCCCTTGAAGTTGGTCGAATAAATCATTGATCCTGGGCAGAGGATATCTATTCTTAATGGTTAGCTTGTTCAGTTCTCGGTAGTCGATGCACATCCGCATCGATCCATCTTTCTTCTTAACGAAGAGGATTGGAGCTCCCCAAGGCGAGGAACTAGGTTGTATAAAGCCTTTCCCTAGGAGTTCGTCCATTTGACCTCTTAGCGCATTCTTTTTTTGTTGGAGCTAGCCTATATGGAGCTCTAGCTACGGGTGCTGCTCCTGGTATGATATCTATTCTGAACTCCACTTGCCTATCTGGAGGTAGGCCTTGTAATTCTTCAGGGAAAACATCGGGATACTCCTAGATAACTGGTTGATTTTCAAGGTTCGGCTTTGGTTCATTTATAGTGACTTGTGCCATGTAGATGACACGGCCTCTTCTCAAACACTTGGATGCCTTAAATAACGACACCTTATATGGCAGTCCATAGTGTGAGTCTCCAAGGATGGTGATCATTTCACCAGATGGGGTCTTAATTTCGATGAGCTTTTTATCACAGGCAATGCGGGCTTGGTTATGAGATAACCAATCCATGCCTAAGACAACATCGAACCCCGCCAATTTCATTGGCAAAAGAGAGATAGGGATGGAATGATTCTTAATGGATATAGAGCATCCATCAAGAATAGAAGAAGCAGTTTCTAAGGTTCCATCGGCGAGTTCTATCTCATAAATTTTATCTAGAGTTCTTATGGGTAAATTTAATAGTTTACTGAACTTATAGTCAACAAATAATTTATCTGCACCTGAATCAAAAAGAACTCTAGCATAAGTATCATTAATGGGGAAAGTACCTGTTATGACATTGTTGTCATTAACGGCCTCCCTGGCATTCATTTGGAAGGCACGGGCATTCCCCTTCTTGGCCTCTCCAGGCTTTGCATCATTACTTTTGGGTTTCTTGGGGCAATTGTATGTTATATGCCCTTTTTCATTGCAGTTAAAGCAAACTGCATCCTTAAGATCCTTGCAATCTAGGGTCTTATGCCCTCTTCTCTTGCAGATACCACAGGGTTTGGTTTGTGGGTTTATACTACACTATCCCCAGTGTCTGTATTTACAATTTTTGCACAGAGGTTTGTCGTTAGACACGTGCTGGTTCTTCATGAACCCGAAATTTCCTTTCTTCTTAAACCTTTGGGAGTTATTATCCTCCCGTTTCCTCTTTCCATCAATTTTAGTCCTAATTGACTTTTGTCTTACCAAATCTAGGGTGAGGGAAAGAGATAGGTCTACAACAAACCTATAGGTATTAGGCTGTGCAGCCTTTACCATGCCCTTTATTTCGGGCGCCAACCCATTTATGAAACGCGCAATGCGTTTGGATTCAGAGGTGATTAAATAGGAAACTAACCTAGATAGGGAATTGAAATCGGGAACATACTTCCGACAGTCTAGGTTTTTCATTGAAAGATACAAGAAGTCTGTCTCTAGCTTCTCTACCTCATGGGTTGGGCAGTAAGTTTCCTTTACCAAATCAACAAACTTGGACCATCCCAAGTTGTACAGTTATACCTTACATGTTGATTGAATCATGGCTTTCCACCATATTAGGGCATCGCCCTTAAAGGATTGTGATACGTACTTGACCACATCCTTATCAGCACAGTTGCTGATATCTATAATTGTCTCCATCTCGTCTAGCCACTTTAGGGCTTCTACAGCTCCTTTCTCCCCGTTAAAGTCTCGGGGGTTGCATGAGACAAAGTACTTATAAGTACATCCGTCCTTAACAGAACGGGTCTTTTCAGTAAGATCTATTTTCTTTGGTTCACTCTTCACATTTGAAGAGTGAACAGAGCTCTCCCTATGAGCTGAAGATGGTGGAATAGATAGGGGTCTAGAGCGAGTAGCACTCGACTCTCTTAGCTTTTCTATGGCCTTACTCATGGCCCTTTCCACAGCCGCATCAATGCAAGCTTGGAAATCATTATCATTAATATTTCTATTTTCATCATTGTTGGGTTCAACATTCTTGTGGCTACTTTGTGCTTCGTTTGAGTTAGCCATCTTTAAGTCTTGGTTTCTATATACAAATAAAACTTCATTTAGCCATGGGCATCTACCATATCGGCTTTCAATATTGGATATAACAATCCATTGCCTATACTAGTGTGAATAACATCACAACTCTTAGGCTTAACATATCTATATTTGGCCTAGGTCTTAATAGGACCATCATAGGCAAATTACAATTTGGACGTAGTTCATATATTATTGGACTGTGAATCGCAATGTCACAACTGTCATTGTTATCATTGACAACTATATAGCTCATAGGCTTGTCCCTACTGGACAAAATAATTGGGCACCTTGGCCGGTCATATTGGACATAATATATAGCCTGTCACTTATGACATAATACGTATGGCATATCAGCCTGTCCCGCTAGACAATTAATTGGGCACATTGGCGTACATCATATCAGATGTATATGACATATCAGCCTGTCCCGCTGGACAATTAATTGGGCACATTGGCCTACATCATATCAGATGTACATGGCATATCAGCCTGTCCCGTTGGACAATTAATTGGGCACATTGGCCTACATCATATCATATGTACATGGCATATCAGCCTGTCCCGTTGGACAATTAATTAGGCACATTGGCATACATCATATCAGATGTACATGGCATATCAGCCTGTCCCATTGGACAATTAATTGGGCACATTGGCCTACATCATATCAGATGTACATGGCATATCAGCCTGTCCCGTTGGACAATTAATTGGGCACATTGGCCTACATCATTTCAAATGTACATGGCATATCAGCCTGTGCCGTTGGACAATTAATTGGGCACATTGGTCTACATCATATCAGATGTACATGGCATATCAGTCTGTCCTGTTGGACAATTAATTGGGCACATTGGCCTACATCATATCAGATGTACATGGCATATCAGCCTGTCCCATTGGACAATTAATTGGGCACATTGGCCTACATCATATAAGATGTATATGGCATATCAGCCTGTCCCGTTGGACAATTAATTGGGTACATTGGCCTGACGGCTAGTGTGGTTCCTCAAGCCACACTACCAAGAGTATGAACATTTCTTAATGTTACATAAGAGTACCTTAATAATTGATTAATGGTCCCGGTCACCTTCGACCTTAACGGCCTTGGAGGTTTGGACCTAGTCCCTTACTCCTGGATAGAAGGATAACTTCCCTTAACTATCCTGATAGAAGACTCCTTCGTACTTAACTATCATTCCTTGGCCAATGTGTGGTCTATGCCACTTGGCATAATCATTCTATTAAGGTCTTTTGAAATTATATAGCAGAGCATAAATTTAGAGTAAAATCGAGACGCTCGTTTTCAAGAGGATGAATTACATATATATATATATATATATATATATATATATATATATATATATAATTCCAAAAGTACTTCATTAACTTTCCAATTATAAATTAGAATACTTAGAAAAATGAAATAAACTTGTCCATGCAAGGACTTTAAAGGAAATAAACATGTCCACGCATGGACTAAAAGAAATAACAATGTGCTCGCAGAGACTACATATAATTAGAAGAGACTTCATTCGTCCTTCTTTCCCTTAACCAATTTGGAGAGTTTCTTGAAGAACTTATTCGTCTTCTTCTCCGTTTTCTCCACCTGTTGCTGCATTTCTTTCATTCTTTCTAAGGCCTCATTAGTGGCCTCAAGTGGTGACGGAGGTTGTGGTTGTGGTTGTGGCATAACCGGATACTGGTACCCATAAGTTGGATATCCAATTGGTGGATAGGTAGGTGGGAAAGGAGACGGGTAAAGTGCATTATGCATAACCGCCTGCATATATGGGTCTTGCGACCATGCTTGATAGTCTACCGGCGTAGACGGGTTAAAAGGATCATATCCAGACGTGTCTGGATACGTGGGGATTAGGTTAGTATAACCCGATGGTGGTGGTTGAACTGTAGGTGTGGGTGTTGGTGTTGGTTCAACCATAGGTGAGGTGTTAGAGGGCCCACCCATTTGTGGGTCCTCTTGAATCGTGGGGTAGGAGTTTGGGAAAGGTGGTAGCGATCCCGACCTTTGTCCGACACGCACCGACATACGTGCTCCACGTTTCCTCCTTCGCGGCTCTGGTGGTGGTTGAGGTTGGTCCACCGGTTCCATGTGGACATCTTCTTAAACAGGAGGTGGTTGAGAATGGTGAGAAGGAGTGTGAGCAAAGGTGAATTGGTTCCAATACTCGTCCTACTCATTAGGACCTTGGTAGGGCGATCCAGCGTAAGAGTTTGAATCGCTTGATATTTCGATGGGATGCATATTAGATCCCGACGGCGGCATCTCCCGGTCGGAGTCCTCGTCCATAGGATGTGGCTGGTCCAACTGATTTTGATCAGCTGGAAGCGTGTTTAGGTAATGGTTGGGGTTAAATTCTTCGTGTAGGAGTGGTGAGAATGGGAATGGTGAGAATGGTAGGAGTGGTGTGAGTGGTAAGAATTTTGGGAATGTGAAGGCGAGTGTCTATTAGAGACAGAACGTCTCGCTGGTTGCCAAGGAGATGAGTCTCCCGATTCTTGATAAGCATCTGAGTTATGAGGTTGAGGGGGAATACGCCCCGATGGTCCTCCTCTTATTGGACCTTTTCCTCGTCCACTTTGTCCTCTCACACTAATAACTTAATAATGAAATGAGTAATCCAAGGTCAATGCCTAGACTCGGAATTCTAAGGAATGTGCTCGTGTAAGTTTGAGACTAAACAAAATAGGCTAGTGTTTAATTCTCTCAAACGTTGGCTCTGATACCAACCCTGTCACACCCCGGATTTCCAACCCCGAAATCCATACACCGGTGGTCCCGGGTGGGGAGTAGCGTGACGTCAGTTGATAATCATCATAGTCAATAAACACGGCACAACGAAGTCTTGGAGTAAAATTACTATTACAAACCGAATGTTCGAAAATACAAAATAATATACAGGCTCGTAATAGAAGATCCACAGACGGATCATAAATTGTACATGGAAAGAATATAAAACAGACTTTGGGCAGATTTAGTATTTGCAAGATCCTCTATCACTAACGAGCACTTCCGGCCTATTTTCGTATTGTACCTTCAGATTAGTCTTTTGAAAATACGTCAGTTTTCGCTGGTAAATACACCCAACTGACTCGTTTTGAAAACATTCCAAAAATGTTTTAAGTGCGTATCAGCACAAAATCATTTTATAACTTGGGTTAATTGACCGTCCAACCTTGTTAACAAATTTACTTGTTTGTCATACATACAGGACTCGGCACAAAAACCGAGACACAATTAACGTACACACCACTTTGGACTCACGAAGGAGTCAATTCCTCCCAACCTTGTGGGAATGCATAATTGAGCATCTATCGGGTGTATGCCTACACCCGCGCTAAGGTCTGGCCATTTCGATTGTAATGAGCCGAGGATATCCAGGAAACGGTAGTTAACCCACGATGTTTAAATTATCAAACAAAACTGATTAAAACAGAATATGCGGATCTCTATTCCGAACCGCGTTCGATTAATCCCATTTCCGACCAAGCGGTAATAATTTACCGTAACCAAGCCCGTATAGGGGAAATAAGTGTAACGCCCCGCGTTTCTATACTTTCTATATTTAGAAACCTTGTACCGTACTTCTATTTTCTGTAATCGTTGTATCTTGTATTCGTCTTTTGTTGTAAACTTTGTAAACCGAGACTTGGATCGTAATGAGAAACTCGTATTTTATTCATGTTGTGTTAATCATTAATCTTGTTACACTTATACTTGTTCATATTTTAAACATGTAAACGTATTCGTGGTACTCTCAATCATAAACGTGTGATATCTTGCAAACATGGTATTTATGCTAATCGAGACTTAAACGTGAAACTTGTAATCGTTAAACTAAATTTGTTACGAAAATATAATTACCCTATTCATTTATTAAGTTAATTAATTAAATTAATTAATTAATTAATTAAATTAGTTATTAAAATTAATTAATTTCTTTTTAAAAAAAAATTAAATGATATTTAGTTTTATATATATATATATATTATATAATATTAACATTTAGTTTTTAAATGTTAATATATACTCCTTTTTAATAAGTCCGAAGGTTTAAAGTACAATTCTTGGATTCTCAAACTACAGGGGCTATTCTGTTATTTATGAAACCTGATTTGATGATTTTTAAATGAAAAAAAATAAATCAACAAAACCGGATCCGCGGGACTCGAACCCGGGACCTCCGGTTCAACAAACAACAACACAGCCACTCCACCAGCGGGGCCCCTTGTGTTAGAACCCGGAAACACAAAGCTGTTAAGCTTTGTTTCCGGGTAAGGCTGGACGCAAAGGGAGGGCGGACAGCAGCCCTTTTGGGCGGGTTTTTTTATATTTTTTGTGTTTTTGAGGCCTTTAATACTCATTTAAACCCCACCTAACTAACCCTAATCCTTTCCTTATAAAACCCAAGTGTTTTTCAAGCCTTTTTCCACTTTCACAACTCCATAATCTCTCCAAAATCATCTCAAGAACACTTGAAACTTCAGAATTCGGGCAGATTGTATACCACTTACAAAAGTGAGCATATCTTGCTCATTTCTTAACCAAATCATCTCATTCTTCTTCCTACTTGCTTGGATAAACTTTGGGTTGAATTCCTAAGGCTCTCCATGGAGAATCCAGACTGGAAATGCCCCAAAATATCCGAGAACTTTCTGTTAAGATTTAACTTTTCAAAAACTTGTTAAATCTCATACTTTTCTCATTCATCCTAGTGTTCTTGAACTCCTAATCACATATATGAGTATGGGGACTAACCTAGGTTGTTAAACTTGTAAATAGGAGTGTTTAATCACTCCAACTTTCTGTTTTTGAAGAGCATTGAGCTCACAAGTGATGCAAGTTCTTAAACTTGTTCATGTGTGTCCACCAAGGAAGCTTGGGCTATCCTAACTTGAGACCACACATCACTTGATGATTTTCATCAAGATCCCAAGATAGTTTGCTAGACTTAAAGTGTCACAACCCCACAAAGCCGTTGACGATTGTCCTCGTGTGCTCGTCAGGTTGTTGAATACTTGGCTACTTGGTATCTAGATGACACCTTATCATTCTTGTATAGTATATAGTTCTTGTACCCTCCTTGTTACCAATGGTAACTTGTGTAGTGGTGAACATAATCCGAGGTTCAAAGTGATGGTTTAACCTCCCACCTCATACTTGACATACATGACACTAGAGGTTACAAAGTGGATGGTTCATCCTCCCACCTCCTACATGATTATAATGATATATATAAATATATTTTAATTCTAAAACCGAAACCTTGATAATGAACTTATAATCACCTATCAAGTTATTAAGTTTAACACTAAAGTATGTAATTCCTTGTCACGATTCTAATAGGTCCCGAACCTATGAAATCACATCCAACTCGTAAGAGTTACTATAGTGTCAAGAACGAGTGTTACATCTTAGTGAATACTTTCGTATCATAATACTTTATCAAACTTATTTTTAATCATGCACGAATACTCCTAATCTCCCGTTGAAACTCTATACTCATACGCCTTGTTTCCTCTTGTAGGATAATTCGGCGTCATCCTCGAACCAACGTCTTCACGGATTGTCAAGTGTAGAAAAGACTTAGCAAAACCGTGAGTACACTCGACCCACTTTGTTTATAACACTTTTCGGGTGTAACATGTTTCCATATACAAAATCACGAACACTTAAACTTTATGAAACACACAAACGATCCCATATACATGAAAGCTTGAATCTTATACTTGATGCTTGTCTTGGATATTCGTATTGCTATGCTTTAGTCATTAACTATTTTTAGCCTTCGTTTGACATGCTTATGCTATAGGAATTCACGCATCCACCTCCATCGTGTTATTCGTGAGGTCATGTTAAAACATCGTGATTGCGTTAAGGGTTTGATTATTAGTATTGCATGCCTTGATATTGCTCTTGTATAGATTTGGTTGCCATGTGGATTGTTTAAACTTATTCGTATACGTAGCTATGCCTAAACTTGTGTACTCGCCTTTGCTTTCGCATTGACATTATTTTAAAACATGTTACAGGTTGAAGGAGATGATGCTATGAAAACAATATAGCAAGGACTAGATACACACGAATTAGACGTTAGGTTTAATGTCGATGTATCAATTTTTTTATGACTTTGCAAATGTTATGTTGTTCTTTGTTTTGTTACATTGGTGTATTTGACAATTCTTATGAAATGAAATATGGTTTAATTAATTATTTCACTTATTAATGTTGTGAGCAATGAGCAATCTCGTTTTCGCTCATCCCGATGTTTCCGCCATCGGTTGGGGTGTGACAATAAGTCGAGAGTATTTACCTGAGCTAGTCTTCTTTAAATTTTTAATACCTCAGCGTACACAAAAAGGACTAAGTGAAGATAGCATTTACCGGCAAGTCTCTAGTATGGATTATGGCATAAACTAACCAATTAAATACTAACGGTCTTATTTAAGTCATAGACTTAGACCGACTAGCGTACTTGATCAAAACGTAAGACGCTATATTAAACGATGATTGGATAGAATGTAGTTTAATCCCAACAAGTACCTTGACTTGTTTAATATGGGTAAACTATTAACATTCTGGATTTTGAGACCTAAATGACAAGGTTAAACCCGTTTCGATTAATTTCCGTAAAATAGTTGCATATACGTAACTATGCGCATATTAACGATATCGGGTAACCGGATAAGTTATGGAAAGTTTTATATGCCATTATACTTTAAATAAGTTAAGATATCAGTAGGATATCAACTTGTATGCCCATTAAGGTTTTAAAACGAAATTATGCCTCATAAGGGCATTTCGGTAATTTTATACATAGTTTATAAATTATTTGGGATTCTGAGTTTATAACATGTACCTACTGTAAATATGTTTAAAATAAGTTTTAAAATCAGTGGGTATCAAGTTTTGGTCAATAATATGGTTTAAAACCATACTATGCGCCGAAACGACGCTTATATCGTAAAATGACGTTTTTAAGCGATGTTTACGAAAACTGACATTTGGATCAGATTAAAATGTTTAAAATATGTTATTTAATATACATGTCAGTAGGTAAATATTTACATTCAAAAGATTGATTAAAAATCATTTTATGAGTCACAAGGACTAAAACCGTCATTTATAGACATAGTTTAAGGACCTGCTTGAAAACTCAGTTTATAACTTGTTTAACATCCCCAATAATCCTACTTCTAATATTACATCAGTAGAAAACCCATTTTCAAGTTTATTATCATTAAAACCTTGATTTATGTAAAAATGGCATTTTGGTCAAAGATGACATAATTATGGAACTTGCGCATAAACTTGGATTCTGATTATGATCATGTAGTATAACCTCAGAGGGTTATGCTACATCATATTATGATCATGATTCAACTTTAGATCAGTGTCTAACTAATCTAAATCGGGTCAGAATCAAAAGTCAAAGCAGAAGTCAAACTTCGGACTTTCGGTTGCGAACCGACCCTAGAACTGAAATTGACGAGCCGAACATGTTCTTACATGTTCTAATAACTATTACCAACTTGTTTAAGTTCAAAACAGGTTTCATAACCTAT
This sequence comes from Scalesia atractyloides, assembly GCA_947069175.1. Lineage (NCBI taxonomy): Eukaryota > Viridiplantae > Streptophyta > Magnoliopsida > Asterales > Asteraceae > Scalesia > Scalesia atractyloides. The sequence continues at coordinate 1,524,072 of CAMTDV010000026.1, read as the reverse complement.
ATAAGATCAATTTATGATTTTTCCAAAAAATGGCCTGATTGACTTTTTAATATCATAACTTTGACCCGTCAATTAGTCTAGCAAACGTGATCTTCAGGAGGTGCCTTTATAGAGACTAACACCTACCTTATTACGATCACTTAGCCATGTTCATCTTGAACAATGGCTGGATTATAATGGTCTTAACCGAAAGTCAAAGCGTTTTTACGAAAACGCTTAGACTTTTGGCTATAAAAACCTATAAACGAAAATGCAAGAGCAAGGAACACTTACAAGAGGTTCCTACAATGCAAGAGAACTAAGTTGGATGCTCCTTTCAGCTAGGAACTTCCAGAGGAGGGAGAAGAGTTATGTTTTAGAAATGTGCAAGTTCAAATGGTGAACTTGATCACCTATTTATAGTTGGAGAGCTCAAAGGAGGTGAAGCCAGGTTTTAGGGTGTAAGAAGAAGCTTACAAGTGTCCCAAAACGTGGCATAGCAGTTTGGAAGCCATGGTTTCGAGTTAAATGGTTTTGGAGTTTTGCTTGGAGACCAAACAAAACTTTATGTCCCAGAGCCTTTCTCGCGCCCCGCGAGAGACTCAGGCCTGGTCTCTCGCGGCCCGCGACCGTCCTTAGGCAAGTTTCAAAGTTTGACACTTTTAACCCCTTAACTTATTAAAGCTTCTAAAAACCAGTTTAAACACCTTTTTGGCACTTTTAACCCTCCGTAGCCAATACTTGGCGTATCCGGGGTTATGTGTAACATCCACCAAAAACCGAATTTAGCAAACCCGCTCCGTTTATCAACCGAACAATCAGATAAAAATTTCGTTGCGTATTTAATGCCCAAATTAATTTTAAACGATACATAACTAATAAGTATATTAGAATATAAAATTTATTTTTGAAAATGTATTAAAAATAGTGAGTTAAAAATAAATGGCAGAAGCCGGGTTTCGAACCCGGGTCAACCAGATACAAGCAACGATTTAACACACACACTTCCAACCGCTCCGCCACTTGTGATGTTTGTTAATATATTGAACCAATTAATACATAAATCAGTCTGGAAATCAAAACCCAGTGCACAGCGCGCCTAAATCCGCTTTCGCCGGAAATTCCGACGAATTTGTCAATTATTGACGTTTTGCTTTTGTCATAACGGACGCACTTACTGTCATATCGGTTATAACCGAAACAAAACCATCAATTCCATTCATTTGCCTTAAATTTTTATTGAAACCGAAAATACAATTCAATTCCGGGATTTGTACCTTGTTCATCAGTTAGGCTCGCGAATTCTATCAAACACACTCAACATTTCGCTCCGAAAGCTTCGCCGGAAGTCGCCGGAATTCTCTGTGAATTGACCGGAAAGTTTCACCGGAAAACCGAAATCAACCCATCTTTTCTTCTTACCCAAAAATAAGATCATAGGACTCGTACTGACATCAATCCCACTCACCTTAAACCTCTGAAGAACCACTGTCGCAAGAAATTGCACTCGCCGGAATTCTCTGCAAGTTGCCAGAAAACCAGGACTTTCATCTACACGGTAATTATCTCGATATTTCTGTTTCATTCCATTATAAGACGAATTCTAACACCATTTCATCGCTCAGAATCAACCCCAGACGACATTGCCGGATTTTTCTGTTTTCGCCGGAAAATTTCTGAAAGTTTCAGAATCACGCTGATAACCGGTATGATCATGTAATCTACTAATAATCATTACTCATTAGTTCAATTTCACATCTAATCCCTCCAAACTGCTAATTAACTCTAACAGTCGAAAGTCACCAGAACAGAGCCGACGAGCTTCGCCGGATTTTCTGAAGAAGACGATCCGTTCGGTATTTTCTTTCCCCAAACTCTTCGATTCAATACTTTCCAATTGTTCATCTTGTTCATTAACCGAATTAATCAAGTATCAGTTGCTTTGACTGATGTCTGTGTTTTGAACGAAGAAGACGAGTTCAGATATGACATAAGATTAATTAAAATCGGAATTATAGACGGGTTAGACACACAGTCCAGCGGTGGACTGTGTGCAAATAAAAAACATACACGTCCCGAGTTCGATCCTTGATACACACCTTTGCAGTAATAAAATGCCTTTTTGTTTAAAACTGAACCGGGTTAACTCCGCTATATGTTAAGTATAATAAAAACTAGGATATTTACCAAGATAGACACACAGTCCAGCGGTGGACTGTGTGCCAAACTAAACCACAGGTCCCGGGTTCGAGACCTGTGGAGTGCACCGAGTCGTCACAGTGAAATCTTTTAAAAAAAAATAATTTTCGGATTAATTTAGTTAGTATATATATATAATTAAAAACAGAAATATTTCGGGTTAGACACGTAGCTCAGTTGGTAGAGCTGCGTGCACGCGTACGGGAGGTCTCGGATTCGAGCCTCACCCGGCGCATACACTTACACAATAAAACCGGTCAACAAGTCAACGGTCAACGGTAAACGGTCAAGTCAACGGTCAAAAAGTCAACATTTTTTATTATTTTTATTTATTTATTTTATTTAAAAACCAATTAAAAATACTTAAAAATAACATTTTTAAGGTTAGAAACTAGCCTAAAACTCACAAAAATATATCCAAAAATCCTATTAAAGTTGATAATAAAATCCATTTATTTACCTTACTTTTTCCTTATTAATCAGGTTAGTTATTCCTCGACGATCAATCCTCTAAACTCGTGCGCATACATCATCATTCACCGAACGCACCCACTGTGAGTGAATCTCTACAAATTCCCGTTTAAATCACGTTTTTGGGGTGTATCATGTGTCTCTATTTATTATATTTAAATCATTGTGCATACATCATATCATGAATAAATGTGTATTTAGTTTGTATAAACTGTTTGTGTGATTATTGTTTAGATTAAATTTATTATTTTCAAGTACATGCAATTTCATAGGCCGCCGCTCCCCATTACATTATGAGCGTTGAGCATGTTCCCCATTACATTATGAGCGTGAACCTGGCGTGCCAACATACGATCGGCTCCGTTTGATTGAGCCTTGATCGCACAGACATTTTTCATTTTCAGTACATGCAATACGATCGGCTCCGTTTGATTGAGCCTTGATCGCACAATTTATTTATGTTATTTATTTATGCCTGTTGATATGTTATTGTATGCTGTTGATTTGTTAATGTATGTTATTAATTGTTGTTATTGTATGCTGTTGGTTGTTAATGTATGTTATTGTTTGTTGTGGTTTGATATCGTATGCTAATGGTTTGTTGTTGTATGCCAATTGATGTTATTGTATGTTTATTTACATTTGTTCATATATGAATATTGCACGATTTTTTTCCATATTAAATACAACCAGAAATAAATAATAACTGTTTTCTAACAAGGTTCACTCGCCAACTTTTTGTTGATCCAAAAACCATTTTTACATATGATACAGGTGAACAGGATGAAGCAAGGAAAACATAGGAAATTGCCTTAGAAAAAAATAATGAAGTTTAGAAGGATGAATTGAACATGTTGTATTTGTTTGATATGATTGTATGACTTCTATTAAATTGAAATAATAAAAATGAAACATTATAATAAATGTCATGAGCTTTGATGATAACCCAATCATGCCCCGATCACCTTTTCCGCTGCGGGTCGGGGTGTGACATTATGCCCGGACATTGTCGAGCTCTCAGTTCGTTAAAAGGTCACTCAGAGGTATAAATTAACATGTTGACACTTTTAATCCATCCATCATCCAACTTTCACATATTCACAAAATTGAACTCTCTCGTCCAACAAATGGCACGTATGAGAGTTAGGACTTCACAAAGGATCACTCAGAGGCTTATTACAAGCATGTTGATTCCGATGTCACTCAGAGGCTGGGCATGTTGACATATCAGTCACTAAGATGCCAAGTTTCAAGCATGTTGACGTATCAGTCACTCAAAGGCTAATGATTTAAGCATGTTGACATATCAGTCACTCAGAGGCTGTTATTTATGCATGTTGACATCGGTTCGTCACTCAGAGGCTCAACTTGAGCATGTTGACGCCTTTAGTCCTTATTGGTCTTTAACAGACTATTTTTAAAAATACAACACGTGTCACTATACTATTGGACACGATTTACAGGGTGTTACAATTCTTCAATATGAAAATCATTTTCAGCTATTGTTTTTCAATCCCAGTCTCGAAATCATTATTCTTTAGTCAGTATATCGTTTTTTATTTATTGTTCTAGCGCATACAGTTTCGAAACCAACCAAACCAGGTTCAAAACTATTACAGACAGAACCAACACAAACGTCAAGCATGTACGAAATTAGCACAAACAGTATTGAATTATCCTTCGTTTTACGAAGATTCAATTGACTTTATACGTATAAAGTTGTGTGCGTTGTTAAAATCAAACTAATATCATCATTTTGAGATTGAATTTATATGTTCTTTAAATTGCCCTCGTATTTTAAAATCTTAAAAATAATATTATATATTTTGGTGAATGGAATACAACCCATTTGTGTCTTGAAAAGTATGGGAAAATAACTTAATGTCTACGACAATATAAATTAAAAAGAATAAACTCATGCCAATGAAGCGATAACACTTTGTAATTCTCTATATAATCAACAAGCATACATACAACAATATACAACAAAATCAAGCATACAATAATATGGACAATAATGAGGATCTTGATAGCATATTCGTAAGTATAGATATGTTGTAACCAGGGGTGGACCTAGAGTGATAGAAGGGATAATCTACATGCCCTTTGACGCTCTGACGGTAGTATAAATTTTAGAAAAATTTAACATTTTTTCGATTTCGTGAACTCTTTTAATTGAAACGTTACCCCTATACGATTTTCTAGAACTGCTAACATCCTGCCCCTTGTATTAATAACATTGTCCTATTTAACCACACTTAATTGTCCAATTCTTCTCACACAAAATCATTGGGCCCAAGAGACATTGGTGTTACTTGAGGCTTGGAATTTCTCATAAACCCAAAATATGAAGATGTAGATAAAAGACGATGAAAACAATGATTGAAAAATTATAATCTCTCATACTGTAAACTTGTTAGACGTAAATGGGTCTTTTTGTAAAAATGATTTTAAAAAATTGACATATAGTGTAAAATTGAGATTTTTTGCCAATGCATGAAGTCGATATCTGATCAACGTCTAATAGATATGATTTGAGCTCATTTAAAACTTAGTCTCGATGAAAAACATAAAACACATGAAGCATGTCTCACAATGTAAATGTGATAGTAGCATATAAGACAAGTTCTCAAGAATAAGTTTTTATATGGATTAAGACAATTTAGGTGCATTAGGTACATTTGTTTAGTGGATATTTATAGAAGATTCATAAATCACAATTGATTTAATTATATATCTGCTTGTGCATAATTAGAAAGAGACATTGATTCCAATTTGTCATTATCATCGTACAAGTTGATGATTTGAACATAAGGGAGTTCACAAAATCAAAGGGGAATTGAAAACCTAAGTTTAGAGTTATTGGGTTAAAGTCCTACAGATAATAGGTTTAAAGAAATTCGTCTATTGTCTAAAGAAATTCGCCAAACATTTTTTTTAAATAAAGAGATTGGAACCTAACTAAAACCTTGAAAAAGAAAGCTTATATTGAGTTGCAATTAAACATATTATATACAAGAAAACTTATATAAGATAAGTTTTAAATAGATTCAAGCGTCTATCATGCATTTGCATGAGGTATAAGTTTCTATAATATTCGAGTAAAGTGTATTTTGTGTTCTTCGGGTCTATGGGCGGCATCAGGTTGAGTACCCGGATGAAACTTTGGAAACATAAGTCCCCGGGGTTCAAAAGTCCATCAGGTTGCATCCTTCCGTCAATTTAGCTGTTAGTAACTGAGTGAAATAATGTTTCGCCCTTGCCCCTTGCTCCATATTGTTAAAAGTCTATTTTACCCTTAATTACCACCACCACCACCTGCTGCTTTACTACTACCACTACATTGGTCCAAATTTACGGACTTGTCCGAGTTTATAAGTATGTTTTAGTTGAGTCCGGATTTAGGGTTATGTATCCCTAGTCTGAATTTTTGTTTGTAACTCCGAATGCCTTTGTGTGTTTTGAGTTTATGTTGGTTTGGGCTTTGGGCCTGGTTTGTAATGTTATCCGGAACTTGTGTGTTCCAGATGTGTCTTGTATTTATACTTTAGTGGAATGAATGACAAGTAGCGATTCTTTTGTGGAAAGTTTCTTTTGTAAGCAAACCCTAATCATTGTGAGGCGGTTGCTACTGTGTGTGTGACGTCATATCTGAGAATACTCTGTGTATTCTCAGGATCTTCTTCTATACTTTCTTGTCCAACTCTTTACGGTGGTTGTCGCATGGTGGATTCCGTACACCACGTGTTCATGTTTGAGCGAGATCCGTGATCGAGAGATGTTTAGGTGACCTTACAAGCACATTCCACCGCCAATCTCAACCAACATTGTTCACCACTAGTGTTCTTGTAAGGTCACCCACGAGTAGAAGAAGAAGAAGTTCCACCCCTAAACCATCTAGATATGATACTGATTTCTTGCAGCCGATTGGAGTTATTGGGTGGTGTGCTCTTTATGATATAGAGAGAGAGATCTGTGGCAGGTTTTTGTTTGAGAAGTAGAATAAAAGGATTAGTTAGATGGAGGCTAGTAGAGAGAGATGTTTAAGACTTGTGAGGAAGAAGAAAGCCTTTGATTTGTGTATGGGGATTTCAAATTGCAAGAGGATGATGAGATCTGGATACGAGTTGCACTGATTTTATGTAGTTCTTAAAACTTGGCGTATAATATTGCATTGTAGCTCCTTGAATTTTGAGATGAAGATATATGGGATGAATTAGTGAGAGTTGTGATAAAACTTGAAATGTGAAAATTGAAATCTGTTGGTTGTAGAGGAGGTTATTGGTGGGTAAGGCATTGGGTTGATGATAGGGGTGTTGCAAGTGGGTAGTGGTGTTTTGTGGCAGAGGATGATGGTTGTGGATGACCAGAAAGGTGAGGAGGAAACTGGGGGTGGGGGGGACTCATAGTGTAGAGAAAACCTACCCCGAGGGATGCAGGGTTTTTATTGGGAAACACATATATCACTTAACAGAATATACTAACAACAGTTGGCCTCGGGAACTCATTGTGATGACACGGGGTCTCGAGTTTCCAAAGTTTTCATACGAGGACTCAACTTGATGCCGCCCCTAAATCACAGGTACGCAAATTGCACTTTACTCTAAATTTTTAATTAGTTATGATTCATGTCATACGAGAGAGGATATTTGAATAAGGTAAAACAATATTTAAGTACCTTTTTAGAAAGAATAAAAGTACCTTATACTCAGCTAAACAAACAAATTTAGTTGCTTATATGCACAATGTAATGTAAGATACATCTCTTTCTTGATCTCAAATAAGTGAGGACCGTACACATTCATGAAGTGATAGGAAACTAATGACCAAGTCTGCTGTATCTAATCACTAAAGATTTTGTCAAGAATATGTTCAATCAATATAATATAACACGTTCCTATATCTCTTGCTAATGAAATAAATTCAAACGACAAAAGGAAGATTTTTTTTCCTAAATAGGACATGTGTTTATAGCATAATCCAATACAAGATAATCATATATCTAACAAATAAGTAACTAATTATATAACGTGTCATAATTTTATGAGTCCAATATTATTTTTCCTGCTTATTTATTTCACCTATTTTTATGTCATATTCTTTTGTTATCTCAATATATACTATTATTATAATTATAATTTTTAAAAACTATTTAATATTTTCTTTATTTAATCAATGTAATATATCGATCTCTAACCTAATAAAAAAATAGAGTTTCATCATATAACTATCTATAATATCAATTATTCATCATCACACAATATAATCATCTCATTGAATTTGCATAATATCCAAATAGCATTCATATCTAAAATTCTTTCAGGACTAGTCTAAATCTTAAAATATACCTAAAGCGTCTCGCTTAATTTACAAGTCTGAAAAGTTTAACTCTTTTAAGAAAAAATTGAATCTTTCGGTAGCTAATCCCACCCATAACACTCATATACAAAAAAAATAAGCTAGATGATCTTTAAATACACTTCAAATCCTATATAAAAAATAAGTAGGTAATCTTTAAATACACTTTCAAATTATATTTTATTCTATAAACCGTAGCTCGATTCGTTTTTAATAAAATTCTAGACAACAATAAATTAACTTTTAATAAAAAAAACCATCTTATTGTTATTATAAACGGGTAAGTGGATACGGCTCTGTTAGACGCCTAACCTTACACGTAAAACCATTCAAAACTACATCATTTTGATTAAAAATCCTCTATTCCAATTAGAGTTACTTGCATGTCTCATCTACATCATTTTTTTCTAAACCCTTATATTATATTACCGATGATGAATATTTTTACGATTATTAATAGCATGAAATTGTGTTAGTCTTTTCAAAACTGTAGCCTCAAAGCTAATGAAATATCATAAACACAGAAATCTTCAATAACAGTGATTTATTCATTCTTATAACGAATGTTGGTGGTGCTTGAATTTAAATGGAAAAATTACTGTAAAATTATAAATTTTATATTTGTAAGATTAAATTTCTTTTCCTATTGCAATATCAATATTACACCTTAATAAACTAATTTTTAATTAGCATTAAAAGTCTTTGAATAGAGTTGCATAGATAATTTTACTTGTGATGTATGTACTTCAAAATAAGGCCATGCGTAGTGGTAGAGCTTCATGATAGGGTTTTATGAAAAGTGGCCAATTGTGTAAGAAAGAGGGGTTATGAGGCTTTATATAACTTAGAGTAAACTTCCGTTTTGCTCCCGTGGTTTGGTCACTTTAACGGTTTTGCCCAATCTTTTAAAAATAACATTTTCCTCTAATAGTTTGCTATGGTTTTTCCATTTTGCTCCCCGCCTCTAACTCATCCAAATTATTTGTTAACTGATAGGGTATTTTGGTAACTTCAAGTTTAAAACTAAGGGTATTTTAGTAAAAGTATAAATAAAGATTATATTATATATAATAATAATTAACAAAACCCATAAAGATCTGATCATCTCTTCTCTTTACCCTCTTTCTTCACTCTACCCTCTCTCTTCTCCTTCACCAACAACCACCGATAGCCACCAATAGCCAACCTGCCGCTACCACTAAAACCTACAACAACACCACCTAATCAACCATCACAACCTGCCATCAACACCAACCACCACCAACATCTTCCCCAAAAAAACCCACCACCATTGAATCCTACCACCGTCTCTTAAAATCACTCCACCTTTATTGACCCTCATGCCCACAGTAACCAACACCCAACAAAGACCCCGTACAGTCTTTCCACCCAAACCCCACACCACTAGCCACCACCATCCCCGCCTTTCCCGAACATCGGAAGACTCATGATGCCCCTTAGATCTCCCCAACGACCTCTTCAAAAACGTCAAATCGGTTTTGCCACCGGGAAAAACGTAAATTGTGATGGCGGGCGGTGGTGGAGATTTGGTCGGAAATCATTATGCGCAGAGGTTGGAGAAGGATTGCTTGAATAATGTGGCGGTTAATCGGTTTTCAGATCTGAATCCAGGGATGATGCGGAGGATGGTGATGGATGGCTGGTGGTGGTCGCCAGATGGTGGGGTGGTAGTGCACGACAGGTGATGTTGGCTTATGATGGTCTGGTAGAACAAGTGGTACGAGAGAAGGGGCGGAGGTGGCGAACTGCTGGTGATGGCGGGTCGGTGGTGGTGGCCGGATGGTGGTCACCGGTCCGTGTGCTGATCGATGGTGGTGGCGGTCAATGTGCAGAGGGGAGAGTTTGGTGAATTGAATGGTGATGGTAGGTGATGTTTTATATATAATGTATATAGTATATTAATAATTAATAAAAAATACATGTATTCATATATTAACAAATAATTAAAATTCAATAAAAGACAAAGACAGATTTACAATAAATAAAAATTAAATACTTATATATAAATTTACTGAAATGCCCTTACTGTTAACTAAAATTTTAACTTAGTTAAAGTCGTGGAGCAAGCTGGGATAAAACCGAAACATAGGGAGTAAAATGGCTATTTTTAAAGGATTGGAGCAAAACTGTTAAAGTGACCAAACCACAGAGAGCAAAATGAAGTTTAGTCTATAACTTAATGTTTAGTGGGCTTATATATGTATGGGGCTTTGTATGCATGTATATGATGGGAAGAAAGAGTCACGTATTATATACATTGCAGGGAGGCCAAAAAATTACCCTATAACACCAGCCGTAACAATATAACAGACGCTATGATGGATTCCGACGTAATATACAGCCCCACTACAAAAGACGTATAAAGATAGAATTCGTTAGAGAAGTAATCAAAACATTTGAGTGGTTTTACGTTTAACATTAGACGTCTAGTAGCACTGTATACATTTCCCCTGTTATAAATCCCCTTCCCTTTCTTTCTACCTCTCACTCCCCAAACTACTTTCTCTCTCTAGAAAAAAGCTGAATTCCAAACCCTAATTCCTCTCACTCCTACAGTCAACCATGGCCACGACGGCGCGTGAAGAGCACGTTTACATGGCAAAGCTCTCCGAACAAGCCGAACGCTACGAAGAGATGGTAGAATTCATGGAAAAAGTCTCCAACTCACTCTCCGACACCAAGAACTCACCGTGGAGGAACGCAACCTGCTCTCCGTCGCGTACAAGAACGTCATCGGCGCTCGCCGTGCGTCGTGGCGGATAATATCGTCGATTGAGCAGAAGGAGGAATCTCGCGGCAACCAGGAGCATGTAACGGTGATCAAGGAGTACAGATCTAAGATCGAGAAGGAGTTATCGGACATTTGCGACGGGATTTTGAAGCTTCTGGACTCGAAACTTGTTCCGTCTGCTGGATCTGGTGATTCGAAGGTGTTTTATTTGAAGATGAAGGGAGATTATCATCGGTATCTGGCTGAGTTTAAAACTGGTGCTGATCGGAAAGAGGCTGCTGAGAGTACGCTTAATGCGTATAAGGCTGCTCAGGTTAGGGTTTTGTTATCATTTTTCGTATGATTATATGTGTGTTGGAAGCTAAATTAGGTTTATATGAATGTATGTGTTGATTCGTTTTAAATGTGATATGATGATTTGTTAGTATTACTTGAAGTTTAGAAGATATTTTGAAGTTTGACTTATATGATTGCTATTTTGTTTGCATTTATTGATGTGTTTTAATGGAGTGTAACTGTATTTGTTTTATGTGCTTCTGTTAGTTTGTAATTGTGTTATTTATATGTATAAGTTAGAACTCTGTGGTGATTTGTGTGTTGGAAGTTGAAATAGGTTTATATGAATGCACGAATTTAAGGAATAAAAAAGCGATTGATACGTTTTAGTGTCATACGATATGTGGATTTGCTAGAAGATATTTTGAACTATACGGTTACTTTTCTATTAGCATTTGTAGATTTAGATGTATATTGATTGATGTGTTTTAATGGAATGTAACTGTATTTGTTCGGTACTTCATGCTAATGAACAATTATATGAAAGTGCAGATTTACATATATAGTTAAAACTTTATAGGTGATTTTTGTGTTGAAAGTTAATTAGGTGTATTTCAATTTATGAATTGAACGTAAGACAATGTGTAGATTTGCAACTACGTGTTTATTTCAATCATGTATGTCAAGTCTTGTGAAAAGGAGAACTCTCATCTACGTGTTTTTAATTCTATATCATTGTATATGGAAATCAATCGATAAGCAGCAACTACTTGATAGATTAGGTTAAATGGATTTTAATTATCATCAATTGTTTTGTCATTATTGATTTGTAATATACAATTTGATTTTGCAGGACATTGCAAATGCTGAACTTGCCCCAACACACCCGATCCGTCTAGGATTGGCTCTTAACTTCTCTGTGTTTTACTATGAGATCTTGAACTCACCAGACCGTGCATGTGGTCTTGCCAAACAGGTATAAGATTTAAAAACTGTAATCGCGTCTAAGGTTATGTACTATTTGTGAACAAGAATTAACAAAATTCTTTAACCTCTTTTTGCAGGCGTTTGATGAAGCAATTGCTGAGTTGGATACTTTGGGCGAAGACTCATACAAGGACAGCACTTTGATCATGCAACTTCTTCGTGACAATCTTACTTTGTGGACATCCGATATGCAGGTATGACTAAAACACCAACTATGTTTTGATACGGGTTTGAATGTGAATGTCGGTTGTTTTGACACATGAATATTGGAACAGGACGAGGGAGGTGATGGAGATTAAGGAAGCCGCTAAACCAAGTGAGGAACAAAAGGAATGATAACCTTTGCACCATTCGATCCATTTCGTGCATTTATTTTTATTAGAAGAAAGACCTTTTAGAGGCTTTGATCATCTTATTGTTATTGTGTTGAATCGAATAGTTGTCTATGCCTTCTCTTCTTATTAATTTGGTCTTATTTGTAACCCTTTATTCGGGTGGTGTTTCATTTACTCGGTAGTTTTTCTTGCCTTATGTCGTCGTCTAACAAACTAAATCTGGTGAGTAGCATTTCATCATACATGTTTTGGAATTTATAAACAAGACATGCGTTTAAAGAAAAATGGACATAGCAAAAATATGTTACAAAGTACAGGGAGTAGTATATTTTAAAAATAATCTAAGGACCAAATTTAACATTTTGATAGTCTATTTTACTCTTTATAAAAGGATTTAAATATGTTAATGATAATTGATAAGGGTATAAAAGGATTTAAATACGTTAATGATAATTGATAACGGTATAAAATGATCAATTTCTTGAGTCTTAACAATTTATCAAATGTGTCACTATTTGTAAATACACAATTTTCATGTTTCATAGGTATGAAACAAAATCTTGTCTCAGATGACCAGAAATAAACTGGTCAAAACATGAACAGTGAAAGTAGAATAGGAAAAGATCTAATGGTGATCGTTACATTGCTTTTTAACTCTTTGGGAGTACAATAATTTTGTTCCTTTTGCTTTATTCGTGTATTTTGTTAATTTCTATATAAAATGATCCAAATCATAGACAGTGACAAGAATCCTATTTATAGTCGTTTTCGGGGACATTTATGAATTATTTCATTATACTAAAAAGAGGTTGTGATCAAATAAAAAGTTTGTTTTGAATAGAAAAAATAGAAACCAATAACAGGGTGACATGTGACATAATAAAAATGCATGGAGAAGAGGCATTTTAGTTCATCATTAATTTTTCAAATCTAAACCCATCGTCCTTAAACATCATTCATCCAATATATGCTGCCATCACTCAACCTCACACCGCCACCACTCCACCGCTCACGGCTGCAAATCTTGAAAACCCTAGATGTTGACAAGTGATGCCATGTTCAGGTTCATTGATTAGCAATGTCTTTTTTTTTTTTAATTTGAAACAATTGTTATAGAAGTTATAGAAAGGGTTTTGTGGTGAAGACCTGTAGTGGAAAACATGTGTTATTCTTTGATTGATTTTGATATTATATTGTGTTTTATTAAAGTTACAGTGCAATTGTGTTTTATACATTATATTGTGTTTTATTTATTTTTATCAGTTTATTTTTTTTTATGAAAAAGAAATGAAATTCTAGTATATGTCAGCTTGTTATTGTGTTTTATATTATATTTGATAAAATTGCACTGAATGTACTTTACGTTTACATTAAATTGCACTGCATGTTCTTTATGTATAAAAGTTTTAGTGTACGTCCTTTACGTATATTTTTTGTTGCAATGCATATCTTTTACCAAAAATCTAGTTAGTTTTCTTAGTTAATTTAAACACAGGCCTAGCACATGATGAGTAAATTAATCATTTAAAGAAAATAATTAATGAGGTGTAGAAAATAATTGTTGATAGGGGTAATAAGAAAGCTGACAAGCTAAGAAGACTGTTAAAAAGGGTAAGAAAATTATTGATAAGGATAACAAGAGTTTTGAAACATGTATAAGAGGTGTAGACAAGATGAATAAATGAAGATTTTAGGTTTTATACCTTTTTTTTGCTAATTATGTTTTTTGATCATTTGGAGATGTATTTGTCATGACAGTTTGATGAATTGTTTTGGTACTGTTATTTATGACTACTATGTTTGATTAAGATTTATTTGGTCATGATTTGATCTTTTTTTTTCATTTTATTATGATCATGATTTCCAGTTTATTTCGACACGGTTTGTTCACTTTAAAGGCTCCAATATGAATAAGGTTTGGATTTTTATATGCTTCATTATTATTTTCCTAAAATGATATTATACTCATCATGTGCTAGGCATGTGTTTAAGTTAACCAAGAAAACTAACTAGGTTTGTGGTAAAGGATGTGCACTGCAACAAAAAAGAAACGTAAAGGACGTGTACTGAAACTTTTAAATATAAAGGACGTGCAATACAATTTTGTAAACATAGAGGACATAAACTGTAATTTTCTCATTATATTTTGTTTGTTGTCTCTTTAAAGTTGAACCTTAAATTCTAATATATACAATCTAGGGAACATACGTTCTATGCAAGAGCTAGACGATGGTATGCTATAGTTTCCTTTTTTGCTTAACAAATGACATTAATATGTTGATTGCGTTTTATTAAATCTAGTGTGTTTCATTATTTTTCAACTTTTTCATTAAAATTTTAAAACGCAATAAGTTAACTATTGAAAATTCTCCCAAATGAATGATTATTTTTTAATTGTGTTTTTATAACACATCTACTTCATTGCGTTTTTGTATTTTCGTTTTAGAAATAATATATTCTTTTGTGTTTTTAGTCTATTACGTTTTAGAAAGAACGATTTCTTTTGTGTGTTTGATCTATTGCATTTTAGAAAAGTCATTTTTTGTGTTTTTTGTCCATTATGTTTAGAAAGAACACTTTTTTTGTGTTTTTAATCTATTGCGTTTTAGAAAAAAACACTTTATTTTGTGTTTTTGTCTATTGTGTTTTAGAAAGAACATTTTTTTTGTGTTTTTAGTCCATTGCATTTTAGAAAAAATCATTTATTTTGTGTTTTTTGTCTATTGCGTTTTACGCATCTAAGTTATTGAAATTTTTTTTCAAAAGTATAGCAATAGTGTATTCGTTTTAAAGATAAAAAACGCTCGTTTTATTGTGTATTTTTTAGAAAAAAATAATATCGTATGAAAAAGTTATTAACGTTCTAAGAACGAGGGGGAATTGAAGTAGAGAGAAACTATTGACTTGGTTAGGCTATTATACCTTCATGAAATTTCTATCATTCATACCCATACAATTTCCTAATATATCGTGATCCTACAGAATAGTTATATCCCTAATTCTTGCAAAACGTCTTCATAATATGATTTTTAAATATTTTAGATACGTTATGTGCTATTTTAGATACTATTAAAAGTATTTATAAAATGACTAGATTAATCACCTGTATATTACACATATTGAATAAATGTTCTTTTAAAATATTAATTTAAATAACATGTGATATGGTTCTTAAAATCTTTTGTATAAATAAACCGATTATATTTTAAGAGTTCTGAAAGTTTTTTCCAATTATTTAAAGTTGTAAAATAAACTCAACCTTTTATTATAAATGATTATATGTTATAGATTGTTAAAGTATTTTGTTATAGGTTATATTACTTGTATTTTTATTTTTATTTTACATTAAAAGTCTAAAACGTTATTTATGCTTATTTTGTTATAATTCAATTTAATTAACCCTTATTATAAAGCGAAGACGGAATAGATATAAATGAAAAACAAATAGTAAAAGATAAAAAGATAAAATTCATGAATTATAATAATATATTTTTTATTTGAATCTTAGTAACAAATATTATCTATATCTATTTATTTAAGGTAAAAGATAAGAATTATAGAATTAAAATAATATATTTATAATTGAATCTTATTAACAAATATTATCTATATCTGTTTATTTAGACGGGAAGAAATAATTGAGATTATCACACAGTTTGAAAGTTTTGCAATTATTTAAAGTTGTAAAATGAACTCAATCTTTTATTATAATTGTTGGAGTATTTTGTTATAGGTTATTATTTATATTTTTACATTAAAAGACTAGAACGTTATTTATGCTTATTTTATTAATCCTTATTATAAAGCGAAGACAAGATAAATAGGAATAGAAAATAAAATAGTAAAAGATAAAATTCATGGATTATAATAATATATTTTTTATCTGAATCTTATTAAGAAATATTATCTATATCTATTTATTTAAGGTAAAAGATAAACTTTATAGATTAAAATGATATATCTTTTTAACTAAATCTTATTAACAAATATTCTCTATGGGGCTGTTTGTTTTAACTCTTAATGAACTTTAATGATTCAGACCTCTTACTAGTTCAGACTTAATGATTTACACTGTTTGTTACGCAAGGTAATGTCTGAACGGTTCAGACATTTGTCTCTGAATGGTTAAGATTTATATTAAGTCTGAATGGTTAAGACCTATAATCTGAATTGGTCATGCATTTCCCTCTGAGCGGTCAAGTATTATACTAACTCTTAATGGTTCAGACCTATTATTGATTCAACACTTAATGGTCAGAGCTCTTACTGATTCAGCACTTAATCATTCAGAATTACCAAACAGCCCCTGTATCTATTTATTTAGACATGAAAAAATAATTGAGATTATCTCACAGAACACCATGTGTCCCTTACACATATATAATTTATATTTGAATCTTATTAACAAATATATTTAGATCTATTTTTAAGGTAAAAAGATAAAACTTATAGATTAAAATAGTATATTTTTTAATTGAATTTTATTAATAAATATTATCTAAATCTATTTATTTAAACGGGAAAAAATAATTGAGATTATCTCAAAGAACGTCCTGAGTTTCCTACATGGTTTCTTTTATTATATATATAGATTAGTTAGAATGATGCAAACATGTACTGTATTTTATGAAGATTGTGTTGTGTGATGTAACTTTGATGTTATTTTGATTTTTTTTAAAGATGTGTATATACGTGCACTTGTGAATATTATTTTACATAATCGACTTAAATGCATATGATACCATGACATTATATCATGTATCATCATCTGCAAACACCCCTTCGACGATAGTTAACCAACAAAAGTTCAATATATACGCAAGCTTATGTCGTGTATGATGCATATTATGTCATGCATAATGGATGGAAATTACAACATAATGGCTATCAAACATATTTATATGTACAAATTACGTAAAAAACCATTAAATACTCGAGCATAAGTCGCACCTGACCTCATAACATTGACATTTGTTATTCTAGAGTTGAAAATTTCCCAATGAGTATGGACGATGATACAAACATGAAAGCCACCAAAATGAATATCAAACGTTTTTAGAATCAGATAATCTATTGTTACTCGTGGTTGGTTCATAATGTACGGGTTCACTACTCATATGAGTATCAAATTTATTAAATTATCCGCATATATGTAATGACTCCCAAAAGTTAACAATGATGGTGTGGAATTAGTAGCAATTCATTATTCTATCACCTAAAACCATTGTTTCAATAGATGTTTCGTCATCTTGAATGGTGTAGTACATGTTACTAAATTGGTTGAAAATGGATATACCACATACCATACAGTTTAGATTAGCCCATTAATTTAAGGGTATCCCAAAAATAAATTTACCATGCAATTATAAAGAACGATAATAAATAAAGTAAAATAAATACCTAATAGATTTGTCATCTTTCTTTTTCATAGCTTGAAAATCGTTCCATCACATTGTCGTCTTTTACTTTATCAAAAGTTTATTTTTCGACCGCACAAACCATAGCATTGTTCAAATATTCCAGGCCCATTCGATTGCGTAATCCGTCTTGACAAGCTTCAATTTAGGAAAAAAATGTATTTCAATGGTTGCGATTGCGACCGGTAAAACCAAAGCTAACTTCACTACCCGATAAACCAAAGGACAAGAACTATACGTTCCGGTTTCCACCATAAGATGAGCAAGATCACTTATTCAACTATAATATCGTTCTGGGTCTTGGATTAACTTTATTAATTATATTTAGGGCCTCCTTTCAATTTTACTATTGTTAATTTGAGGTTATTTTATCATTCGGGCATAATTATTCTATAAGTTTTCGGGTAGAAAAATGTATGGGCTTATGAAAAATGGGATTTTAGTAATATCAAGTATCATATTTTTTTTATTAGAGGTATCATCGTATTTTTAGGGGTATCCTTTATACAAAATCGGAACAAAACACTACGAATACAGTGTTTAGCCATAGCCCGTGCTACATCTCATAATATTATGGTTCCGCCCCTGGATGCACATTCTTGATTACTAACAATGAAATATATCATAAATTTTGTTTTTGGCGTCTTATTAGGCAGGTTGTGTAGCTGACCTTCGCGATTGACTTGCCAATTTCATAATGTTTGTACGCAACACTCTTGAAATATTATGGTAGTTGTATATTTAGTTTTCATAATACATGTATAAAGAGGGTGGGGACGACAACTACATCCACATCTACGCAACGTCCTTGACCTACCTTATGGGGAGAGATAACCAAATTGGTTTTGACTAGGGGTTTAAACAAGCCAAGCCAAACCGAGTCCGAGCCTTTCACTACTCGAGCTTGACTCGGTTCAAGCCTACTATTTTGAAATCGAGCTTTGCTTGTGAGTAAAACCCAAAATTCAGCTCGGCTCAGCTTGGCTTGAGATAATTTGAAAACAATCTCAAATGAGTTAAAAAAGCTCAGCTCGAGCTAGTTTTGATATAGCTTAAACGAGCCAAAGCTCGCCAATGTTTTAATAGTTATATTTTCGATACAACAATAATTTAAAATTACGTTTGGGCTCGTTTAGGTTGCTACCTAACAATCTTTGTGTAAAAAAGCTCGGCTCCGACTCAACAACTAAACGACTCACTGTTCAGTGTTCAGGCTTGAGCTTGGGCTCGCTTTTAACCGATGGATATAAACATTAGACGGTTTTGACAACGATGTTGAAGGTAAAACTTGGGCCATGACCCAATTAAAAATACAAACAAAATGGCCCATCAGTTCACCAAGAATATAAAAAAGAAGGAAGAAAACCAGTTGTCCCTTTGCCGATTTTGACTCTTCACTGCAAAACCTAATCCCCCGAATCTCGTCATCCATGGCGGAATCAGATAAGGTCAACTCTTTGTCTCAGGTACGATTCTACTGTTTTGTTATATAAATTTAGTTAGCATCCATTCAATTTGTTTTATATATCGAGGTTATAATATTGCCGGAGTTGAATCTAACTCAGATCTACGTTCTCTATTGGTTTTTTTATTGTCAGTTGTTGCTTAAATGTTGATTTTTCCTTAACATGTTCATGAAATTTAACACGATTAAAGGACTTGTATCGACTGACTGTTTAGAGATCTGTTTCTGCTAGGGGTGTACACGGTCGTTCCGTTCGGTCGGTTCGGTTGTTATTGCTTACCGTAACCGAAGCCCTCGGTTAATTGGTTTGATTAATTTGTCGGTTTTGTTCGGTTCGGTTAATTTTGGTTAGTAACCAAATCAAACAAGGGCTAAATTTTTTTTCTTAGAAATACATGTAATGGAGGTATAAATACATGAAATAGATGTATCAATAAATGAAATGGAGGTATAAGTATATCAAATGGAGGTATAAATACATGAAATGAAAGTATAAATACATGAAATGGAGGTATAAAAGCTAGAAATATATGAAAATATAAATGGTTCCATTCGGTTTGGTTAATTTCGGTTAACGGTTCGGTTATTGCACACCCCCAGTTTCTGCACATTTTGTTTGAAATGAGGTTATTTTTGAGTTTACAAGTTACAAGTTCTGGAAAGTGGAAACATGTGTGGATTACTTGTAGATGTTTGTTTTCTATTTTTAGATTTTTAGTTGATTGTGTAACAAATAGCAGGTAATTTTTTAATAAAATTTAATTAAATTGCTATGATACCTTAAATTTGTATAGATATATTTTTATAACAAAGGAGGTATGTTAAATACCAAATAGAATACGCAAGTTCGGTCGGTGTAGGTTCTGTCAGAAATCGGCCTAGGCGGCCAATTAATCGGCGCCTAGGCGGTAATCGGAGGTCCATCGCCTAAATTTTGCCAAATCGGCCATACTAGGCGGTAATGGTCAACATCGGTCAAAGTCGTCAAAATCGCTCAAAAATCGCAAAAGATCGGACCTAGTCGGTTATATGATGAATTGGGTGGGGATTAGGTTATATCAAGTTTAGGTATTTTAACATTTAACCCCCTATCTTTCACTAGTTTACATATGGTTCCTAAACTTGTAAATTTATTAATAAAAAATATAAAGTTATCTATATTATATATAAATTTGTAAATTATACCAAAAAAGTCAATCCGATTAATCCTTATCTGATTAATATCTAGGCGGTACCTCACCGTCCGACTAGCGCCTAGCGATCTCTACAACACTGACACTCGCTATAGAAATATCCAAAAGCATATGGACACATGTTTTACATCGATGAAATAGTTGAGTTATATAACCGTGCATCAAATCTTGTTTATAAGAAATCACATTTTATTATGCAAAAAGTACAAAATTTTTATTACAAGCTTTATAAAATTAAAAAAAAAGAAAAGAAAAACATGCTGTTAATATTTTTGTTATATGCTGAGACCATCTTGATGCATGTTTTCTTCTTTGAAAAATAGTAAATCAGTTTAGTTTTAATATATTAGTGAGCTGAAAATAGGAAAATCATCGCAATCTTATAAGTAAGTAAACAAGTTATATGGTGTGATATAGTTGCGTTGTATAATCAGCTTTGAAATGATAACAAACAACGGTTCGTAACATAGAGCTAATTATTTAGCTATTTGTATGAATGAGGGATTTCTTTGCTGGTATTGTTGAAGTTTTGGTTTTTAATTATAAGAACCTCAATTGAATCACCTAAGTCAATTGTTTTAGGATCTTAAACATCTCATTTGTAAATCTTTCTTATATCGACGTACATGTTTTTGCCAATAAAGTGCAACCATAAATTATGATGCAAGAAATTACATTTCTTCTATGTCAATATTCGAAATGGGGGTTAGATGTTTTATAATCTAACCATGGTTTGGAGTTTCATTCCTTAAAGATGGTTCATGGCTAGTTTTGTGATAATTTGCATATGATTTCAATTTTAATCAGCTATCCCTTGTTGGCTTGTCCTTTTTCATGTGTTATATATATAAAAAATGAACTTCCAAAAAAGGTTTTTTTTGTGGATATCTCTGTTTTTATCTCATCTTGCATACTTTTGTTACTTCATATTTTGACTTCCTTGTATACTTTTGTGTATTACATCATTGAGCATCCTCTTGTTTCTAACGGTATTTTTCTTTAATGTATTTTCAAATGCCCTGATCAGCAAAACAAAAGTATATATCAAATAGAAACGATAAAATAGTTTTAAGGTGATTTTTCTTTAATGCAACTATGTCTTTATACACAATGAGCTATATATATTAAATTGCAAAGTAGTTGAATATGAAAAAGAACTCACAATCCCACAAAATTTGACGGCTAATGATACGAGACAACTATAAAGCTGAAAGAAAAATGACAAGTAAAACTATTTTTTGATTTGACAGGTAAATTGATCTACTTAAATTGACTACATCGTTACAACGTAATATAGAGTCATATCATATGATCTTGGGTTTAGATAATACATTCTCGAATCCATTGTTTAATACCCTTGATCTATTTTCAGGTCTCTTATATGCATTTATCTGAATATAATTAATTTTCCGTTGGTCAAATGCTCAGTGTCTAAAATAACTATCATTGCTACTGAACAT
This sequence comes from Scalesia atractyloides, assembly GCA_947069175.1. Classification (NCBI taxonomy): domain Eukaryota; kingdom Viridiplantae; phylum Streptophyta; class Magnoliopsida; order Asterales; family Asteraceae; genus Scalesia; species Scalesia atractyloides. Next base: position 1,502,180 of record CAMTDV010000026.1, on the reverse strand, counting down.
ACAACAGTTGCTACAGTTATTTTTACTGTAATAAATTATAAAGTTACTCACTTTCCGTATGCAATTTTCATGTAGGATTATCTTCTCAAGGATTCAGAAGAGAAGGTGAATGTAAGCACAGAACCTGAGGACAAGAGTGCTGACAAGGACACTGTGGAAGCCCCACCCACACCACCAGTCACTGAACCGCCGGTTGAGACCCCTGTCGTCCCCGCAGTCAATGAAAGCGTCCCTGAATCCGTAAACACTGTCGCTGAAGAAAACGTTACTACAACTGAAACTTCCGATAATGATGTAACCGAGCCCCCTCCAGCTGCTAATGAAGAAGCCAGCGAAAACACTCCTGATGAAACTCCCGAGTTAAGGTATTATTATATTATATATCCAATATAAATATGCTATTTAGTCCCATCCACCAACTTTGGCCCCTCAATTTTGGCATTAACCAACTTTAGCCCCTCAACTTTAATAATGACATGTTTACCCCCTTAACTACACCAAACATCTTAAGCCTCTCAACTTTAATAATGACATGTTTACCCCCTTAACTACACCAAACATCTTTAGCCTCTCAACTTCAATATTAAACATCTTTAGCCCTTCAACTTTAATAAGAAACATCTTTAGCCTCTCAACTTTAATAATGATATGTTTAGCCCCTCAACTATAATAATCACTGTTTAGCCCCTTAGGGGAGGGTTATCTTGAGAACGCTAAATATTGCGAGAACCGTGAGAACAAATGAAAAAACCATCAAAATCAAGTTTTTTTTAAATACAATATCATTATAATTAATATAGTGCATTAAAAAAAGAATTTACCCCATCAAATAATCATCCATCTTCTCAAAATCACTCTTACTAATTTATACACATGGGTAAATACAACAGATTTACACATGTGTAAAGAGATTTAAACATGTACATCAATTTTCTAATATTTATTCGAATAATAATGACGAGTGTAAAAAAATTTGAATTTAAATTGTTTTTGACCAAGTTCTTAGCGTTCTCACGAAATATATGCATTCTCATTTTAACCTTACTCTAGCCCCTTAACTAACTACTCTAACTTTAGCCTCTCAACTTTAACAATTACATGTTTAGCCTCCCAACTTTACTAATGACATGTTTAGCCTCTCAACTTTAATAGTGACATGTTTAGCCCCTTAACTAAAACATCAAACAACTTTAACTTTTGCGATTTGCTTATTTTTAACTACTTTTCAAACCCGCTGCGGAGCTGGGTGGTGGTAACCCACCAGTTTGTCATTAAATTCTTTTAAAAAAAGTTATTCACAACCTTTTGAGAAGTGTGCGGTCGCTGTAAATATCTGCCTCAATAAAACGTAAAATGCCATAAATTGACAAAATTCAGTTATTATTTTACCAATATATTAAAATTGATTCGCTGTTTTTTTTATAATAGCTTGAGACAGCACCAGGAGATTATCGATTTCCGACTACTAATCAAAGCAGGCACTGTTTTACCAGATACGTTGAATATCACCGGTCAGCTTTTTTGAACTGCTGATTTGTTTTCTTATACTTGAAAGTTTTCATATTCTCAGCAGTTTTAACGAATATATTTTTAATTATAAATTTAACAGGTGTGTTGCTGCAAAGGGAGAGGATGATGCTTCTGAATGCGATAAGTTTGCAAAATATTATCGGTCACTTTGCCCAGGCGAATGGGTATGTTTGTGTATATCTGTGTGTATATATTATAAACAATATTGAATATATGTATTTGTTTGTGTATGCAGATCGATAGATGGAATGAGCAAAGGGAGAATGGCACATTCCCGGTCCTTTGTAGAGGCTACATGATTACAGTGAGAAATGCAACAGAAACCACCAACATTTTAATAAAACACATTGATTTCATGTTATAAATCATGTGTAGAAACGTGTCATGCGATCACTACACACCCATCTTTTTGTAATTCCAACCGTTTTTTTGACTTGTAAGTCTTGTATCATTCAAGAGTTTTAACACATGCAGAAACATAACGAACGTTTATTTAGCCATCTAGAAGCATGTTTCTGACAAACATATGATCATGGTCATGATGGCGCAAAAGAAACAAATACAAACCATCAGCCTATACCTCAATTCGTATATGCAGGCATTGCTATGGACTTTGTTAAGGGGTTTCCCTTGACCAATGTTTAACAAAGTAGGAATTCAATTTGATGCTTTGTACAACTTTTAGGTGAGTTAAAAGAGTCTTGTCTTCAGTCTTTACTAAACATATACAAAATCTCTATCGGGTTTTTAGCCACGATTGTATGGCGAATGGTCAAACCAAGGTATTTAACATCTCATCCTTAGTAGACAGGTGGGCAAACCTATTATGCGATCGCATGGTGTCACTTTGGCCTTATCGTCATCCTATCACCCGGGATAAAAGAGCAAACCGAGGTGGTTAGTTGTTTAGAATCTTATTAGGGTTGAATGGTGTTTGAATGGCCAACCTATTGGAGTAAATTGTTCTCTTGCGTAACTCGGGTGTAACACCACTATATACTCTTCTATCCAAATAATACCCTTTCAAGCCCTCTAGGTTATTCTCTTCCTTAAAAGTAATATTTGATAAATTAATAACCTTGATAAAATTAATAATTTTTCCAGTCCCAACTTAATATAGTTTTTAGAGTTAAAAGAAAGAGAAATATATTTGAGAATCACGACGTCATTTGTAGATAACGATTTTGATAAGTCAATAACATACCCTTACAATAATTAAATTTCAACTTATATCGATTATTAATTGATATTATATGTTTTAATCAAACCATTTTATTACCTGTGTGCTAGTTAACGTTTTATTTTCTTTTTGCGTCTTATTACTTTTAATAAATAAAAGTTGTTAATTGTATTATGAAAACATTTTAATTTTATAATAATACTAATAAAAATAGAAATAGAAAGATGGGAGAACTAAAATAAGAATAAATAAAAGAAGGGGTAACTTTGTAGAATAGTAATCAAGTTTTAAAAGTGTTCCAATTAGGTCACTCAAGTTTCAAAAGTGTTCCAATTAGGTCACTCAACATTCATTTTTTATTAAAATTTAGGGTTTTTTCATCCATTTCATAGGTAACCGTGATGATGTAATTTTTGTTTCTTTTTTCCCTTTCATTTGATGCTAACGTCCAGTGATGATGTGGATTTTAACTTGTTTTTTTAATTTTAATGTAATTAAAGTGTTTTTATTTTTAATAATAAAATTTCATATATTAATATAACCCGACCCTAGCATCTTATGCTCCATTTTTCTCCTGACATATGAAAAAAAAGACATGACTCGATTTGAATGTTAAGTTATCTAATTGGGACAAAAACGATATGAGTGACTTAATTAGAACACTTTTGAAACTTGGTTACTATTCTGTGACATTTTCCCATAAAAGAAATATAAAATCAACTGTTTTTTTTTTCAGAAAAAATTCTGAAACTTTTTTATTGTTTGAAAAATATCTTTTCTATTAATTTGTAATGACGTTTTATCGAAACATAATAAAATATTAGTTAGAGAAAATTTCTTAAAAACAGTATTTAAATTATATAAAGGAGAGAAATTTGACAACTTTTAAACCGTATTTTTAAAAAGAAGGTATGACTAGTAAAAATGAGGATGTATTTAGCCAACCTAATTAAATAAATGGAATAAAAAGTTAGAAAATGAAAATGAGGAGTATAAAACCGATCTAACTATTGTTTGTGTTAATCAAAAAATGGGAAAATCAAGAGAATCGTTTTTTCTTTACCTTTTGATATATCTAACATCTATAGTTATGAAAATGCGTAAACAACTTTTGTTTATTCACTTTATATACCTTATCGTCTTCAAAATGTATAGATCTTACTACTTTTTAAGAAAGAAAGGTAGACACGTAAAAAACGGTTACATAAAAAGTAGATAAAAAATACTAAATACATGAATGAAGTAAATACCGTATAATGTAGAATAACGCATTCATAAATATCTAATAAAAATAGTATTCTTAGTATTGGAAAGTCAAGATATCATAAAAACAACATGCTAGTAGTGTTTTCGAATCAAACTGATCTAACTACTTGCCAAACGGTTTTAATTGAGCATCACTGAGTCAATTAATTCTAGCGTCAATCGGTTATCCATCAAATTAGACCAATAATTGGATAATCTTTCTAACTTATTTTGTTAAAAGAATCTCATTTAATAATTCATCTACTACTTCACCCTACGTATCATCGATTCCATCACAAACAAAAATCATTTCAGATTAGTTATACCATCACATTTTAACATTTTAAATTATTTATAACGTGATCCGGTTTTTAAAAATCGACTCAACTATTCAATCAATCCAACCGGCAAAACACCCTAGCCTCCAAACTACTTGAATTGTGACCCGACCCGACCCATCAACCCCCCTATCAACACACCAATCTTCCCCCAAATTTCAAAGTTACAGCAACCGTAGATCGAAGAACAAGAATCTCAAAAGTTTTTCCAATTCAAAGTCATCAAGGTATAATAACTCACAAGTTTTAATCTTTCGCATCAAATCTGCATCTTTTATGAGTTAACACTCATTATTTTACAATTTGTATAAGAAAAATCCTTCAATTTTGAAATTTAGGGTTTTTTTTATCATCTCGATCATGCCTGTTATCATTTAATTGTTAGGTTAATGTTACTCATCTGATTTTGTATACGAAAAGTGCTTCAATTGTGAAAATTAGGGTTTTTTTCATCCCCCAATTTGGCTGTTATCAGTTTACTGTTAGGGTTAGGGCTAGGGTTGGTTTTAGTTATCTGATTATGTTCTCATTTCCCCCAAATAGTTTCCCCTAATTTTACTAGCTTTTTTAACGGTCAGTTTTATTTTTTTATTTTTATTTTTTTGTGAGTTATGTTTATGATAAACGTTTTATTTTTTTTAATTTTTTAAAGATTTTTCTTTCTTTCTTGTGAGTTATGTTTATGATAAACTATTTTATCTTTTAACAGCCAGTTACTCAGTTTTATATTTTTAAAAATTTTAAGGTTTTTTATGAGTTATGTTTAGGATAAACTGTGTTTTCTTTTAACAGTCGGTTTAAATTCTTTTTAATTTGTAAGGTTTTTTTGGTGACTTATGTTTATGATAAGAGTGTTTTTGCTACTTCTTGTAAATTTTGGAGCAGTTACATATTATTAAAAGTGTAATCTGTTCACAAAAATTTTAGGGCTTGAGATTGTTTCACATTTAAGTTGAAATTGGTACTGCTTATAGATAACATATTAGACTATTCGAGTATTTCGTTGCATATATATAGAAGAAAGTAATGTTAGGTATATCGCACACACGAGACAGTCAACGAGAATAGCTGTAATAACACGAGAAATTTAACATGGTTTGGTCGGTTTGCCTGCGTCTATGGGCTGCAACAAGGGTTTGTGTTTTTATGGAGGTGATGAGAATTACAATGGCCCTTACAATTAATGTATAATAATAGAAAATACGGTTTACAACTTGTTGAGAAAGAAAGTCGTAAATATGGTAACATTTCAAAATCCCACACGGTTTAGGATTAGGGCCGGCTGCCCTGGTCCTTTCGCCGAAAACTACATCCTCAACAATAATGATATTAGTTTGCTTAGTCTAGTTCTCTATCATTTCAGAACCCTAATTAAGGATGATTCATATCACTAAATTAGTAATTATCACCTTCTTTTTGAACGGTTAGCTGTTTCAGATCATATGCTATTGAATGTGTTCCGTGGTTACTGTTTATAATGATTATATTGTCGAAAATACAACTTATCTAGTGCTTACAACTTTTATTAATCTATATACGGAAATTTTTATATGCTAAATGTATATTTTTTTACTTGTTTTGTAATTGTACTATTCTTGTAAATCTTATAACTCTAAGAGTACTTATTAATCATCACAAGTTTTATGTGTTAATGTATACGTTGGGTCTACAATTTGTATGTTTGAAAATTGACACTTAAGTTGAAAGTACTTTGAGTGATAGAGCCGGAAAGAAATCTTTAGGAAACTTATGCATATTTATTGTTTCACTTGTTTCTGATTGCAAAAGTTGGCATTAAAGTTAATGATGATTCATTTTGGTAGTTATGCATTGAATTAATTTTTTTCATCTTTCCACACGATTGTTTATGTCTGTTTGTTGATCACGGTATCAAACTAGTTCTATCTTTCTTTAAAATTGTGGTAATCTCGAAATTTTGCTCTTATTCCGATTCTGACACATTCCAACACCTTACTCAAGTCAATTTTTGGGACGAAAATTCTTTCAAAGGGGGAATAATGTGACGACCCGGACGTTCAGGTTAGTGCTTGATTACGACTTTTACGCTTGCTTACGACTTTTACGCTTGTTCGTCATGGGTTATAACGCGATGGGTTTATTTAAAAAAAAAACAATTAGGTGGTCGTAACTCGACCCAAGCTAGAGCCCAACCCTCCCTACTCTTGCGGCCCAAGTTAAAGCCCAAACCCACCCTTGTCTTGCGGCCCACTTAACCGCCCAAACCCACCTCTCACGGTTTTAAGCATGTACGTGTGCATGTGTGTTTCAAAAGAAAAAACCCCTAATTTGTTCACCTTACTCAGCGACGGCAGGAGAGACCCCCCCACTGGCGTGACACTCAAGACTCGCCACCCTCTCCTCTCGGTTCCTCTCCACTCCGGTTTCGATCAACGTTTGTCTAGGTATCTTGTTTAATATTGAATTGTTATGTGATTTTAACTTGAAGATACCTGTGCATGGAACGGTTGAGGGTGATCTAGGGATCGGGGTATTACGTTAGGTAAAAAGGGTATGATTGTGAGTGACTACTTGATTGGGTTATGGGTTGCATGTCGGTACATGATCGTGATACGTGTTCTGATAGCGTAGATGAATAGGTATATTGTGATTGTCATGTGATGATATTGGTAGTTTCTTAATGGAATTGTGATCATAACACTTGGCGGTTTTGGGTTACTTGTCGGTTATGCATAAGGAGTATTAACACGGGTTTAGGGTTATTAAAACTCATGTCTTTGTTGAAAAATCAACAAATACGGGAATGTGTTATGGGGAGTACGATAGATGGCTATTAAAACTCATGTCTTTGCGAAAGCTTCCTCAAGCGGAAACTTAATCGGTGGAAGTTCGCTTACGACAGGCCGATTAACGCCCGGGCACTCCCCGAGTGTCTTGGGTGGGACCTCTTCATCAGCAATGATCTCCTTAACAATTCGGGGATACCAGCTCTAATCCATTGTAGTACCGATCGCGTACGATAAAAGGTGCGTAATTCATTTCCTTTTTCAGTGCCTCAGCACGAACTTGTCCCGCTAAATAAGGAGTAGGTTGGGACGAATTGGGTGCGTCCGACCCGTCGCTGGATCCGTGAGAGCTAGAGCTAGAGTTAGACATTCCTGTTAAATATGGATATAACATAAGTATATATCGTAGAATCACATTACAAATAGAGTAACATACAAATCATATAGTTGTGCTGTGTCGTGTTCGAGACTATAGTTTAGTTCTAAATGCAATGGGCTTTGATACCAATCTGTCACACCTCAAATTCCACATGCGAAGCTTTATCGCGAGGCACATGACAAACCAGGATCATTGACACATGACCATATAGATTGACCTCTGTATGAATAAAACCAAGTTTTGACACTGAATTAAATAAGGATGCGGAAGCGTAGCAAAGTTTGAAAACATAATTTGTAGCGCCAACACAAACGCCAAACCAACATAGTGAATTGTAAATAATGCAAACTTTAAAAATAGTTAGAATGTTCATGCGGTGCTGCGTACTCTTGCTCGTGAATCCTTAGCCACCTAAGAAAACATGCAAATAAACAAGTGTCAACATAATTGATGAGTGAGTTCACAGGTTTTAGTTTGTTATGGTTGTTTCTCAAACGGGCCACTGGTTCAAACCCGAACCAGGGTGTAATGAATGTTTTCCCCTGATTCTATCCTGAATCAGAAATGTATAAGTTACCCTTGATCCAATCCCGTATCAAGAACCCCAAATTGATTTCAAGTTCATGTTATATTTGTAGGCAGCTAGCCTAGGTTATGTCACCAAAGAGTCCGAACCGAAGCTAAGTTGTTGCCCCTGAAGGTGTCAGGCTATCACCAACCATGACTATGTTAGGCAAATTTAACACCCATTATACCTTTACCGGTCTGGTAGCGCGACTAGCTCGGGTGGGGCTTGTTGGGCCCAGTAGTACTACCATAAACTTCCTCGCTAAAGATCCATTACTAACGGCTCGTAAAGTTAAGAGGGGACTTAGAGTGATATGCTACTTTATGACCAAAACCGTATATCATAACTCAAATCAATTTAGAAAATATATGCATGTTACTAAATTGTAACACGTTGTTGTAAGTTTATCGAAATAACCCTACTATACCATAGTGAGCACATGTTTTCTCCACCTGTATTTAAAACCATTTAAAATTAGGGGCCATGAACTCACCTTAATTTGCTCGGTAAGAATTTAAAAGCAAGTGTTGTGTCCGGTCAATCGCTTCCTAGAACGATTGCCCTTTTAGTTAGTTTTAGTGTTGACGCACGTTTATTACACACAATAACATTTAGCACATTTTCTCACTGAAAGAGGAAATGAAATACGCACCTTTTGTCGTACGTGATCGGTACTACAATGGATTGGAGCTGGTATCCCGAATTGTTAAGGAGATCATTGCTGATGAAGAGGTCCCACCCAAGACACTCGGGGAGTACCTGGGCGTTAATCGGCCTGTCGTAGGTGAACTTTCATCGATTAAGTTTCCGTTTGAGGAAGCTTTCGCTGGGTTTGTAGCTAAGATGACCAGGGAAGTCCGCAATATGCGGGAGACGCAGAAGCTATCACTGACTTGATTGAGAGCAACACGGAACTGAAGAAGGAGGTGAACCAACTGAAGGGATCGCTTCAGCCCAGCAACACTTGGGCCGTTAACCTCCAAGAGATGGTGGTAACACTGACTTATCAGAATATCGACCTCACTGAACGAACAGAGATGGCTGAGAACCGCATTTAAGCCATGGAGCAGAATAATCAGGCAATGGAGCCGGAGGAGGAACCAGAGGAGGCACCTGCAGGGGCAGCGGCTAACGAAGACGAGAACGAGTCGATTCCAAAGTATCGAAGCATGTCATACAGTTAAGCGCATAATCATGACATGTCATACAGTTGCAAACACAAATCAAGCATGCATACACCAAGCAACGAGCAAACACGATATTTTCATGCACAAATTCACTATATATATACATCAGTTAGATTCCCGACATTTCAGCTGTGTTTAGGGATTTTTATAAAATAGTTACAGGTCACGAAAAATTACCAAAAATTTACACGACGTGCTAAAAGGTTCCTGTATGTTTGTGTAAAATTTTCAAAGTCTAACTCTTAACAGATTTTACGTGAAAAATTGTACAATGGACAGTGGCCTGAATTTCGACGATTCTGCCCCTTGTGCACTAAACATTTTATATTAAAATCTCAAAGTATTGAAACGAGTCGATTCCAGTTGGAGATTTGTAAAGACACTTAAGATCAGTCACTGTACAAATTTCATAAGGTAACTACAACTGTTCACCCAGATATGACAAAGAACATACAACACAATTTCTGCTGGAAATTCATAGCTATGACCACTAAAACGAATTAGATATTTTCACTAAACCCATCGCGTTATAACCCATGACGAACAAGCGTAAAAGTCGTAATCAAGCACTAACTGAATGTTCGGGTCGTCACAAAAATAACGTTTAAAAGCGATACGACTTTTGTTAGTTTGTTAGATAGATATAAGTCCATACCTAATTACACTTCTTAGGATGCATAATTGCGTATATGGATGAGCTCGAAAGCACCGATCCCGAAAATCGCAAAAAATGGGTACCGATACCAAAAGTTCTCAGTGCGGTATGGCGTGAGTACTGATACGGTACGGTATCCGAAGGTAAATCAACCCAAGATTCGGTACTGTATTGAATCGAAAGTACCAATCCCGAAAATGCAAAAAGTGGGTACCAAAAATGATGTGGTACGGTACGGTTCAGTACTGTTTTGGTACCGTTTCGGTTTCGGTACCGGGTACCATTTGCTCATATCCAATTGCATAAAATGTAAAAATCTTTGTAGTTAAGATACAAACCTTATGGGATGTTGGGAAGTTAAACTTGTAATCAAAATTGTTTTAGATTGTAATTGTGTGATTAGGGTTACATGAGGTAGGTGTTTATATAGAACACCATATACACATCTAGTCCCTATACTATAATACTTTGTCTAATATGGGATCATATTAGTAATTATGAGCACGTGTAAAAAGATTAAATCTTTTTTAAGACTGTTTCTCACTCTCTCTTTAATCGTTACCCGATATATTTTGATTAGATCTGTAAAGTGGTTTATGTTTAAATTTAGCACTAGATATTTATCACATCATAAATCAATGCTGATATTCTAGATGGCTCGTACCAAGCAAACTGCCCGCAAGTCAACCGGAGGAAAGGCCCCAAGGAAACAACTTGCCACCAAGGTAGATTAAAATTTCCATATAATAATCTTATATGTGTGTGTGTATATATATATGTATATTCATTTTTCATGTGATTTAAACATTTATGGTGCATTAGGCTGCTCGCAAGTCTGCTCCAACAACTGGTGGTGTGAAGAAACCTCATCGATACAGACCTGGAACCGTGGCCCTTCGGTTTGTGGCTCACCGTTTTCTTTTTCATTATAATTATTTACTTATGTTCCTCTTAACTTTAATCCTGGGAAATGTTACGGTGCAGTGAAATCCGTAAGTACCAGAAAAGCACCGAACTTTTGATCCGGAAACTCCCGTTTCAGAGGCTTGTTCGTGAGATCGCTCAGGACTTCAAGGTAAAATAAACTCACCTAACAACCCCTTAAATTTTTTTATTCCAATCTTTTAACATCTAAAAATGTCATTTCGGTCATTTTCAGTCATTTTTTGTAAGAATTTTCGTAAATGTAATGAACTAGTGGGATTTCTCGCACTACGTGGTGGGAATTCGTTCAGTTTTGGTTCGGTGCATTACGGTACCGGTACTCGTTATTGCAACCGAAACCGAGAACTTGAAAAATAAAGTCATGATATGCCCAAAATGATATCGGCACGTATTTTACGTCGATCGAAAACTATTAGAATGAATACAGGTACAGGTCCCGGTAATATCGGTACCAATATTGTTTGGCTCGAATCAGACTGGTTCGTCGCGTTATGAGGACACGCATAGCTTATGTTACCAAAAAGTTCCGTATTTTGAATAAACTCCGTTGTCAACAAAATTTATATCGGAATGTCGAGAAAAAAAATAAACAATTGTATTAAGTTTTTTTTAATTTTATTTTTAACTAACGAACGGAAGTCACTAGAGATAATCAAATTAAATAAAAATTAGATTAGTTAAAAACGTTTAGTATTAATGGTATAAGGGTGAACTTGAAAATAAAAAAAAACATAAATAAAGCAAGTAACCAACGAAACCGAACTACTATTCCCAAAACTTGCAAATGTAATAGGTATAATATAATATAATAATATAATATAATTTTTTCCATTTGCGATTCTTTATATTTAAAGTCACTAACGATTCAATTGATGTTTGATTTTTGAAATTCTAATTTATAGACCGATCTGCGTTTCCAAAGCCATGCTGTGCTGGCATTACAAGAGGCGGCTGAAGCGTATCTGGTTGGGTTGTTTGAGGACACGAATCTGTGTGCGATTCATGCGAAGCGTGTGACCATCATGCCGAAAGACATTCAGCTTGCCAGGCGTATCAGGGGTGAGAGGGCTTGATTTCGTGTTTAGCGACCATGTATTGTTCTTGTGTGCTTAACTGTCTAGAGATTGTGGTAAAAACTTATAAGTTTGTATGGATGGTTCTTTTGCTTGTTTGTTTAGTTGGATAATATGTTTGGATTAGTAGTTTGGAGTTTAATTGAGACAAGGGTGTTTAAAAAGCTCGCGACTCAAGGCTCGTTTAAAAATCATTAGAAAAGCTCGAAAATAGCTCGCTCGAAAAAAGCTTGTTTTGTTTTCGAGCCGAGCCAACTCGTTTTGTAATCGAGCCAAGCTCGGGCCATGCTGCTCGGTCGTGTCGATGCTCACTCGTGGCTCGGCTATGTGGCTTGACTCTATGGCTAGTATGTATGTGTGTATATATGTTTATATTTTTTTATAGAAATGTGAACTTTTTTGGTTTTTGTTTTTTGTGATATTAATAAATAAAATAAATTAGGCTTTAAATTTTTTACGAGCCAATCTCGACCTCGACTTTGCAGCTTGAATAAATAATAGAGTCGAGCTGGCTCATTTAAGTTCGAGCTCGAATTTAGTCTGGCTCGGCTTGATTACAACCCTAATTGAGACCTTGCTGTTATATGCTGATGACGAGACACAGTGCTAGGTTGGCTTGATACTTTCGAGTCGTCACATAGTGTGTAAGGATTTGAAAGCTTAAATGACAAGCTCAATAAGGTTTGAGCTTACGAGCTACCACGTAACACTCTTGCTCGACTTGTCTACTTGAAAGTTTAAGCAGGAGGCTTAAGATCCAGCTCAGCATCCTTGAAGCAAGTCACCTGCAAATGTTTTTTTTACCTGATCTTGTCGGGTCGGGAGGTTACGTTCTTGTTCAAATGATTTTGACGAAAATTCTGGGTTGAATTACTATTTATAGTTTTAATAAATGACGAACTGGGGACTGGCTAGCTAGGTTGGGTTGGTTGGCCAGACCAACGTTTTGGTTTTGGCGGTTGGTATGAATCGATTTTTTTCTTTCAAAGTCATTAGAATTTTAGTTTTATATAATAATAAAAGCGATACATGATTATAACATGTATACATAACTACGATTAAAAAGATTATAAACAATAAATGTAGGCGGTTTGGTTTACATGACTGGTTTCATGTTTCGAACCGATCAATGAACTCAGTTTGTTTGAATCTCATACTGGCCGACTTGTTTTAGCTTGGGCCAAGCCTAGGAAAACAAATCTGCAAACCTAGTTATTCTGAAGAATTCAAGTATTCTAATTTAGTAAATTTAGTTTTTTTTCTCTCCTTCTAATAGATTTCTCCTCTTCGTCATTTAAAATCCTGAAATCGAGCAATTACACTGTTGTCTGTTACTTTATCTATTGTTTCTATTTCAACCGCACAAGGTAGAGCATCGGTCTTAATTTTATCCGTTAGAATTTCTTTTTCCACCCTCTCTGTTTTTGCCTCCTATAACATATCTTTCCGTTTGCAAGAAGCAAAGACCGTATTAACAACTATAGAGAGATATTCATAAAAACTAAAAAGTAAAAAGTTATGATAAGACCCATTTGATAATATAGCCGAATCAAATATCTCATGTAATCCTTTAGTTACATGTTTCAAGTGATGTAAAGATTTTTTAGCTTTGTTTTTCTTAAGGACACTATTAAGGAGGAAACCAACCACTGTGGGAAAAGCCCCCTTAAGTCAGGTTCAACCTCAAAGATCCCAAGCTCTTATTATCACCCCATACTAGAAATAAACGAAAACTCAATCCATTTATGAAAATACATGAGTCGTTTCGTTTCAAAATTGATGGAGGCATTTATCGGCCTTATTATTCAATTTTCACAACATCTATAAATACTAGACAATCATCCTACAAAAGTAGAAGAATACCTATTTTACCATGGTCAATGGTGGACCGTGGACTATGGTGGGAGACTAGGAGATGGTAGGAGGGCGGTGGAGTTTGGGCGGCAAGATTGGCGTTGTTGGCTTCCTACTCTGTTTTCTTTTCACGTTCCAAATTCAAAACCAAGATGTGTTTGGGCTTTAATTTCTATTTGAATTTGGGCTTTTTATAGTGCGCTTCAAGTTTAATAGCGGGTTTTTAATCACTGATTAGTTTGGGCTTTTAATAAAAACTTTGTAGTCACCTCACACGACTTGTCTCTTCCTTCTGGCCACTTCACACATATCCATTCCTTTTCTACTTGATCTATTCTCTAGATGTGTTCCTTTTTCCTTTTGGGGGTCTTGATCTTCTACTATGGTGCTCATCAACTCTCCTACTTGCTCAATCACTTGTCTTTGCTACTCTTCCTTGATTTCTCTCCTCACCACATGGGTTTTAATTGTCACGCTTTGATATCAATTGTTGCAAATTATTTGGACCGAACAATACACTTGAACAACCGGTTTTTGACCCAACTCTAGCTTGATCTTTCTCTATATTATTATTGATAAAAAACCACACCATACAATGTATAATCTCCCATATTTATACCAAACATGCCTTGTTTCCTAAGCTATTTCAAACTCCTGATGATAAGCAACAAATTAAAAACAAATCCCCAACCATTCTCTCTAGCTTAGACAAACAATTAACCAAGATTTATCCTTTGTAGGATAACCCAACGATTTCGCCCATCTCTATCATCTAAACTCTTTTGGTTTTTCTCGTCCTAAATCCACGACTTCAACCTTTAGACCCCAAGTTTCACAGTTTAACCAAACTCATCTTTTCCCATGTTAAATCAAGATTACATCCTTCAATATCTTAGAAACATGAGTCGGAAAATCTTTAAAGGCTTTACGCTTAAATATCTAGCATACAAAAATTTTATTTGTAACAAATTTGAATAGTTAATATCTATGCTCCAACTTGATATAGGTTAATTGTAGATTTGTTTCAGTATGTTTTATTCATTTACAACTCATGAACCCGATATAAGTTTTCCTAGTTTGTTTCCGCTACATATTTTGGGTCCTTTCAATTGAAATGCATGAAGATAATTATCTATCCTAGTATTTGACGATGGATTACGCTCGACGATTGAAATTTAATCTTTTCTTTATACAAATTACAAAACTACATGACGTATGAGACGAGTCCAAGACTGCCTAAAAAGACTCCAAATAGGAGTTGTCCACAAGGGCAGCCTTTATCAATTAAACTGGCTAGGATGATCATGTTCAGCAGAACTCTTTATTTATGAAACACTGTCTTAGTTCTTCCAGCCGCTCTTTCACCTCCATGATACTAGGCCTTTTCTTGCCCTCTAGCTTGATGCAGTCTTTTGCAAGCTTGGCAAGATATTTAATATCGTCACTAATCCCATCTTTCTTCACTTGATTATCAAGAATTTCAATCAAGCAATCATTTTCTAGTGCCGAAACAAAAAACACGGCCAAACCCAGATCACTTTCAGTTCCATCATGTGAAAATACCTTTCTGCCTGTGATCAGCTCTACTAGAACCATGCCGAAACTATACACATCACTCTTCTCTGTCAATATTCCTGATCTGAAGTACTCAGGATCTATGTACCCAAGAGTCCCATGCACCAATGTTTGTATGTGAGTCTGATTTGTAGGGATGAACCTTGAGATCCCGAAATCAGAAACTTTTGCAGTGTAGTCATCAGTCAAAAGTATGTTTGATGATTTAATATCTCTATGAATGATTTGTGTGGTTGAGTGTATATGAGCAAGGGCTTCTGCAGTCTGTGTAGCTATGTTTAGTCGCCTTTCAAATGTCATGGAAGATAAGTAGTTCTTTTCATGTAGGTGATGGAAGACGGTCTTGTTGGTTACAAATTCATAAACTAGAAGAGGAGTCTGTGTCTCTAGGCAACAACCCAAGAGTTTGACAATATTTGAGTGGCTAACTTCTGATAGCATAATCACCTCATTGATAAATTGCTCAATCTGGTTCTCATCAATCGATCTAGCTTTTTTAATGGCAACCATTGTATTATCTTCTAATGTACCTCTATAAACTGTACCATAGCCTCCTTGACCTATGACATTGATTTTGTTAAAGTTATTGGTTGCTTTTTCAAGAATTGTTGCTGGAAAAATCTTGGCCATGTTGGAAGATTGTTTGGTTTCAAATAAAACCTTCTGTAAAATTAGGCCACCATTTTTCTTAAAACACATCTCCCTACTCTTTATTGTCCTCCTTTGTTTGAGTCCCCAACAAAAGATAAAGAGTTAAAACAGCTGAAGCTGCAGGGCCTGTGCCGATGACTGTCAATCAGTGGAACTTCTATTAGAAAATGTTTTACATAGCAGGCTCATGAATATGGTGGACATACAATTTTGTTGACTCGATATGTGTAACTTTAACGTAGTTAACCTAAATGATTGTAGCCGGCCTCTTTTAATCCTTAGATGTGGAAATTTTGTGAATGGTCCTTAAAATCAACCCTTCATCACTAGAGGGGCATGTTTTGTCCACCTTCTACAAGAGGGCTCATCGCCATTAGCTTCTAAAGCCGTGTCAGAGTGTGTAAGAGAATCTGACTCATCTCCCTTTGTAGTGGCGATGTGTTTTAATATTCCGACTCCTCTACATTTATAGTGGCTATGGTTTTAAAAAAACTTGACTCATCTCCATTTGTACTGGCGATGAGTTTTAAAGTATTGCCACACCAATTGCCATTTGTATTCAGAGCATTCCCTTACACACTCTTACAAGATTTGACATGGCTATTATTTTTAAAACTCGTCTGCATTTGTAGTGGCGATGATCCCCCCACATAGAAGGTGGGTAAAGCCAGGACCATATTGATGAAGTGTTGATTTTCAGCACCATTCAGTTCATGCAAAAAATCTTCAATGAATAAGACTGAAAGATGAGCCCATCTAACTATTTTAGCTGAGCTTCGCTAGAAAACATACGAGATAAGAAATTTGAATAATCAACTTCTATTGGCGATCTCTCCCTCCACTCTAGACTCACCATTTAGCTTGCTCAAAAGTTGATCAGTATGAGGAAGAATGTTTGCTAGAGATTGCCGGTAGCGATGGTGAGCTCTATGTTTCCATGCCAGGTAGACCATCTAGAGATCGCCATTGCTACCGGTGATCTCTAGCAAATATTCTTCCTCATACCAACAAACTTCTTAGCAGCTAACTGGTGATTTTAGAGTGGAGGGAGATCACGAGACCAGTAGCATTGGCGTCTCCCCCTTTTATCATGACCATTTTGCTACCCTCTTGTGACTAACCTTTGCTTACAGTGCCTCAACACCCCCCCCCCCCAAAAAAAAAAAAAAAAAAAAAGAAAAAAAAATCTTCTAAGGATCCATTTTCATTCCACTTATAGTAGCCTAAATGATCCCATATGAACCGAGTTACCCAAGGCTTGAACCTACATGAACACTTAACAACCAAGCCATTATACTTGATGAATTGAGCCCAAGACTTGGCATTCTGACTTTTTTTAGAACCACTTAAATGGAGCCCTTTTAAGGGTAAAGTCATTTGAAAAAAAAGAGTGTACTGACCAATGTATAGGGAATCTCCAAGCGACTTAGCTGCTTCTGAAGGACAGGTGTAGCTCCCAATCGTGTTAACACAACCATGGCTGCATTCATTTTTAGGTCCTTCACACTCATTAATATCTGCAACAAAAAACAACTGGCTTCAATATTGTGTAGTTACTCAAATAATTTGATGGTCTTAACTAAGCACGAATGACGCTTACCCTGACAACCATCCGGGAGGTATGGGTTTCCTTCATAACCTTTTGCACAACGACAACTATACGTTGTGTGAACTGGATCAAGGACTGAACGAGAATCCATGCATACACTATTTTCTGCACAAAGATAATTTGTCTTATTCTTCTTTGCCTCTTCACAACTTGTGTTTCCAACTGTCCATTCAAGGGTCACAGGCAAAAACCGATTCTTCATGTTATCAAGATCTGCTTTTTGAAATGTGTATTGACCTATCTGAACAAGAAATCCATATGTGCAGTTATTAAAACTCCAATCCCCTACTCTTCTTGTGACTCTTTGTGATTGGATACGAAACTCCAGTGGGGTAAAAGGAATGGGTACTTGCATGCAACCTTGGCCAGAACCATTTGCTAAGCTCATACAGCTGGTGTTTGATCTACATGCTATGTCGTATTTACCATCCAAGTCCATGAGGTTGGCTTTCGTGCCACACCCAACTGTAGTAAGGAGATTCAGTGTGCTTGATATTTGGAACCAAGACAGCCTGATTTTGGGTTGTGACCCGCGAACGCTGCCAGCGCTGTTGTAACATTGATAGGCCACTGGCAACAAGCCATACATAAGACTGTCGTCTAGTGATATGTTTAAGAGTTTGAAATTGGTGTTCATGACTCTTAATGTTGTACAATTTACAAGGTAGGCTTCGCTCAAGCAGCAGTCCTTTCGTATCCCGAATGGATTGGAATTGTGATATTCCCACATTTATCTGGGCAGCCAGGAAGGGATTGAGCTACTTGGGATTCCGCTTTTGTGGTTGATAGTATCACAATCAGTATCACGATCAGTATCACATTTACGTGAAGCAGCATTGCCACCACGATTAGTTACTCAAGAAAAGTAACCCTTAAGGTTAACTTGTGTAGCTGTGGGTTGAATGAAAATGTAGCTAGTAACTAATGTAACATATAATGTGTCATATGTGCATACCCTCTGAATTACAACCATATATTGTTCTTAGGGTTGTTTGGAAAAACCGACAGAGAAACAATGATGGAACCAAAGCTGAATGGTTGGGTTTTTTTATTCTATTTTTGGGTCATAAACTGTTTAGATTTTTGTTGTGTGCAGGCCATCAAACAACTCAACAAGTTAGATTTGAATTTTATTTGTGTGGTTTTGTATATATACGTATGTAATTCAGTGGATATGCCAGTTTTATAAAATCTCCACAAGTTCGTAGGCATAATTAAGTTAGAGTTGGTCCATGAAGAAAGAACATGAATCCGAACCTTTGTCCCACAGTTATTTCAAGGTGAAAATTTGGGTTTTCTGATTAGTTAATACATATAATAATTACTGAGCAATACTTTAATGTGTTTAATAAATCAATTAGGATAGGCTCAATATTTATGGGGCTCAAAGCAGAATTAATATATATATATATATATTTTGCTTATAATCCTAATCGGATGGAAATACAATGACAAACAGTGACGGGACTAGCCCATTAATCAGGGGTACTCTATTTTTTTTACAGTACAATCATACAATATAAAAAACCAACAATCTATATTTATAATAAAAAGTAAACTAAATAATGATACGTGTCGATTGCTTAGAACTCCTTTGATGAGGTTCCCGCTTAACCATTAACCTAAAATGATATCCCTAGGGTTAACCCGACCCGGCAAATAGATTTTGTCAAACAATCACACTTCACGTTTACACTTTCCTCCCAATCTGAACAAACCCTAATGACGACAAAATTCATATGATCCAACTTACCGATAAATAAAGTAAAATAAATACCTAACTTATTGCATAATTCCAATCATATTATTAATAATTTGGCAATTGGGCCAGTGTTTCAATCAGGCTCCCTTATTCTATACGCCTGGGTTGATTAGGGGTATCCTTGTATTATTTTAGGGGTATCTTTGGTATAAAACCTAAAAAAATAAAATAAAAAATACATTACAAAAACGCATTTTTGTAACACCTTGTAAAATCGTGTCCAATAGTATAGTGACACGTGTTGTATTTTAAATATAGTCTGTTAAAGACCAATAAGGACTAAAGGCGTCAACATGCTCAATCTGAGCCTCTGAGTGACGGTCCGATGTCAACATGCATAAATAACAGCATCTGAGTGACTGAAATGTCAACATGCTTGAAATTTGGCATCTGAGTGACTGATATGTCAACATGCCCAGCCTCTGAGTGACATCGGAATCAACATGCTTCTAATAAGCCTCTGAGTGATCCTTTGTGAAGTCCTAACTCTCATACGTGCCATTTGTTGGACGAGAGGGTTCAATTTTATAAATATGTGAAAGTTGGATGATGGAGGGATTAAAAGTGTCAACATGTTAATTTACCTCTGAGTGACCTTTTAACGAACCAAGAGCTCGACAATGTCCGGACATAATCCCGGGTATGCCAAATATTGGCTACGGAGGGCTAAAAGTGCCAAAAAGGTGTTTTGGAAAGGTTTAATGGGTTTTAAAAGTTAAGGGGTTAAAAGTGTCAAACTTTGAAACTGGCCAACAGGCGGTCGCGGGCAGCGACAGAACTGGCCTAGTTCTCTCGCGGGGCGCGAGAAAGGGTCTGCAGCAGAAAGTTTGGCTTGGCCTCCAAACAAAGCTCCAAAACTATTAATTCGAAACTATGGACTTGTAATTTTATTTATGATATAATATCAGTAGGACGTCAATTATATGTGTAAATTATCTTTTATGCTCCAAACAAAGTTTGTCTTGGGCATATTGGCCTACATCATATCAGATGTATATGGCATATCAGTCTGTCCCATTGGACATAAATTGGGCACATTGGCCTACATCATATCTGATGTATATGGCATATCAGCTTGTCCCGTTGGACATAAATTGGGCACATTGGCCTACATCATATCAGATGTATATGGCATATCAACTGTAACACCCTGTAAATTCGTGTCCAATAGTATAGTGACACTTATTGTATTTTAAATATAGTCTGTTAAAGACCAATAAGGACTAAAGGCGTCAACATGCTCAAACTGAGCCTCTGAGTGACGGTCCGATGTCAACATGCATAAATAACAGGCTCTGAGTGACTGATATGTTAACATGCTTAAATCATTAGCCTCTGAGTGACATCGGAATCAACATGCTTATAATAAGCCTCTGAGTGATCCTTTGTGAAGTTCTAACTCTCATATGTCCCGTTTGTTGGACGAGAGTGATTAAATCCAATAATATGTGAAAGTTGGATATTGGAGGGTTAAAAGTGTCAACATGTTAATTCTTACCTCTGATTGACCTTTTAACCAACCGAGAACTCGACAATGTCCGAGCATAATCCCGGGTATGCCAAGTATTGGCTACGGAGGGCTAAAAGTGCCAAAAAGGTGTTTAAAAAGATTTTTAGAAACTTTAATAAGTTAAGGGGTTAAAACGTGTCAAACTTTGAAACTGGCCAAGGGGCGGTCGCGGGCCACGAGAGACCAGGCCTGGGTCTCTTGTAATCAGCTATGCCTCGTTTTAGGACACTTGTAAGCTTCCTCTTACACCCCTAAACACCTGGCTTCACCTCCTTTGAGCTCTCCAACTATAAATAGGTGCTTAAGTTCACCATTCCAACTTGCACCTTTCTCATTAATTCACTCTTCTCCCTCCTCTGGAAGTTCCTAGCTAAAAAGAGCATCTAACTTAGTTCTCTTTCATTCTAGGAACCTCTTGTAAGTGTTTCTTGCTCTTGCATTTTTCGTTTATAGACTTTTATAGCCAAAAGTCAAGTGTTATACGGAAAACGCTTTGACTTTTGGTTAAGACCATTATGGTCCAGCCATTGTTCGAAATGAACATGGCTAAGTGATTGTAATAAGGTAGGTGTTAGTTCCTATAAAGGGAACCTCCTGAAGATCACGTTTGCTAGATCAATTGACGGGTCAAAGTTATGATATTAAAAAGTCAAACAGACCATTTTTCGGAAAAATCATAAAATGATCTTATATATGTTATGAAACCTGTTTTGACACTTAAACAAGTTGGTAATAATTATTAGAACATGTAAGAACATGTTCGGCTCGTCAATTTCAGTTCTAGGGTCGGTTCGCAACCGAAAGTCGCAAAGTTTGACTTCTGCTTTGACTTTCGATTCTGACCCGATTTAGGTTAGTTACCTACTAATCTAAAGTTGCATTATGATCATAATATAATGTAGCATAACCCTTTGAGGTTATATTACATGATCATAATCAGAATCCAAGTTTATGCGCAAGATCCATAATTATGCCATTTTAACCAAAAATGCCCTTTTTGCATAAAACAAGGTTTTAAATGGTAACGAACTTAAAAATGAGTTTCCTACTGATGAAATATTATAAGTAGGATTATTTGGGATGTTAAACCAAGTTATAAGCTGAATTTTCAAGCAAGTCCTTAAACTATGTCGATAAATGGCGATTTTAGCCCTTGTGGCTCATAAACTAGTTTTAATCAAATATTTTCAAGGTAAATCTTTTACCTACTAATATGTTATATTAAATAACATATCTAAGATATTTTAATTTGAACTTAACATCAGTTTTCGTGAAAATCGCACAAGGACGCCATTTTACGACATAAGCGCCATTTAGACGCATAGTATGGTTTTTAAACCATATTATTGACCAATATTTGATACCTAATGAATAAAACTTATTTTAAACATATTTACAGTAGGTACATGTTATAAACTCAGAATCCCAAATAATTTATAAACTATGTGTAAAATGACCAAAATGCCCCTTCGTTGCATAGTTTGATCATAAAAGATAATTTACACATGTAATTGATATCCTATTGATATTATATCATAAATAAAGTATTTTTCCAGAATACCTATAACTATAAAATTAAATTATATTCAAGTTCCTTTTATACGGTATAAAATTACCAAAATGCCTTTATGAGGCATAATTTCGTTTTAAAACCTTAACGAGCATATAAGTTAATATCCTACTGATATTTTAACTTATTTAAGGTATAATGGCATATAGAACTTGTCCATGACTTATCCGGTTACCCGATATCGCTAATATGCGCACGGTTACGTATATGTAACTATTTTACAGAAATTAACCGAAACGGGTTTAACCCTGTCATTTAAGTCTCAAAATCCAGAATGTTAATAGTTTACTCATATTAAACAAGTCAAGGTACTTGTTGGGATTAAATTACATTCTATCCAATCATCGTTTAATCTAGCTTCATACGTTTTGATCAAGTACGCTAGTCGGTCTAAGTCTATGACTTAAATAAGACCGTTAGTATTTAATTGGTTAGTTTATGCCATAATCCAGACTAGAGACTCGCGGTAAATGCTATCTGCACTTATTCTTTTTGTACGGCTGAGTTATTAAAAATTAAAGAAGACTAGCTCAGGTAAATACTCTCGACTTATTTCCCCTATACGGGCTTGGGTTACGGTAAATTATTACCGCTTGGTCGGAAACAGGATAATCGAACGCTGGTTCGGGGATAGTAAATCCGCATATTCTGTTCTAATCAGTTTTGTTTGATAATTAAACATCGGGGGTTAACTACCGTGTGCTGGATATCCTCGGCTCATTACAATAGAAACGGCCACGACCTTAGCGCAGGTGTAGGCATACACCCGATAAACGCTCAATTATGCATTCCACAAGATTGGGAGGAATTGACTCCTTCGTGAGTCCAAAGTGGTGTGTACGTTAATTGTGTCTCGGTCTCCGTACCGGGCCCCGTATGTATGACAAACATGTAAACCTGTTAACAAGGTTGGGCGGTCAATTAGCCCAAGTTATAAACAGATTTTGTGCTGATATGCACTTAAAACATTTTTAGAATGTTTTCAAAATGAGTCAGTTGGGTGTATTTATCAGCGAAAGCTACGTATTTTCAAAAGACTAAACTGCAGGTACAATACGAAAATAGGCTGGAAGTGCTCGGTAGTGATAGAGGATCTTGCAAATCCTAAATCTGCCCAAAGTCTATTTTATATTCTTTCCATGTACAATTTATGATCCGCCTGTGGATCTTCTATTACGAGCCTGTATATTATTTTGTATTTTCGAACATTCGGTTTGTATTTACTCCAAGACTTCCGCTGTGCCGTGTTTAATTGACTATGATGATTATCAACTGACGTCATGATACTCCCCACCCGGGCCCACCGGTATATGGATTTTGGATCGGAAATCCGGGGTGTGACAATTTGAGCCGTAGCCCGTGCTACGGTTGCTAAAGCATTGCGTCCGCCCCTGATGACACACATTTTGTATACGATTTCTAAGAAATATATAATGACACATATCATAATTTGGAGTGAATTAAGTGAAAAGGAAATTGCTCAAAGTATATTAATTCTCTGCTTTTCTTGTCAATGATATAATTAATAAATCTTAACAAATATATATATAATATATGGGGTTCTAGTGTGAATATTAGGTTGAGAGTGAATTATGTGAACTAATCTGAGCCATTAGATTATATCATTTAGAGATTTTTAGACAATGGCAAGATTGTAATTATAATGTTGTAACTTCCCTTTAAATTAATTGACAGAAGGGTATTTGCGTCTTTTATAAATTGCATTTATTAAACAATATAATCAAAATTCCTAAAATCTTGCTAGTTTCCATATATACAAGATACACAATTGTTAGTGTATACACATGTGTACAGTCTCGATAGTATCAGTTTATACAAGATACACAAATGATAGTTTATACACGTGTATAGTCTCGCTAACTATCAATTTATACAAGATACACCGCTGTTAGTTTATACACATGTGTACAGTCTCGCTAACTATTAGTTTATACAAGATACACAGTTGTTTGTTTATACAGACGTGTACAGACTTTTAATACATTTGTGTATTTTGTAGTCTACGACCTAGTTTCGTTAGGAGTTTCATATACGGTTTGAATCCAGGAGGGACAGTTGGTGTCTTGTACCTAGTTCGGTAGGAGTTTCATACACGATATTAGCAACTGATTCTACATGAGTTTAAAATAATGGAGAAGTAATTAAAAATGTGTGTGAGAGAGAGAGAGAATAAATAGATGAGAAAATGAAAGGATTTTTATTAAGAGAAAGAAAGAGAGAGCTAATGTCAATCTTACTCTTTTAATCTAAAAAATAATCAATGGTCAAGATTAGTTCACTCAGTTCATTTTCAAGAACTTGTTTACAAATGATCCTAATCCTGTATATATATATATATAACATATATATAATATATATATATATATATAGGGTGAGGTTCTAGAGTGAACATTAGTGTATTTGTGAACTGAGTGAACAAATCCTGGCTATTGATTTACATCATCAAATCGTAAAATACACAAGTGTATTTTTATCATCAAATCTTAACCATTGATTTACACTTGTGTATTGATAATCAAGGGGTAGGATTTGTTCACACAGTTCACTATCAAGGGGGCTGTTCACAAATAAACCTAACCCTTATATATATATATATATATATATATATATATATATCTATATATATATATAAATGATAGATAGAAAACCCTTTTAATTGAGAAAACTCAAGAAACTTTAAGCTCTTGACAAATTTTTTTGAAAAAAATCACATTTAATATACATATTTTAAGGGTTTTGAAGGAAAAAAAAATCAAAAAAGCACCGACTAGGTTTAAAAAAGAAATAAAACAAGTTTTTGTGTAACATATGTTACAATCGTGTTGCGCAAAACTTGTTTATTTTTTAAAAAAATATCCACTTGGAGCTTTTTGATTTTTCCCCCTCAAAACCCTTAAAAACATGTATATTATATGTGTGATTTTCTTAAAAAAATGTCGGATCTTAGAGTTTTCTGGGTTTTCTCAATTAGGAATTTTTTGTTTTTTAGTTTGTTTATAGAAAACCATAAATTTGTTATTTAAATCCATGGAATCTTTTATTTTTGTTTTTGATGTTTAAATTTATGGAATCTTTACAGTGTTTAGCTAAAACCATAAATTTGTTATTTAAATCCATGAAATCTTTTATTTTTGTTTTTCGTTTTTGTTGTTTAAATTCATGGAATCTTTAGAATGTTTAACTATATTAGGTTTGGGTGGCATACAAATCGAAATTGTTTGAAAAAAAAATTACCTAACTAGAGATACTCTATTGTATCTTATCTTTTAACATAGTTGGTCCGGCCTTATAGTTTAGAGTCGCTTAAACGGCCAAATAGCTTATTAGAGTCGCTTAAAAGTTTTAGAGTTATAACGCTAATGTTTACATTTGATACAGTTCTATACTTTTATTGCATTATTGGAAGTCCTAAAAGTTGGTTGATCTAGTTGCACTTATTCTTTAGCTTCTTTTCCTTCGTCAACCCCAACTTATTTTAGAAGTGTTAAATTTGTTTATTTAGAATTATTCAAACTTGAAGTACTTTGACGTAGAATATCTAATTGTTGGAACAAACAAAAAAGGATAACGAAGAGATGAAAGTTAAACTAAGATCAAGTGACGTCCTCTTCCAAGTTCGAATTTTAGAAGTTATGGTTGGGCATTAGTTTGGGGTTATTGTCTTAAAAGGCGATAGTGTAATGATAAAGTGCTTTTCATCTATTCAAAATGTAGAAGGTTCAAATCCTAAAAATATATATATTTTAGAAGTAGTTTAGTTTGTGATTAAAAAAAAGTTTGAGATTGTTGATGATGGATCATACATTTACTCAACCTCAACTCAACTTTGAATGGCGAACATGTCAACTTCATAAAAATATAAATTAAACAATAATTTATGTCGGGTTTATTTGCGGAGGCTCAGGCCGTTTTCAAAAATCACAAAATTTTTTTGCCCTGTGTGAGATAAAAAATTTGGGCCTATTCGAAAATCTCCATTTAATATAAACTCATCAATCCACTAAAATCTAAGTGGATGTAATTTAAATAGTTATTTTTAACTAAGTTTAAGAAGTAATTTATTTATTAAAGAGAAATATGTAGTTGACAAAATAAAGTATTAAATGTCACTAAAAAACAAAAAATAAGCTAAAATAAAGAATTTGGAGACGCCGGGATTAGAACATGTCTCCTTGTTGTTTAAGCAAGACAATAATCACTAGTATAAGGGCTCATTTATGTTATTTCTTGATTCAGTGCATATATATTCTATCTTATGCAACATAAATTCTATACAAATTAAAAAGATCTGGTCCCTCAAAGGTTGGGCATTGTGCCGTCGCCCACCTCGCACCCTTACGGGTCGGCCCTGCAGAGGCTAGATTTGAGGAGGTATGGTCCCAGATAACCATACCTTTGACTACATTTTACAAGGATAATCTAGCATTCAACATGCAATGGTGCGCCTTCCTTACAGACATCAGGTCATACAATGAGCCTTGCGCACTCAGCGCAACGGTGAATAGACCAACAACATCAGGTCATACAATGAGCCTTGCGCACTCAGCGCAACGGTAAATTAGACCAATAGCTTCTAGTCACACAACGAACCTTGTGTACTTGGCACAACGGCAAGTTAGACTCATGCGCACAGACTACTAGACCCTACGCGTGTCAACAACCCTCTTAAACATTAATCCTAAAACCTTGCAAGGACAAGACACACATGAGAACACCTCATAGTTTTGGAACAAAAGGATAAAACCCTTGACACCCTGCGCTGGCGGGAAAAACTCTGACAGCCTCGCAGAACGGGTAAGCACTAAGAGATGTTGGCCATACTCCAGGGTACAAAGTGGCAGAGGGTGACGTAGGGTCGCTCGGCAGGTTGCGTGTGGCAGTGTCTCAGTCGTCAAACCTCACACCAACCATATCTTCGCCAGTGACTGTTCCACCTTCTCCGTTTTCTGCTGGCAACAGGCCTGACACTAGAGAAAGTCACCTTTACACGTGGCACCACTCAACATCCGACATGACACGCTATCTAACAGTAGACATTAATCCTTCTACAGGGAGCATTTAATTTCTAACACACAGGACAAAACGAATGTCTCTAGCTGTATGGGCCGGGCCCAAGGCCCACCAACATATCTCCTGAACATACCTTTTCGGCTATAAGTAAGTATCAAACCTCGAGGTAAGGGGATGCTTTTCCATAAGTGCTCACACCTTCTCACACTTGCAATTTACTTGCTTACCATCCTCAGATACTTATTCTCAGGCCGGAGTGCGGTCACGGAGAAAACCACCATTTTCCCCGTGGTGAGACTAACGGCGTTGCTAGTTTTACGGGCCAGCTAGAGTGAATAACCCTGTGAAGTGGAGTGGACGGGAAACCCTTATGCAGAATCACCCTGGTTGCAACTTACATATCTCAGGATATCCCTAGGTTCAACCAGTGAGTCTTCAAGATTGTGCAAAAATTATGGCCCAACTTGCGCGTGAAGTAGGAGTTCTAATGGTTCTCACAACTCGTGGTGTTTTTTAATTAAACTGAAGCCTTTATATATATGGTAAGGATCCGTAGGAATCACCCTTTATTGCGGAGAACCATAAGAATCAATGGAAACACAACCAAAATTACTTAAAAAAGCTTAAAAAACACACAATTAAAAATCACAACATTTTATTTATAATTTTTTATAAATTGCAATTTAATTGTTAAAAAAACATTTTTAGCCTTTAGTTTTGGGGTTTAACTTTATGGTTTAGTTTTTAGCATTTAACTTGGGTTTGGATTTTAGGTTTTGAGGGGAGGGGGATTATGGTTTTTGGGGGGTTATTGGTGGGGTATAGTGTCTTTTTTAGGTGGGGGTGTTTAGGTGGTGGTGGATGTTTAGGTTTTTGGGTGATGTGGGGGTGAGTTTATTTTGGTTGTGTTCACATTGGGATTCTCATGATAAAGGAGGTTCTCGCATGAACCCTACCCTACTACTACTACTACTACTACTACTACTACTACTACACACACACACATATATATATAGTTAGGGTCGTCTGAGAAGCACTAGGCTAATTGAGAAACTTGAGAAGTATTTTTGATCACACATTTTTCCTAAGCTTTTCGTAATATATACATATGTATAGTTTAAAATTGACTATATACATATATGTATAATTTAAGACTTGACAATATACATATATGTATATACTCAATTTTAAACTATACATATGTGTATATTACGAAAAGTTTAGGGAAATTTGTGGTTCAGAATACTTCTTAAATTTCTCAAATAGGATGGACTTCCCTTAGTATCCCACCCTAGACACACACACACACACATAGGGTTATAGTAAAATGAAAACTTATACGACTTGTGAGAATTTAGAAAATTTGGCCTTACGTAAGGCTTTTTCAAAAATCCTTAAAAAATCAATTTTCGAAAAAGAAAAAAAAACAAGAGCAGCCTTAAATGCTATAAAAAGCTGATGTCAATAGTTTGTAAGGGATCGAAAACACCACTTTGATTTTTTTACGGCTGTTTTTGTAACATTTTAATCTAAGGGTGTGAAAAATGGGGGTCAAAACTCCATGAGAAGGCTGAGTTCTTTAAGTTCTTACAACTCGTAGGGGTTTTCCCTCGATTCAAATCCTATATATATAAGTGAATTATATAGAGAAATCTCACTCTAGTTAAAGAAAGTCAAGAAACCTAATTGTGTGGGTGGGGATGTTCACGTCAAAAGTGAATCTGATGGAAGAAAGGGTATATTCAGTATTTTACATTGGACAAGTAGAAGAATTGTAAGAGGTAGGTACTCCACTATGTTGTCAGTTTTTGTATAGTTGGGAGCTGCAAAGACAATAAAAAATTATGAAAACAAATAAAAATAAGTGTGTGTCACATCAAACCTTTATAACTTGATCTTTTTCATTCTCCATAGGATATTGAAATTGCCGGTTCATAACCAGCCTCCCTATTTCGACATAGGTTTAAAATAACGTTTTTATATTTAATATTAAACTTATTCCACATAATCCATAGATTTCCTATACCCCTATACCTGTAATGTAACATTAATGATTTTACACGTACATTTTATCACACTGCATTACATTATTTTCTTTTATAATTTTGAAAAACTACAAAAGAAATTGGTAAGACATCCGTATATTACAAAGAAATCCATAAACACTAACTATACAAATTAATGTAATAATGATTTGAGATTAAATATTTATTAGTTTCCCTTTAACACCTTTTTTTCTAATTTGGTGGTAGATGCCTTTTTTTCCCTGCATTTCAATAAAATCAATAATCACATGTGCTCATTTTTATCTGTTTTGTTGCTTTTCTTCACTATCAACAAGCACGAAGGTTATAACAAGTTACACTTTTTTTCAAGGGATCCAACAATATAAAGTATTCATGTACAATGTACAGTTTTAGAATTACTCAAAATGCAACACACATGTACATTTTTTTATACACATCAAATATTAATGTAACTTTTTTTTATGTAAAAATGAATTCAACTAAAAAACCAAAGAACAAAAAATGTAACTTTTTGCGGTTTCTTGCATCGTTGACGGGTTGATAACTAGATGGACAGTTGGTATCTATGAATGGATAATTAGGTCGTACGGTTATTATTAAAAACAATTCTTAATTGTTATTCAAATCTAATAATACCAAGGTCATGTCTATGTGGTGTTTTAAATAATTAAACAACGTTTTGTGTAAACCTATAATTTGAATCCTTAGTGGAAGTTGCTCTTTTCCAAATTTGATAATTTTTTCTAATATAGTTAATTGCTTTCTTGCAACCAAACAAATAAACAAAAGATTTTGCTTTAGTATTAGTAGTTAAATAGAAAACTTGATTGACCACCAATTCCCTTTGGAGACGACTCGACTTCCTTATACCACACTTTTAACTTGTGTTTTTATTAGTCCACGACAGCTAAATCAGCCGACGACCTGGACCACCCGTATTCGCCTGGAGATTTCTTTTCGCAATTGCGGCGTAAGATGACACTAGCGCAGTTCACAGTGCGCGTCGGCTTATACACGAGACCTGAGACCATTACATCGCTTTATAAGGATGGACAATAGTTGTTGATAAACCCACACTCCTCGGGTTTTGGGCTGTGATTGCCGATGGTCCCTTGGATGATACATTGTCCAAAGGGAGCGTCACCGCTATTGTTGATCCTCTTTGCATGTCACATTGTATACAAGTCTACTTAGGGGTGTTCAAAAAAAATTACCGGAAACCGAATACGAAATATCCGAAAATCCGTATCCAAAATATCCGAAATTTTAGATATCCAAAAACCGGATACTCCGAATTCTCGGATTCGGATGTTAATTTCCAAAATTTTGGATTATCCGATATCCAAAAATTAGTATTCTTTTAATATATATATATATATATATATATATATATATATATATATTGTGTGTGTGTGTGTGTGTATGAGCCATGGTTTTAACAAAAACGCTTGAGGCGTGCGCCTCGGGACGAAACGGCCAAAAACACGAGTCTGCCTCATGGTGTTTTTAATATATATGTGCCTCAGAAGGGGGCGCAAGCACTAAGAAAGCTGCACTTCAGGGGATTTTAATAGTTGTTTTTATGTTTTTGACTTTTTTGGTCAATTTCAAGCATTTCATGTCTTTTTTATATGTGTTTTTATGAATCAGATGATGAAATTAGTTAGTATTATTATTTTTATAATACATATAATTTTTATATTTATTTATTATTACCGCCTCAGCCTAACGCCTCATTTCGCCTCGTGAGGCGGCGAAGGGAAAACGCCGAGAAACTCGTTTCCGTTCTTTTAAACCTTGATATGAGCACTATGTTTTGTTTAAAATATAATAAACAATAGTAAATAATTGGATTCAGATGTTGATTTATGAATGTTTTTTGTTTACAATGTTGGAATTTGGAAAATCGAATACAGGTTTAGTTTTAATCTATGGACAATATAGATTTTTTGATTTTCTTTTATACATTCAAATATCCGTTTGGATATCCGAATATCCGAAACTTCGGATACGGATTCGGATATCCATATTCACTATCCGAAATTTTCGGGGATATTCGGATATCCGAAAACCGGATAATCCGACCTTGAACACCCCTAAGTCTACTACTCGCACCTTTCAGTATAGTGTCTTTTAGTTTTTCAACTCCTTTAATAATGTTAAAATTAGATGTCAAACTTGATTCTTAAATGAACACTAAAACTTGATTAGTTGATTGAAACTTTATTGACATAGGTATTGTTGTAATTTAGGATAAAAGGAAGCTGAATAAGATAAATCGAAAGATACAAGGAACGGAGAATGATGCTTGTGTGTTTGTTTCGTGTAGGATGATGAGAAAAATATAAACACATAAGATCTGCAATGGAAATACAAATGTATTTTTGGTGATTATCACTATTGAAGATCATCACATATATATACGTACAAATGGTAGTTGGTTGGCGCCAATAAAACAACATATCAGTTGACACATACCCATTGGAGTTAACTGCCAATATTAACTGTCATTAGTTTTACACCTATAATTAAAAATCTATGTTTCGTATCAAATGTGTTACATAATAACAATTGTAATACTTAATAAACTAAGTTAAGTTTATCTAATTAACATACTCCCCTAAACTTGACTTAGTTTAGGTGTAGCCTTGGGCAAGGTTTTGTGTGCTTCATAAAGTGCTTGAATAACCCTCTGAAAGAATAAGTCTTGGGCAAGGTTTTGGATCATTCTAGTTTCCTCCCATGAACAAAGAATAAGTCTTGTGATCTTGTTCCTCATTTTCTGCATAACGGTTATGCCTCCTGCCTTCATTGTGCCTTAACGTTTCTGCTGATTGTCTTGTGATATCTTGATTTACAATTGTCGTCTCTAAATTGGTATCTTGTGTACCTGCAGAGATGTTATGATTCTGCCCCATCCTTTTTATTTGTTGGTATTCCCTAAAGTTATATTCTAGAGCATCCGAGTATTTTGCATATACCATCCTTAGTGTGTAGCCATCATGCCAGTCTAACCCTAAATCTTTTTCAATGAGAACCCATAGATTAATTCTCTGTAAAAGCCTCATTTCCTCCTTCTCTCTTTACCACTAAATAAAGATCTATTAATTCAACTTTTTTTCCCATTTTCTAAGGTTGGTGGAATAGGCCTTATATTACTTAAGATAATCATTTAGAAACCATAGCAACATTAGATTGAACTTATGATATAGATTGAACCGAAATGCTTGTCAGCATCTTTTAATAAATTCAATAGAGCCATATAGTGATTGATTGATCTAAATTCTACAGCATCAATAATGTGATGCTTCAGGTCTTTATCTTGTGTGGATGTTAGTGTAAGTGTGATAAAATACGTGTCCAAATAGTCCTTTGAATGATAGAGATGTCATTTTTTGTAGTGCAGACTTTCTCCTTATCCCTTTTTAGTTCTCTTGTTCAATTAACTGATTTTCATTTAAGGCTCTTGATAGTATCGGTTCATGTTAATTGATTTTACTGTGTATGTATCACCATCAATTTAGCCACGTACCCTTGAAGCCTTAATTGATCAAGACTTAATACATGACTGTCTATATTGGGTGTCTAGAAAACACTAGGCATCTTTAGGATTTCATCGTGAGTTGTTAATTCAATTGTTCTATTCCTCTTATGAAGTGAATTTTTGAAATACTGGTTCTAGTTTCAACCCCAAATGATTTTTTTGTACGTTTAAACAATGAAACATTACCGGCATAGTGGCGTTTAAATTGATTTTCACATACCAGACTTCTAACTCTCAGAGACCAAAAGTTTTTTCGAATATTCTTGTTTGCAGACTAGTTTCGGTGTTCCTGTATTAATTGCTTGTCTTATCAGACTTGATGCTTCATTACATTCTTTGATCTTGCAGAATTCCAATCAAGTGATCGGGTTTGTCCCCTCCAATTCTCCATGTACAGCGAATTGAGTATAGTCTCTCTTTGAAATTGATAAGTTTGAATTTCCCTAGGATGGCACTGGTTTTGCGCTGATACGAGTCTCTTGGAATTTAGGATCAAAGGCAACGGATGTATGGAAAGATACAAGGATTGGAGAACGATCTTTGTGTGTTTGTTTTGTGTAGGATGATAAGAACACAAACACATAAGATTTCAATGCAAATACGAATGTATTTTTGGTGATTCTCATTATAGTAGATCATCACATATATGTATGTTCAAGGGGCAGTTGGTTGGCGCCAATAAACCGACATATTGATTGACACATACCGATTGGAGCTAACTGCCAATACCAACTATCATCAATTTTACACCTATAATTACATGCCATCATCTTTCTCACCACCCCCTAACTACCATTTCTCCATCTACATACATCTTAGATACATGATAAATAAAATATTTAAATTCACAGGCTTAGAAAGCACACATAGATTTTCTTTATTACAAGTTAGCATAACTAACATCAGTACGCCAACTTGAGAATATATGTATTTCTCATCATGTTTACAGGGGGATTACGTACTATCATTATGTGTACAGTTTGTTACATGGTTTGTTAGTCAGGATTTACCATATGCTGGTGTATTACTGTCATCATGTTACATGTAATGTACCTCTTTCAGACTAACCCTAATACAATGTATTAGTATATCGTATTCGTTCATGGTCAATGTGTTGATACAGGCCTTCATAGATTCTTTCCTTTATATATTATATATTCAGGACGTCACCTCTATTAGAATACATACAATTGGCAATTCCAATATTAGAGGATCGCTTTGTGCTTGATCAAAATTTTACCTCTTTCTTTGCACAAAGCTTCATGATGACAGAGGCCAGCCGTTATCAGTTAAACAAGAGAATATGACCAGGGTTCACCAGGACAACTCTTTATGGAAGATTCTCTCAGTTGTTCAAGCTTCTTTTTCACTGCCTCCATAGTAGGCCTTTTTTTGCCCTCTAGCTCAATACAGTCTTTTGCAATCTTGGCAATAGAATCAATATGGTCACTGATCCCATCTTTCTTCACTTGATCGTCAAGAATTTCAATTAAGCAACCCCTTTCTAGTGATATAACAAAAAACATTGCCAAACCCAAGTCACTTTCAGTTCCATCATGTGAAAAGACCTTTCTGCCTGTGATCAGCTCTACCAGAAACATGCCAAAACTATACACATCACTCTTCTCTGTCAAAATTCCTGATCGGAAGTATTCAGGATCTATGTACCCAAGAGTTCCATGCACCAATGTTTGTATGTGAGTTTGATTTGTAGGAATGAACCTTGAGATTCCGAAATCAGAAACTTTTACAGTGTAGTCATCAGTCAAAAGTATGTTTGATGATTTAATGTCTCTATGAATGATTTGTGTGGTTGAGTGCATATGAGCAAGGGCTTTTGCAGTCTGTGTAGCTATGTTTAGTCGCCTTTCGAATGTCATGGATGATGTATAGTTTTTTTCATGTACGTGATGGAAGACGGTCTTGTTGGTTACAAATTCATAAACTAGAAGAGGAGTCTGTGTCTCTAGGCAACAACCCAAGAGTTTGACTATATTTGGGTGGCTAACTTCTGATAGCATGATAACCTCATTGATAAATTGTTCGATCTGGCTCTCATCAATAGACTTAGATTTTTTAATGGCAACCACAGTATCATCTTCTAATTTACCTTTGTAAACTATACCATAGCCTCCTTGACCTATGACATTGGTTTTGTGAAAGTTATCGGTTGCTTTTTCAAGAATTTTTGCTGCAAAAATCTTGGCCATGCTGGAAGGTTGTTTAGATTCAAACAGAATTTTCTGCAAAATTAAGCCGCCATTTTTCTTGAAAAACAGCTCCCTACTCTTTATTGCCCTCCTTTGTTTGAGCCCCCAACATAAGATAAGTGTTAAAACAACTGAAGCTGCTGGGCCTGTGCCGAACCCTGTCAATCAATAGAATTTTTATGAGAAAACAGTACTTATTATACAACAAGCTCATACTCATAAAAAGCCATGATAGCTTAACATACAATTATTGCCCAGAATTGGTATTCAAAGTGTTATTAACAATAATAAAAAAACCAGAATTGAGATTTTTATATTAGGCTTCGTAACCTTGTGAACGTTTACATGCGACTGGATATATAGCGACTATCCCATACGTGGCGTCGGTTCACCAATCAACACATATATGTACAATACAGTTTCTAAGTTACAAACCTTACACAATGGACTCCCCACCCCAAGCTATTTACAATAACATAATGACTCTAAACTATAACTTATACATATATACACATTTGACCCATAATTTTACTTAGGCGAGTGATCGGCCGGATTATGTCCAAGAACAGTTATGGTGGACTCAACTTGAACCTGGTTAACGTCAATAAGCGTGCTACCCATAAAAAGCGTTGATTATTAAAATACACAAGCCTTGATCTGGTGTTGACTTCTGATATTAAGTTATATCATATATGATAAGCTTGTTCAAATGCATGATTTCTTTGATAGTAGGATATTAATAAAAACAAGGAGACTAGCAAGGGGTTACTTGTATGAATCTATATGAGAAAACGTTCAAGATCGCTAGTGTGGATAATCAAGTCGTCTAAGTACATATGAATGACCACTTAGCGTATATTTAGATACGACACCACTTATAGATGGGCACTTTTGTTCTGATCTGTATAAAGAAGGTTAACTTCAATTTTTATATAAGGGATTCATACCACTTACACAAACCAACTTGCATGCCCAAGACTCGAATCTATATGAACGCTTAAGAACCAACTAGTTTGAGCACTAGTCTACCCCTCACATGATACCAAAAACAAAGCTATATATCACTACTACTCAAGGTAAAGTCTTTTGAAAAATGAGTGTGTACTCACCAATGTATAAGAAATTTCTAAGTGACTTAGCTGCTTCTGATCGATAAAACCACTTCCGTGCAATGAACCATCACCACTCATCCCATTGGGGCATTGACAGGTGAAGCTCCCAATCGTGTTAACACAACCATATATGCAAAAGGTTTGAGTTGTTTCACACTCATTAATATCTGAAATATATCACAAACTGGCTTCAATATCGCGTGGATTTACTAATATTCATGGTGTTAACTAAACATAAAACAACACTTACCTTGACAACCATCCGTGAGGTATGGGTTTCCTTTAAAACCTTTAGCACAACGACAACTGTACCCCCGGTGATCTCGACCAAAATCTGAATTAGAGTCAACACATACACTATTTTCTTTACAAATATAACTTGTTTTGTTCTTCGTTGCTTCTTTACAACTAGTGTTCCCAACTGACCATTCAAGGGCTACTAGAAAAGACCTATTCTTCATGTTATCAAGATCTTTTTCTTGAAATATGTACTGATGTTTATGAGCAAGAAATCCATATGTACAGTTATTAAAACTCCAATTTCCTACTTTCCTTGTGACTCTTTGTGCTAGGATACGAAACTCCGGTGGCAAATAAGGAATGGGTATTTGCATGCAACCTTGGCCAGAACATGAACTATTTGCTAAACTTTTGCAGCTGCTCCTTGATCTACATCCGGTTATGTCGCGTTGACCATCCATGTCCATGAGGCTGGCTTTAGTGCTACACCCAACTGTAGTAAGGAGGTTGAGTGTGCTTGATATTTGGAACCTAGACAGCCTGATTTTGGGTTGTGACCAGCTAACACTGCGCGTGCTATTGTAACAATGATGGGCCATTGGCAACAACCATGCATAAGACCATTGTGTAGTGATATGTTAAAGGTTTAAAATTGGTATACGAGATTCTTAATGTCGTACAATTTACCTCGTAGGTTTCACTCAAGCTGCAGTTCTTTCCTATACCGAATGGATATGGAATTGTAATGTTCCCACATTTATCTGGGCAGCCAGGAAGGGACTGAGCTACTTGGGATGCTGCTTTTGTTGCGGACAGTATCACGATCAGTATCACATTAATCCAAAGCAGCATCACCACCGCGGATTAGTTACTCAAGAAATATATCCCTTTGCTTATAACTTGTGGGATAAACGTTAATATAGCTAGTAAATGACGCAACGGATTATATGTAATATGTGCATACCCTTTGAATTACACTCATATATTGTGTTTAAGGTTGTTTGGAAAAACCGAAAGAGAAACAATGATAGTTACAATGTTGCTTGGTTGGTTTTTTTGTATTATTTTTGGCTAGCCATAAAGTGTTAGGATTTTGTTCTGTGTTGGCCATCCAACAGCTACAAGGTAGATTTGAATTTTATTTGTGTGGTTTTGTATATATGCGTATGTAATTTTATCTGTAGGCATAATTAACTTTGAGTTGGTCCATGAAGATAGAACATGAATTCGAACCTTTGTGTAACACAATATAACTCAATATGCCAACGCTATCACCAATAAATCTTGACAACTAGAAAACTAATATTGTAAAAGCTTAGGAATTCACTACAAAACTAAAATGTCGCCCTAATGCCCACGATCTGGCGACATCTGGGCGCTAGCGTCGAATTAGCAACGACGACATATTGGCGATGATGTGTCGCCACTATAGGTATTAAAGGTGATTTTTGGGGTATTAGTGGGGAGAAATGTCACTACTACTACTATTGGTCCAAATCCTTGTAGTGTTTCTCTTTTATATTGAAAATGTATATCCAATATGAAGGATTAAGTTATTTTACAAATGAGTCTTAACATACAAAATACCCGAAGTGAAAGAATAATTTTTTTTTCTGAATTTTTTTCCCATCATATAAGCATGTGTTTTAGTCTCAGAATAAAAAATCGTGATTTTTGCGGTAGTAGAGTAATTATAATTACTCTACTTTACAACATAAAAAGATGTGATTTTACACTACTAGAATAATTATGTAATTTTGTAGATTAATTATATTACTCTACAAAATTGTAGGGGTAATTACAATTACCCTACAATAATTACTCAACTACTATAAAATCACGATTTTTTTTTACATTTTGCAATTAAATATCATTCTTAAGTAGTAGGGAAAAAAATCAAAAAATTTCTTTTTCATTTTCCTTCAGTTCTTACATTCAGAATATTTTATATATTAAAATCCATTGGTATTTAATCTTTATTAGTAAATATGAAATAGCAGGTTCAGACATCCCTTTTTGCTTCTTGAAAACCAAAATTCTTAACTAGATTCATGGAATTTTACTTTAGTCTGGGGCTTTTGATAGGGATGATAATGAGTTGGGTATGGGTCATGTAGCCATATTCATACCCGGTTGTAAAGTCTTATCTCATACCAAGCCCATTACCGTCGGGTATTTGATGGGTATTTACTCGTCGAGTGTCGGGTATACCCGTTAGGATTTTCATGTATATGTTTTTTACTTTCCTTTATATTTTTTGTGTTTTAAAAGACGTATATTATACATTAAATTATCATAAATAACATAATAGCATCATCACCTTAATAATATTTGATGTATTTAAAGATGTAAACATATTATAATATGAATCTCAAAAAGTAATTTTGTATTTCATAACATGTAAATATAAATTTTTCCATCAAAATATATATTTAAAATGAAACCTTTCAAATAATAAAGCTACAATAATGAAAGATTACTAAACTATAGTTAAAGCAAATAAATATAAAACTTAAACGTTTTCGGGTATATACTTCTGGTAACCAGGTATATAGTTTCGAGTAATCAGGTCGGGTATCATCAAATACACGTCCTAAACCCGCAAAATATTTTTTTCCATACCCATACCCGACCCATTACCTGTCGGGTATCGGGTTCACCCGTCCCAAATTTTGAGTTTCGGATATACACACCGAGCTCAGGTATTTTTGCCATCCTAGCTTTTGGTGGATTAAACATTTAAAACACCCCAACCCAACACATAATGGTTGACGTGTCACCTTCAAAATATTATAAACAAACGCATAATTTCATAATAAGGTTTAACAGATATCTTTATATGGATTGCAAATATCATTTGGTACATCTATTCAAATAAGAAATTCAAACACGACTGAACTAATCGGAAAACTATTAATAACTAGGTTTTACATCCTGTGCGCGTTGCGACACTCTAATCCGTGTCCGACCACGTGGTCCAAGGAAAACATGTCAGTCGAATAATGCCATTGTTAAAAGCATTCACTTGTGCGTTGTGCAGGGAACAGGCCTGCCTGTTTTGAAAAGAAAAATGGAACTGACCCATTTTGCAAAGATAAATGAGTAATGTAGGTAAGAGCCTGATCGAGATTCTAAAATCGAGCCATATATATTGTGTATACTAAAACCATAGGTTAACTTTTCTAGTAAAAGATAATATATAGAACCTTAAAATGCATTAGGAAGTTGTTGCCCTTACAAAAATTAGCCTTCTAATGCTTATAATCAGGGGATTCAAAAAATATGTTAATCCTCGTTTAACTACAGCTATACCTTTATTTTTGCTTTCTTTGATTAGTTACAACCATCCTCTTTTTGCCAAGGCAATTACATTAAAGTAAAATCACCCGTGGGTCAACTTTGCAAATAAGATTTATAAATTAGTACAATTCAAAACATTACCTATGAATGGGTCATTTGTTTTCAAAATTAGATCAATATAACAATAATATTATTGTTCATATAGTAATATTAGTGTTTGTAATGATAGTTAACACATAAATTATTCGTAAACTTTTTTCGTTAGTTAGACAGTACCATAGGTCATTAATTGTTAGATTCTTGCACTATTTCGGAGGCCTTCATAGGATTGTTAACAATCTTCATCACTTTAGCGCTGTTAGACAGATGCCAACCTTTAGCGCAACACCCACAAAACCCCAGATTAATTTGATTTGAAAGGTGGATTCAAACAAACATGGTAACAATCAAAAAGCTTTTTAGTAATTTAAGTAGGGTAGGGTTTGCTATTCAGAAGGGGGTGTTTAGCAACTTGTTGCCCGTCTACATGCCATTAATCTGTAATCGTCTTTGTCGTAACCATAAGTTAAATACAGTAATTCTAAACCGATTTAAATGATTAGTAGCTTAATAATGTTGCAATGTCAACTTTTGGAGTATGATATCTCATCAAATATATACAGCATTTCATATTAATTGTGAAGGACATACCAAAACGTTTGCATGGTGCATCAACTGAGCTTTATTTTCATAGAGAAAAGAAGTATATTAATAGGAGTTGCCTAAAATATAAGCATCAAATCCTAGTTTGGATACTTAGGTAAAGTTGTTAGCTAAGGAAACATACCAACCTTTTGAAGTGGGATTTGCTATGAGATAAATCATTTGCTTAAGTGATGTAATCTATTAAATTAACAACATACTGTTTCAAACTAAAATTTTA
Organism: Scalesia atractyloides; assembly: GCA_947069175.1. Lineage (NCBI taxonomy): Eukaryota > Viridiplantae > Streptophyta > Magnoliopsida > Asterales > Asteraceae > Scalesia > Scalesia atractyloides. Next base: position 1,461,398 of record CAMTDV010000026.1, on the reverse strand, counting down.
TAAAAAAAAATCCAGATCGTAATAAACATACCCAACTATTTATATAAACTAAAAAGAAGTCTGGTTCCATCGATTTGTATCTTGAATATATCTAATGTAACAGGTCAATACACCTTCTTGGACATCTTTAGTAAGTCCTGGAATTGCTATTCAAGGTAAACAAAAAAGAAAATACCAAACTTATATTAATGAGGATAGATTTTCAAGTAACTTTACCAAGCCACATAACCCGACCGTCGGCACCCAACTGGTAAATTATGGTCTCCATAGTTAAAAAAAACCATTTGCTTGAACCCCTGCTTGGATTTCAGTAACCAAAAGGACCAAACCACTATCGTGAAACCAAATTCTAACCTCAAAGGCAGCATTTAACAGACTCATGAGGTTCAGAGAATGCAAAAAAAGGCTTAGGAAGCCACCATGGCTTCAATAGGGATTGCAGGCGATAATTTGCCATCCTCCATGGCTGCTACGCCATGGCGACATACTGACCCAGTTTTGATAACTCATCACAGCCTCATGTGTACCAGGGACCAATTATAGGGTTTAGTATAGTAGATCCAAAATTAAAAAAAAAAACACAAGAAAATTATGCCCCAATACGAAGATTTAGGGATTACTATCCTAAACCCCAACAGACATATGCCCCCAAAAGAACTATTCATCCATAATGCTCTTTAACATGAATATGCATTGTGGTGTTGCATTTTTTTTCCACAACACATTAAGGCGAATTCATGTATTTGCACTTTGCAATCATTCAAGTTTGTGGTGACATGCATGCTATATGTAGTTTAAACACTATCTACTACTTCATGATTCATGAGTGAGGTTTAGAATGCCACATGGAAAGTTGGTGTTAATCTTATATTTGACTGAGAATAATGTATATTATGCCTTAAATATTTTGAAGTGAATCTCATACAACATTTTTATTGTAGGGGAGAGTCCACGGAGCATGATACTCCAATCTTGATAGTGAAGCCAAGCATTCCTCTGTTTTCTTTGCGTATGTTTCCTTATTTCCCATATTAGTTTCATCCACTTGATAAACGTTTAGAATGCTAACATCAATAACATCAACTACATGATCATGTAAGCAAATTTATGAAGCCAGGCCTGTAAGTTTATAAGTTTATGATCCGGGAACACAAAAAATGGCTTAAAGTAAGCACAACCATGCTTGTAAAGAAGCAGGACCATGCTCGAAATACATGGCCATGTTTCAAAAGAAACACAACCACGTTCCTGGTCTGCTTGACAACATTGTTCACCATTTTAACCATTTCGATTCCATTAGTTCCCAAACTACTTCTTCTTAAAGAAATTCATAGTTATCTCTAAAAGTTCAAGCTCTATGTGGCTCAGAGCTTCACATCATGGCTGCAAGGCGAGTTGCAGGTCAAAACCTACCATCCGCCATCTTCACCAATTGTCAGAATTATTTTGAATTCCTCATAGACAAGCCACAAAACCCATAATCACAGTCAAGTGACCATAATTAGTTGTGTGAAAATGTTGAACTCACCACAGGCAACAACCTAGTGTCACAACAAACATGAAATCAAAGATACAAAAGCCCTAAATTTTCCACACAACAGACCATACCAAAAATGAAATCATAGAATGAAGAAACCCTAATTATTAAACCCATCCAAAAAACAAGAAAGTCGTGCAAGAAACGTAGAATCAATAGGCTCACAAAAAGATCAAAGCCAAGCAACTATAAACATAGTCGAGTACATACCAGATGCATCGACTTAAGGATCGACAAGAAACAAAAAAAACAACCAATCATTGCAACAGAGAGAGAGAGAAAGAACCCTGGATAGTGAAACAGAGAGAAAAATTGAGTGTGACAACGCTTACCGGCCGTCAGATGCACAAACCAACACCTTTATGAGTCAAGGCCGTGAGTGGTACAGCGATACGGGAAAAGTTGGCAATGAAGCGTCGATAGTAACCAGCCAAGCCAAGAAATGACCTAACTTCGGTAGGGGTACGTGGCGCTTGCCATTCCTGTACTGCCTTGATTTTTGAAGGATCGACATGAATTCCCTTGTCATTGACGACATGACCAAGGAATTGTACTTCTCCTAACCAGAATTCGCATTTTGAGAACTTAGCGTAAAGCTTTTCAGTCCTTAAGAGTGTAAGGATGAGTCGAAGGTGTCGCTCATGATCGGATTTAGACTTGGAGTAGATAAGGATGTCGTCGATGAAGACTATGACGAAACGGTCGAGGTAGGGTTTGCATACCCTATTCATTAAATCCATGAAGACAGCGGGGGCGTTGGTTAAACCGAAGGGCATGACCATGAACTCGTAATGACCATAACGAGTCCGGAATGCGGTTTTTGGGATATCTTCTTCGTGCACTCTAAGCTGATGATAACCAGAACGAAGGTCGATTTTTGAAAAGCAGGTGGTGCCTTGAAGTTGGTCTAGGAGGTCATCAATGCGAGGCAGTGGATAGCGATTTTTAACCGTTAACTTATTGAGTTCTCTATAATCAATGCACATGCGAAACGTTCCATCTTTCTTCTTCACAAAAAGAACATGTGCACCCTAAGGCGATGAGCTAGGACGTATGAATCCTTTGTCAGTCAGCTCTTGCAGTTGACTGGCCAGCTCTTGCATTCGGATGGGGCTAACCTATAAGGAGATTTTGCGACTGGTGTAGCGCCAGGTACAAGATCAATGCGAAATTCGACTTCTCTCACAGGAGGAAGTCCTGAAATGTCGTCGGGAAAGACTTGTGGGAATTCCTTCACAATTGGGATATCTTCGAGTTTCCTCTCCTTGTTTCCCTTCTTGACGACGTGAGTTAGGAATGCGACATAGTTCTTGCGGAGATATCTTCGGGCTTGAAGGCAGGATATTAATTTGAGTCCTTTCGAAGGGGTTTCCCCAAAAATACGTAGTGTCTGACCGTCTGCAAGAGGAATGCGAATGAATTTTTCGTGGCACACCACTTCAGCGTGATGCTGGCTGAGCCAGTCCATACCGATTATAACATCAAAACTTCCCAACTTCATAGGAATGAGGTCAATTGGAAATCGTGATCGTTTAGAGTGAGAGTACAATTGCGTATAATAGAGTTTAATGAAGTGGGTTTTCCGTCAGCAACTTCCACCGTTAGAGATTCCATGAGATTAACACGAGGTTGGTCGAGGATAGGTTCGAATTCTAAGGACACAAAGCTCTTATCCGCACCAGTATCGAATAGTATGGATGCATAACTACCATTGATGAGAAACGTACCGTTGACCACGTTGTTGTCAGCCCTGGCTTGGTTGGCATTGATATTGAAAGCTCTTCCTCTGGTAGGTGGAGGAGCTTGGTTAACTTGGTTTACCGGGTTCGCTTGAGCTTGGGCATAGATGATGTTCACTAGGCATGGACAAGTGTTCCTGAAGTGGTTTGGGTCCCCACAGTTGAAACAAGCTCGCATGGGTTGCATCATGGGGTAGTTGGGTTGGTAGTAAGGTTGGGCTGCGTGTTGTGCAGGTGGTAGAAGTAAGGGTGGTTGAGCTTGGCCCACTATCTGATTTTGGGTTTGGGTTGGAGGTTGATTGTGGTTCATTCGTTGAAGGGTACGGCAGGTTTGGATGGTGTGACCTGCACGGCCACAACTTGTGCAATGTTGGCAGGGGTTTTCGAGAGGGTGATGGTATTGACAGCGGTTGCACTTTGGATGTAGGCCAGTGTATGGCTTTTTTTATGATGCAGCTGGAGGAGCAATTTGGGTGATTGGTGCAGCGGTGATAGGAGGGTTGGTTTGAGTGACCGCAAAATTTTTGCTATTTCGCTTCCTTTTACCAGCAAACTTCGAGGATGAGACAAGGTGGTTTGGAGTTGGGGTCTCAATGGGTGCTTTCTTCTTCTCATCTTTGAACTTGCCGTTTCGAATGCGATTTTCAGTGAGTTCTGTGGCTAACTCCATTGCGGCTTCAAGTGTTGCAGGCGAAGTGCTTAAAACCGAATCTTGGATTTTCGAGGGGAGGCCTCGAATGTAGTGTTCGACTAAGCGGTACAAGGGGGTGAACAAATTGGGGATCATCTGGTTCAACTCTAGAAATCTCTTATTATATGAAGTGTGGTCTCCTTCCTTTTATTTCAGTGCGTGGAATTCGTCTTCCAGTTTTTTGATTTCGCTTCTTGGACAGAAACGTCTTGTCATAAGTTCCCTTAACTCTTCCCATGTTAAGGCCATGGCATCTTCAACTCCTCGCTTACCCTTTTCCGTGTTCCACCAGGTAAGGGCTACCCCAAATAGTCTTCCAGTCGCGTAACGTACCTTACGGTCCTCGGGACAATCGCAATTGAGGAAAGTGTTTTCTATTTCTTCAAACCAGTGAAGAAGGGCGGTAACACCTTCGGTCCCTTCATATTTTGGGGGATCGCAGGATTTGAAGTGTTTGTAGGTGCACTTGGGGGTTTTGGAAGGAGGGTTGGCGACGCTCTGGTCTTCTTGGTTGGGAGAGTTGATGGGATTAGCGGTGAGAGCTTGTTGAACTTGATGCAAGATGTCAGGAAGTACAGCAGCCATTTGTTTAGCGATTTGTGTGGCCAAGCGTTCGTTTGACTTTCCTGACTTTCTACCTCCACGTAATTTCCTAGCCGACATCTACAGGAACATATATAGGAAGATTGTGAGTTAAAGAATTTTCTAGGTGTCATGTGTCGTAAAAAGAATGAAAAACAACATAACTGACAATAATTTAACTACATCCATAGGATGTCTTGGGTTTGCTCATGTTTGGGCCTCCAAATGTCCCCCATACCATTGCCTGTGTAGTCATGTGGGCCCCCATGACTATTGGGCTTGGTAGGATTCACATTGGTGTCAGCGGGTTAACACTCGCACCACCCGAATGAAAATCGTAAAACATGATTGCGAGATGTATGGTAGGAGGGTGTCCAGGTGTAGACACAATGACAACTCAAAGTGGGGTTAGCTCACACGACGTTTGGTATAGCATGCTTTGGCCTAATAGGTCCTTCGTACTCTCATCGTTAGTCCCCAGGTAGGCAAACTTGTCCTTTATTTTGGATTTATACGAATGCCAAGCCTAGACAGGACATTCCGACTACCGGTACTCGTACCCTTCCAGTTACTACATGCCCGTCGTGAGAACTCACTTTGATGTGATTTGAAAAATACAAAATCATTACAAAAATCATGTAAATCGTGAGGTGTGTGCTCTCATATATATGATATGTCATGAGGATATGAATTATGATGAGCATTGCATATTAACATGTACTTGTGAGCGTGTTTGCATAATATTGGGTGTGAAAATAAACATGAAACATATAAACATCATGAATTTTGTATGTAACGCATAAACAATTAAAATTTAATCAACTATAGCATAGGCTCTAAGGGTCTAATAACCTATCCTATATCCCTATAGTCACAAGCTCTGATACCAATCTGTCACACCCCGACCCGCAGCGGAATAAAAGTCGGGGCATGATTGAGTTATCACCAAAGCTCATGATATTTACTAAGATGTTTCATATTTATTAAATTCAAATTACAAACTTAAATATCCAAAAACAAAATCCATACAATTACAAAGGAAAATGAAACTATATATTTATTCCAAAGCATTAACTTGTTTATTCTTCTAGGCCATCCTAAGTGTTTCCTGTCTCAGCTGAATCACCTGTATCATGTGTAAAACAGGAGAGATTTTAGGTCAACAAAAGTTGGCGAGTGAACCTTGATAAAACATTTTAACTAATTTTTTGTTTTATTTATTAAAGAAAATTCGTGCATTAATCACATGTGAGCAAACATATATATGTAAACAATCACAAACCACTTTGGATGAGTATATGACATGAATGATGATGTATTTGAGATCAAGACTCAATCAAACGGAGCCGATCTAATAAGGCTCCTGATGCTCAACCCGTATCCCACGGGGAACTGATGGGCCTAATGAAATGCGTGCACTGAAATGATAAATTTAATCGACATATAATTCACACAACAATCAATCACATTTGATCACGGATATGATGTATGCACAAGTGTTTAAATAAAATAAAAGAATAGTACGACACATGATACACCCCAAAACATGATTAAAACGGGGAATTGGTAGAGATTCACTCACAGTGGGTGCGTTCCTTGATAATGATGAATGCGCACGAATTTATGATTCAACCGACGAGGGAAAACTAACCTAAATAATAACGAAATAATTCGATAAATAAATAATTTTATTTGGGATCAATATTTTTAATTAGTGCTCTTAATGAGATTTTTAGATTTATTTTTATGAGTTATTGTAAATTTTTAACCTTAGAAATCTTATTTTTAAGTATTTTTAAATAATTTTTCAATTTAATAAGTAAAAAGAGAAAACAAAATTTAAAAAAAAAATATGTTGACCTTGTCAGGTCTGACCGGTCGGATAGCATGAAATTCAGCGGCGAGTGAGGTTCGAACCCGTGACCTCTCGTATACGTGCACGCAGCTCTACCAACTGAGCTACGTGTCTAACCCGAAATATTATCTGTTTTAATTATATATATATACTAACTAACTTTAACCTTATTTGGTTTTTATTAAAAAGGATTTTATATGGCCGAAATTGGTTACAGAACCCGGACTCGATCTCGGGACCTATGATTCGAGTGCACACAGCCCAACCAGTTGGGCTGTGTGTCTAATCTGCATAAACACTGGATTAAATTAATTTTATATATATACTGTGAATTGATCTGAATAAGTTTAAAAAGTGTTAGCTTTATTTCAGAAAATCGGTAACATGTGCGACTCGAACTCGGGACGTGTGCTTTGTAATTTCACACAGTCCACCGCTGGACTGTGTGTCTAACCCGGTTAAATACCCGTTTTTATTTATATTAAAACATTAACTTAACTTCGTCTTCTTCATCATTCAACAATCCCGACCATGATTCTGACCGAATAAACTGATTAAACAGTTTTGATTACTGTTTTGAGCTATTAGTTTACTAAACAAGAGATAGCAAGGAGGTTTAGATGATTATACCGGTTTGGAGAACTATGGTTTTCTGGTTTAGAAATTCCGGCGATATTCCGGCGAGTGCGAAAATCTCCGGCGACGTGCTTTGAAAGGAATAAAGCTTCAGGAAGAGAGTGCGGTTCTGAGCGAAATGTTTACAAGAAGTTTGAGTGGGTATTTATAAGGGGGACAGGCCGATTGGTTTCGAATTAGAGGCCAAAATTCGCGGTCAATGATTTCAATTCTCAAAGGAAACGGTTTTGACTAAATTGAGTGTTAAGCAACGGTTATAACTGATGTCGAAATCAGTTTACACGTTTCAGTCAAGGGAAAGTAGCAACATTTGCGGAGTCTTCGTTTTTGCTGGCGATTTCGGGTTCTGAGTTTTCTGATTTACAGGTTTTGATTTTTGGTTTTACCATAAGTGTTATTTGATTAAGTATTAAACACAAAAATGTGTGTGGCGGAGTGGTGTGATGTGTGTGTGTCTACGCGGTAGACCCGGGTTCGAAACCCGGCTACCCTGTTCTGTTCTTTTATTTAATTTTAATATTATTATTTATTAATTATGGTTTTAAACTCTAAAATATTTATTAATTATGTATTATTTAAAATAACCGGCACAATAAATACGCAACGAACTTATAACTGAATATTTGATTATAAAACGAAGCGGGTTTCGAAACCCGTTTTACGATGAATGTTACAAAGTATGACCCAAAATATATTGCAGACAACTTCTGGTTAACCCTTTGTGCAACGGACTGTTGTCTACACGGTGCAGTTTCAAATACACCGTCTCCTATATCAAAACACCTTTTAGACCTGTGACTATCTGCCAATTGTTTCATCCGATGTTGAGTTAGGAGGACCATGCAACCTATAGATGTGATCCAAATACAACTGTGCCACATCCACCGTAGTGAAATGATGCTATAAAGCTACAAAATTTGCTCCTTTGCTCAATTTGCCAACCACTACCCAAATAACTTCCTTATTCCATGATTTAGGTAGTCCCTAAACAAAATCTATAGCTATGTCTTCCCATACCCCTTTAGGAATAGGTAATGGTTGCAACATACCCAGATAAGCTACTGTTTCAGCCTTACATTGTTGACAAACAACACACTGCTTAATATAAGCCATCACATCTTTTTTTATAACTTTGGCCAATAAGATAGTCTAGCAACCCTATTTGCAGTTGCATGAATTCCCGAATGGCCTCCCTGCCCTGAATCATGCATCCATTTCAAAATCTGCTGTTTTAAAGGACTATACTACCAATGACCAATTTACCCCTCCTTCTCAATTCATTATTATTCCAACTATACTGCCCATGAGATAAAGGATCCTTTTGTAAATCTTGGATAATATTTACCAAATCAACATCTTGTCTCCACTTTTCTCTTATGGCAACCCATAAATCAGTATGTATTGCATAGGCAGCTAACTGTAAGACTTCCCCATGAGTTACACTTAACAACGCATCTGCAACTTTATTGTAAACCCCCTTCTTATACACAATATCAAAACTTAACCCCATTAGTTTAGACAACCATCTAAGCTTAATGGTGTAGAAGTCTTACTATCCAACAGGTATTTCAAACTATGTTGATCACTTTTGATCACAAAATGAGTATGGGCTAAGTATGGCTGCCACTTCTGAACTGCATGAATGATTGCTAACAATTCCCTTTCACAAGTAGATAAAGACATATGTCTAGGAGACAATGCTTTACTAATGTAAGCAATAGGGTGCCCTCTTTGCATAAGAACTGCCCCAATTCCATACCCTGAAGCATCAGTTTCCCTATAAAAGTTTCACTAAAATCAGGTAATGCTAACACAGGAGGCTGACTCATACTGTTTTTCAGCTGTTCAAAAGCCTGTTAAGTTATACTTGACCACTGAAAAGAATCCTTTTTAAGAAATTGAGTCAAAGGTTTAGTAATACTACCATAATCTTTCACAAATCATCCATAGTATCCTGTAAGACCCAAAAACCACCTAAGTTCTTTGACATTTCTTGGAACAGGCCATTGTTGAATAGCTGACACACCTTTGCAGGATCCGTAGCTACCCCTTGTTGAGAAATTATGTGTCCCAAATATTCCAATTCAGTAGCACCAAACTCACATTTACTCTTCTTTGTCACGAACTGATGTTGTTGCAACACAGTTAAGACATCTTTCAATTGTGACATGTGAGTGTTCCAACAGGGGCTATACACCAATATGTCATAAAAAAGACCAACACATACTTTCTCAAATATTGTTTAAAGACTTGATTCATCAGACATTGGAAAGTAGAAGGAGCATTGTAAGGCCAAAAAGCATTATTAAGATTCAAAATGGCCATTATGAGTCTTGAATGATGTTTTATGAATATGTTCTACCCCCATCCGGATTTGATAATATCCAGACTTCAAGTCTAGTTTAGAAAAAAACTTAGTCCCATATAGTTCATCCATTAGATCTTCCACCAAAGGTATAGGGAACCTATCAGGAATGGTAGCTTGCTTTAATTTCCTATAATCAATGCACATCCGCCAACCTTCTTCTTAACTAACACCACTGGTGAAGCAAAAGAACTAGTGCTTGTTCTAATTACCCTTTGCTCTAACAATTCATTTGTCATTTTCTCTATAACATCCTTTTGTACAAGATGATACCTATAAGGCCTCAAATTCATTCCATCAGTTCCTTGTTTCAAAGGAATCCTATGATCATATTGCCCCCTAGACGGAGGTAAAGACTTTAAATCCTGTAACACATCATCAAAATCAGCTAATATTTGTTGTAACTATTGCCTCCACTCATTGGTTTGCTGAGTTTTCTACAACATAACAGAGGTACCAGTACTATACCCTTCAATAGCATAAACTTGAACCATAGCTAACTCCCCACCCTCCCCCTCGTCTGTTCTATCTTCTTTAAAGTGCCCTTGCTGAATTGAGTTAGTCTTTTACCATGTTGCCCTTGTAATACTACCTTCTGTTCCTTAAACTTGAATGCAACAGCCCGTTCATTATAATTCATCTTAATGCTTCCTAAGGTAGTAAACCATTGCACTCCTAATACCAAATCACAACCACCAAGAGGCATCACATAAACATCAGCTTCAAACTGAATGCTTTGCATAACCCAACAAAACCTTTTAACCATCATATCACAAACTGCCTCATGCCCATTTGCCACTTTAACTAACATAGCTGGCCCTTTAACTAACCTACAACCCAACTGTTTGGCTAATGTAAGATCCAGAAAATTGTAAGAGCTTCCAAATTTGAATCCAAATTTGTTTTTCTTAGGTAGAATAGCTTATCTGAATCCGAATTTGTTTTTCTTGGCTTTAATGGTTGCCTCTTGCAGCTTTGCCAAACAAAAGGCTTCTTGAATATTTTTGGGATTGAACATTCTAACTTGCAATTGTATCTCATCTTCTAAACCAGCAATAAAGCAACTCAAAGCATATTCCCAAGGCAGTTGTAATCTACTAATAATGGTGTCAAACTTGTCATGTTATTCTTGAACCGTTGTTGTGTGTTTTAATTTTTTCAACTTAGTCATAGGATCATCAAACAATTTACCAAATCTAACTTTCAAGGTTTCCACCAATTCTACCCAAGATAAAACCTCTCCCTCAACCCTTGGACTAGTAAATGATTGATACCATTGTAACACTTTATCTTCAAATTGCATTGCATCTAACCTTACCTTCGTCGCATTTGTCACTTTATCCAGCTGAAAGAACTGTTCCACTTTGAACAACCATGAGGTCAGCTCATCACCTTTGAATTGAGGAAACTCAATCTTTGTAAGCCTAGCTAGGCTGCATAGTTGAAACCTGCACCCTCATTCTGCACTTCCTGTCTTTGATTTCTGGCATTATTCTGATTATTCACTATTTGAGTTAATTAAAGTGATAATCCTGTCATCATGTTCCGCATCTCTTCCAAAGCCTTTGAGTTTTCCTCAATTTTACTGTTCATCTAAAGCTGTTGACTACTTTCAACTTCCTCAACATCTAGATTTCCATGTCTCCTTATCATTTTGAATTACAATTGATCGAACAATGATCAATGTATGAATTTCAATTGAATTGCACAGGAATTGAGTGGAATTTGATCGAAAGAATGACCAAATTTAGAATTTGAATTGAACGGCAACTTTCCCAAGTTGGTGGATTAGGGTTTGAGATTGAGAGCGTCCCAGGACAGACCGCTTTGATACCAATATTAAAAGTTGAATTTGACAAGCTTGTGATTGAATAACAATGGACAAGTTGATTAACACTCACGGATGCTCGAGATTAAAATAGCTTCCAAAAGGTTGTTAATGGCAGTTGGACGAGAGACAGAGATAGAAGTTGTTCTTGTTTTTCAAAAAATACCCTATTCTATTGCAGCAGTTCTATTTATACCCCAAACTATTAACTACCCTTCCAACGCACACCATTTCCAACTAACTTCTAACAAACACATAACTACTTCTAACTAACTCTTATTGGCCCTTTGACCATCTAAACCATATCAATTTGCCGCCACGTAACCGTCGTTACCAGCACTCTCTTTCATCGCGCTCTCTCTTCTCTCATTGCTACTATCTCTCTTTATCAGGTTCTCACTCTTGCCAGAGCAACGGTTTTAAACTATCACACCCCAAATTTTTGATGTCGTGGAAGCGCCGCGAGGTGTGGCCAGAGCGGTAAGTGTTGCATTCAATCAAGTAAATAATAAATACAAAATATGGTAAGATGTTCATCCATACAGTTTACGTTTAAAAAAATCAAGTTTTAGAACTATCAAACTTGTTCAAAGAAAACCAACTACAACTTCAACAACATTGTTCAAAGTTTAAACGCAAGTTTACAAACATATTAACTAAAAACGGGATGACATCTAAAGCTTGACTTCATGACAACACGGACTTGTTTTTCCAAAGCTGTCCACTAGTTCCCTGTAATACATGTTATGTTTGAAAAACGTCAACAAAAACTGGTGAATTCATGTATTTAGTTTTCGTATCAAATGAATCTTTAAACATTTGAAGTATTAAAATCTAGTATGTATAGCATAAATGAAACTTGTAAGATCATTAATGTTTTGCAAGGACACTCATATGTATGCCGAATAGGAGGCAACCAAACCTTGACGATAAGTTGTGTCTGAGGCACTCGTTTTAGAGACAAAAGCACTCTTTAATGATATGTTATTGTTGCCGTTAAGAGCGGGGCTCACCAAAACCCAATAGATCTATCACTTTTGTTCCTCGGTACTTGTATATTCATTAATGGTCCCTTCGTTTAATCCTATCCGCATGTGATATAAATATTTTCATTTTCTAGCTTAAGCATATCAATTGAAACATGTATACTTCCCCGAGCGTTTAAGACTATAAAACGATTAAGTAAAAGGGGAAACATGAGCTCACAGATTTGCGATCCGTGCAAATCTTTACGCGATGTCTGATTCTGTGTTCGTGTCTTAACCTACAAGTATTCTAATCTCATTAGACACTTGGGTTTATGTTTGTTTTCGTACAAGTATTTCATCTTGAATTCGTAGTTATATGTGTATTTGTTTGTTTTCTTTGTTTATATGTATATATATATATATATATATGTATATATATATATATATATATATATATATATTCTATATTTTTTTAGTTGGAATGGGCCTAGACCAAAGTTAAGTGTAGAAGCCCTACTTCTTATGCTTTGTATGTATGGGCCTAGCCCAAATGATTTATAAGAGCGGGCCTAGCCCAAGTTAGTTAATAAAAGTGGGTCGGTTCGTATTTTAATTTGACCGTTTCGTTCGCGTCAATTGTGTTGATCTCTTACTCGATGTGTTGGTCTGGAATATATCCGTATGTTTAGCCGATCACGAAAGATGCCAAGTGTAATCAAATATCAGATTGTATAATCAATATCCAAGTTTGTACAATGAGGTCCTCACCTGCATTAGATTTTGAAAGACACACAATCGGCTATTCCAATATTTAAAGATATGCTTGATCAAAAATTAACCTCTTTCTTTGCACAAAACTACATGACCACTGAAAACTATGGGGTCAAAGACTACTTACAAAGATTCCAAAACAGCAGTGGTTCCCAAGGGCAGCCTTTATCAATCAAACAAGAGAAGATGACCACGATTCACCAGGAGAACCCTTTATGAAAGATTGTCTCAGTTGTTCAAGCTCTTCTTTCACTACCTCCATACTAGGTCTTTTCTTGACCTCTAGCTCGATACAGTCTTTTGCAATCTTGGAAATATAATCAATATGGTCACTGATTCCTTCTTTCTTTACTTGATCGTCAAGAATTTGAATCAAGCAACCCCTTTCTAGCGATGAAACAAAAAACATTGCCAAACCCAAGTCACTTTCAGTTCCATCATATGAATAGACCTTTTTTCCTGTGATCAGCTCCACAAGAACCATGCCAAAACTATACACATCACTCTTCTCTGTCAAAATTCCTGACCGGAAGTACTCAGGATCTATGTATCCAAGAGTCCCATGCACCAATGTTTGTATGTGAGTCTGATCCATTGGAATGAACCTTGATATCCCAAAATCAGAAACTTTAACAGTATAGTCATCTGTCAAAAGTATATTGGATGATTTGATATCTCTATGAATGATTTGTGTGGTTGAGTGTATATGAGCAAGGGCTTCTGCAGTCTGTGTGGCTATGTTTAGTCGTCTTTCAAATGTCATGGAAGATACATAGTCCTTTTGATGTAGGTGGTGGAAGACAGTCTTGTTGGTTACAAATTCATAAACTAGAAGAGGAGTTTGTGTTTCTAGGCAACAACCCAAGAGTCTGACAACATTTGGGTGGCTAACTTCTGATAGCATGATCACTTCATTGATAAATTGCTCGATCTGGTTCTCGTCAATCGACTTGGACTTTTTAATGGCAACCCTTGTATTATCTTCTAATGTCCCTTTGTAAACTGTACCATAGCCTCCTTGACCTATGACATTGGTTTTGTGAAAGTTATTGGTTGCTTTTACGAGAACTCTTGCTGCAAAAATCTTAGCCTTGTGGGAGGGTTGTTTTGATTCAAATAGAATTTTCTGCAGAATTAAGCCACCATTTTTATTGAAAAACATCTCCCTATTCTTTATTGTCCTCCTTTGTTTGAGTACCACGTATAAGATAAATGTTAGGACAATTGAAGCTGCAGGGCCTGTGCTGATGGCTGCCATTCAATATATTTTTTTAGTTAGAACACAACTGTTTCCAATCAAGTTCATGAATACTTATAAAAAGCCTTGGCCGGTAAACATACAAGTATGGCGGACTCGATCTGTGTTTGTCTAACCTGAACCTGGTTTACCTCAATAAGTGAGCTATTGTAAGTATCATTTTTTAAGTTGTTTAAAACAGAAGACTATTTTTGTCCAACTCATACAAGATGGACATTTACAAACAAGCCATCATACAAGATGGATGGAGCCCTAGACTGGCATTCCATTTTTTTTTATGAATATGCTAGCTCAAGACTGGGCAAACAAAATTTTAACAACTAACCAAGTAAATGGGTTTTAACAAAACGAGTGTATACTCACCGATATATAAGGAACTTCTAAGTGACTTTGCTTCTATATGAATACAGCCACTCCCAGACTCTCTGCCATCACCACGCATCCCAGAGGGGCATGAACAAGTGTAGCTCCCATTCGTGTTAAGACAACCATATACCCCGTACACACAATCATTTCGAGGTCCTTCACACTCATTGACATCTGAAAAACAACACAAACTGGCTTCAATATTGCATGTATTTACTCATATTTATTGATGGTATTAACTAAACAAACAAGAATTAATATACCCTGACAACCATGTGGGAGGTATGCGTTCCCTTGGTAACCTTTAGCACAACTACAGGTATACCCTGGGTTACCTTGATCCACTTTCACAAGAGAGTCTACACATACACTATTTTCTTTACAAATATAAGTCTTTTTGTTCTTCTTTGCTTCTTTACAACTTGTGTTACCAACCGTCCATTCAAGGGCCACTGGGAATGACCTATTGTGCATCTTATCAAGATCAGTTTCATGAAATGTGTATTGATCTTTCTGAACAAGAAATGCATATGTGCAGTTATTAAAACTCCAACTCCCTACTTTCGTTGTGACTCTTTGTGCATGAATACGAAACTTTGTGAGGCTAAAAGGAAGGGGTACTTGCATGCAACCTTGGCCAAAACAAGAACCATTTTCTAAACCATTACAGCTGGTCCTTGTTATACATACGCTTATGTAGCTTCCATCCTTCACATCCTTGAGGGCGGCTCTAGTGTGACACCCAACTGCCGTAAGGAGGTTGAGTGTGCTTGATATTCGGAACCTAGACAGCTTTATGTTGTGTTGTAACTGGTTTATACTGCCAGTGTTGTTGTAACACTGATGGGCCACTGGCAACAAGCCATACATAAGACCGTCTACTGCTATGTTTAAGATTTTAAAATTGGCTTTGGGGACGCTTAAAGTCTTACAGTTTACCTGGTAGGCTTCACTCAAGCTGCAGCGCTTTTGTGTTCCAAATGGATATGGAATTGTAATATTTCCACATTTATCTGGGCAGCCAGGAAGGGACTGAGCTACTTGGGATTCTGCCTTTGTCGTTGACAGTATCGCAATCAGTATCACATTTAGCTGAAGCAGCATCGCCACTGCCGATTAGTTACTCAAGAAAAACAACCCTTAAAGTAAATATGTGATCATGCTAACAGAGAAAGAGTTACAGAATCTATATGTATCTTATCACATTTATCAGAAGCTGGCCGGTTTTTGTTGTAGTTAGAAACTGTTAAAGTTTTGTTGTGTGGAGGCATCTTGGAATTTGCTAAAAGAAAGATACATCTGAATTTTATATTTTTATTCGTGTGATTTTGTATGTACATGTATGTAATTTAGTGCAGTTGCCACCCTTCTAAATTCTCCACAAGTTTGTAGAACTAACATTGAATTGGTCCAATTGCTTTTCTATAAAATTTTATTTTGCAAAATTAGCAACCGAAAGTTTATTTTAATGAAAATTTGTATTTTCATAACCATTGGTGATTAAAACATAAGTTAAAGTAATATGTGGTTTCGAAATTAGAAAATGATTTAATTATTTTCAAATATTTGCCACAAATGATAATTGAGCTCAAAATCTAATTAAATACATGATTCCCGGGTTATATTTTTAAAAATAACTGTCCATATATAGAGAAATACCCTTATATGATCAAACTTAGTTATAAATCACGGGTAGAGGTACTTGGTTACACAAAGCTATAATTGGTCAAGCACGTTCAGAAGTGGTCAATAATGTCGTAATTGATCAAATAGAGTGATACTTGATCGAACTTTAAAATAATTGGTCAAACATAGACTCACTTTTGTTATATATGACAATAATTTATCATGCTTTGTCATACATGACGAGTCATGTTGATAAATGGCTGAACATATCGAATTAGTAACCAGGTTTGTAAAATAATGGTTAAAATCAGATTACTAAACAATAACAACCGAAACTAGTAAGTCCCACAAATAGCAAAGCTATTGATGGGATCTCGAGAGGGTGGGATGTAGACAAACCTTATATCTATCCATACGGATATAGAGGCTGCTTCCAAAAAGACCCCCGGCTTAAAACCAAACATCAAGCAAACAATGCGAACTACAGATATAGCAATAGGAATCCACCAATCACAAAATAAGTGGTAACAGACTAACATAGTAGAATAGACAAAACTATAGCCCCTAAAGCAACATATATATATATATATAGACACACACACACAAGATGACAAAACACATGTAAAGTCTACCTGAAAAGTAGAAAATATTAACCCCTAACCCAAAAAGCTCAGACACCTCATTACTCTCTTCTAAAAATCCTTAATCTTAATCCTATGTCTCCACGAGCTCCTATCCTAGACCATGTCCTTAGAAAGGTGCAACTCTAGCAAATCTTGCCTAATCCGTTCCTCCGAAGCCAGTTTGGGCCTTCATCTACTCCTCCTACCCTCCACACAAAGGGTGTCCACTACTTTAACCGGTGCCGTCACCGGCCTCCTCTTCACGTACCCAAACCATCTCAATCTTCCCTTCTTTATCTTACTCAATATACTAGCCACCCCTAGCCTTTCCCTAAAAACCTCATTTCTCATACGCTCTAGCCTTGTGTGCCCACACATCCACCGTAACATCCTCATTTCTGCCATCTCCATCTTGGGCGTCTGTGTCTTTATGATAACCCAACAATCTGTTCCATAAAACATAGCGGATCCAACTGCAACCCTATAAAATTTTCCCTCTAAATTAGTTGGGAACCTCATGCCACACAATACCCCAACGGCTGCTCTCCACCTACATAAGCCATCTTGGATACGATGGGTAACGACATAATTGATCTCCCTATCCTTTTATACAAACAATCCTAAACATTTAAACCTGGTAACCTGTGGCACCGCTTGACTATCAATGGTGATATGAGTATCTTCGCGGTCGACTGTCCCACTAAAATCACAGTGAAGGTACTCGGTCTTGGACAGAATAATTCTTAAGCCTTTGCCTTCTAAAGCAGCTCGCCACTCTTCTAACTTCTCATCCAGGAGCTCTTTAGTCTCCGCAACTAACACAATATCATCTACAAAAAGCATGCCCACGGAATCGGCTCCTGTAAAGACTTTGACAACTCATCCAAAACAATTGCAAAGAGAAACAGACTCAATGCCGACCCTTGGTGGAGTCCTATCTCCACTAGGAAAAAATCAGTATCCCCTACCGCTGCACGAACACTAGTTCCGGTCCCACCATAGATATCCTTAATTATGTCTATATATTTCCCAGGCAACCCTCTACCCTCCAAACTTTCCGAAATCAGTCCACGTGGTACAATGTCATATGCTATTTCTAGGTCAATGAACACCATATGTAAATCCCGTTACTTCTCCCTATACGTTTCTATCAATCTCCTTAGAATGTGTACCGCTTTTGTAGTTGACGTCCCTGGCATAAAACCAAATTGGTTTACCGTAGCCTGCGTTCTCTTCTATCCTAGTCTCCATTATCCTCTCCCATAATTTCATAGTATGACTTAACAGCTTAATCCCACAATAATTCTCGCAACATTGAGCCTCACCTTTGTTCTTCTATAAGGGCACTACAACACTACGCCTCCACTGATCTTGCATTTTTCCCGAACTGAAAATAAGGTTAATAGGGACGTTAGTCATTGAACTTCTTCCTCTCCCAAACACAATCACGCCTTAATTGGTATGTTGTCAAGACCAACCGCCTTAACCCTTCCAATCTTCCTAAGTATTGATCTCACTTCCCCATGTGTGATACTTTGATCGTAAGCGTTATTACGTTGTCGCCTTTGGATAGTAGGATTTTCACTTTGTTGGTATTCCATCCTACCGTTGAAAAGATTATGAAAGTAGTTATGCCATCTCAGCTTAATGTCAAGTTCATTAACTAAAACCCATCCATATTCTCCCTTTATAAACTTCACTACCCCTAGATCCTGCCTCCTACGCTCCCTAGCTTTAGCGATCTTGAACATATGATGCTCCCCCTCCTTTGTTTCTAGACTTTCATACATCTTTTTGTAAGCCGTGTTCTTTGCGTGCGTTACAGCCTACTTCGCCTCCATCTTGGTTGTTTTGTTTTTCTCGCTCAACCTCACTCATTCTTCCTCGTTTGAGCAACTCAAAAGGTCCCTAAAATACTTTTGCTTTCCCTTATTTTGGTATGCACGGCCTCACACCATCACCAAGATTCCTTATGCGTACCTACCTTTCCTGTTGTGATCCCTAGAATCTCTACGCTACATGTGTAATGTTAGTTTCCATAACCTCCCATATCTGGTTTGTTTCCCTACTGAGTCGCATTGATGTCGTGGAGATGACTTTATCTTTAAACACGGTAATCTTTTCCCCCTTCAATCCCCATCGTATCCTAGGTCGAATATATGTCTTCGCATCTATAAGCTTATGTTTTAGGACTATATCTGCCACCAATTTGATGTTGAGCCCCTACTTGCTCCCTTGGTATAACCTTGTAGTCCATCACCATCTTCGGTCACCTCGCCTCATCAAGACATAAACGACTTGCGTGTTTTGCCCCCCACTACTAAAAGTAACTAAATGTGATTCCCTCTTCCTAAAGAACGAGTTCAAGATACCTAAGCCATGGGCCACCACAAACTCTAGGAGATTCTTGCCAGGCTCATTCCTATCATCAAAACCAAAACCCCCATGTACCGATGGGAAACCATCATTATCCTTACCAATGTAACCATTAAAATCACCCCTATAGCAATCCTCTCCTCCCTAGGTATGGCTCCCACTACAGCGTCTAAACAGCCCTAAAACTCAAAATTTATAACATCTCAAATTTTAAAGCGTGTATGTATGTTTATTGAGAGATAAATTGATTAGGGTTTGATAAACAAGTAGTTAGATTAAATATATTATATGTATTTAATCAAGTAACCATTATAATCATTTTATATATATTGGATCAAAATAATATATTTATACCTTATTATTATATTGGTTGGTAGTTGTTAATGGATTGTATTACTCTTACTAATAAAGGCTTCCCCTTTGGTGTATTTAATGAAATCATTAAAGAGATTAAAAAGGTTAGACTCATAATATAACATCACTAGAATCGACATCATCTCTCTCCCCAACAATCACAAGTTCATCGCCCCTACGAACTCATAATCACCATCACTCATATACACCCTAAATGGGAACCAGCAACAATCATGTCATCTACATCTACCCCTGCTGCGGTTGGTGACTTATAGATCTAATCAACACAAGTATATGTGGATGATCATATATTTGAAGCTAAATCTAGTTTAGAATCAACCGGGTGAATGTTATTCAACTATTTGAAGTGTAGAGGAAGCTTAGTACTAAAAACTTTAAGCTTTTGTATTAAACCTTAATTCATGTTGAGTTTTGGTTGAGATGTGGATTTTGTTGTTAACTTGTGTTAAAAATAGCTAACATAAAGAAAGTTATGTATGAGCAATTTGAGTTAGTGGGTAAATTAGAGGAATTATGTGTTTTCTTGAAATAACGAAGGAATCAAAGAGTTAGCGAATAGAAGACATCCTTTTGGCTGTGTTATGAAACATCCCAAAGTTTCGGATGTATTTTTCATCATCATTATTAGTATAAAAGATTTTATAATGTTTCATGGAATTATTAATTGATATATATCCTGTTATAAAACTATGGTGGGCAGTTGAAACCTTGTAGACTAGAAAGGCTACTCTGTCAACAAGAGTAAACTTTATCTGGGGAAAATAAAAAAGATCCATAGAACATACGTATTTGAATAGATAAAAGGTTAGAGAATGTGTGGGTGAAGATGTGTGGGTGAAGATGTGTGTGTGAAGGAATCAAGAAGGGAGTTAAATCTGCATCTTCAAAGAGAGAAATTCTTGGGAAACGTTTCTCCATGTTAAAAACCTAGAAATGTTTTAGTAGAGATGAGTTTGGTGTAAAATGATGACTTAATATGGTAACCATTGATGGCATGATTTATTCAATTTACATGTGCAATTTGATATTTTATTGTTTAAAGATGATAAATAAAGTTGTTACATATTCCTTAGTATGTCAAAATTGTTGCTCTATACTTGAAATTATCATTCTACAGTTTAATATGGTATCACAACCGATCTAGAAGCCGCCATGTTTAAACCCTAGTTGTCGTCAACCTTCAGCAACCAATTTTGTTTTTCTGTTTTGCTCTGTTCCGCAATGGATCCCTTCTACTACTCTATGACGATCATCACAACCTTCATAAACATGGAGAAAGCCTCCCAGAATTCTCATAAATTCACCTTCACTTTATAACCCAACAACTTTGGGTATTGAAACGCAATGATTCAAGCTTTTATGATCACCAACAATCTCTTCGGCTACATAATTAAATGCCCTCCACTAAAAACTACCGCAACCTTAGAAATGACCTATGTTGATAACTTACGTTGAAGTGGTAATGAAACAAACATCACTGAGGGTGCATTAAGAAAACTACTCGCTAACGAGATCACTAAACCGGTACCATGAATTGTAGTTGGAATCAAAGGGACAAAAAAGGATGCACGTGTAAGACCTTTGTATCTTGTAAACCACCAATTTCCAGTGGAGAGAATGACTCAACAGAAACCGCTAAGTGGCTAGAAGTAGGCTTGGACATTAGGGATTGGGCCGAAGAAGATAAAAAGTTATTTTGGCACACTCTTTCTTATCAGCAGCTTTATTTTGGTGGGAAGAATTTAAGAGGCTGGTAATGGATAAATTTTGTCTAATTAAAGAGTTGGATAAAATGGAAATGGAATTCTTGAACCTTTAAATGATCGGATACTAGTATAGAAAGTATAACCACCAAGTTTAACAAAATGCTAAGATTGCTTCCACATCTGGTCACTCCTGAGCTGGAATGGATAAACCGATACATCATCTAGGTCTTAGCATCAGAAGTTAGAGGGTAGGTGAAAGATGTAAATCCATCAACCTACAAATCAGCAGTTGATCTTCTAGGAACCTTGACATATGAAATGACCAGGCAAGAAGAAGAGATTGTTTGTTTGAAAAGAAACAGCAAATGACACTAAAAGGTGAGGCGTGGAGTCAAGGAAGAAAACAAAAGAAAAGAACAAGACTCATTGTGAGAATCATTATAAGGATAACTCCCTCGACACTTTTCTCTTATTATTAAAACAGGAGATTACAATAAAATGAATATAGAAGACCCCTGCCTCTATATTATTACAAAGTAAACTTACACTCCAAATTAACTTATCCGACTCAAATTATGTTACTCAAACAAAAAGATAACAGCCAAATAGATAAATTAAACAAACATATAAGACTCATCTTTATCTACTAATTCAAACCATCGACACTTCTTGATCCTAATTCGAAAATAGCTCCAACAAGAAAGCTACATAGGGAGTCAAGGACAGCATACCAAGACCCCAAATAACAGCATTTTATGAGTGTAGCCGTTATCAATCAAACAAGATGACAAGGAGAACTATTTATGAAAGATTGTCTCAGGTTTTCCAATTGCGCTTTCACTTCCTCCATACTAGGCCTTTTCTTGCCCTCTAGCTCGATACAGTCTTTCTTAATCTTGGCAATATAATCAATATGGTCACTACTCCCATCTTTCTTCACTTGATCGTCAAGAATTTGAATCAAGCAACCCCTTTCTATTGACGAAACAAAAAACATAGCCAAGCCCAAGTCACTTTCAGTCCCATCATTTGAAAAGACCTTTCTTTCTGTAATCAGCTCAACAAGAACCATGCCAAAACTATACACATCGCTCTTCTCTGTCAAAATTCCTGACCGGAAGTACTCAGGATCTATGTATCCAAGAGTCCCATGCACCAATGTTTGTATGTGAGTTTGACTTGTAGGAATGAATCTTGAGATTCCGAAATCAGAAACTTTTACAGTGTAGTCATCAGTCAAAAGTATGTTTGATGATTTAATGTCTATGAATGATTTGTGTGGTTGAGTGCATATGAGCAAGGGCTTTGGCAGTCTGTGTAGCTATGTTTAGTCGCCTTTCGAATGTCATTGAAGAATCATAGTCTTTTTCATGTAGGTGGTGGTAGAGTGTCTTGTTTGTTACAAACTCATAAACTAGAAGAGGAGTTTGTGTTTCTAGGCAACAACCCAAGAGTCGGACCATATTTGAGTGGTTAACTTCTGATAGCATAATCACCTCATTGATAAATTGCTTGATTTGGTTCTTGTCAATCGACTTAGATTGTTTAATGGCAACCATTGTTTTGTCTTCTAACATACCTTTATAAACTGTACCATATCCTCCTTGACCTATGACATTGGTTTTGTGAAAGTTATCGGTTGCTTTTTTAAGAATTCTTGCTGCAAAGATCTTGGCCGTGTTTGAAGGTTGTTTAGATTCAAACAATATTTCATGCAAAATTAAGCCGCCATTTTTCTTAAAAAGCATCTCCCTACTCTTTATTGTCCTCCTTTGTTTGAGTCCCCAGCATAACATAAGTGTTAACACAACTGAAGCTGCAGGTCCTGTGCCAATGGCTGCAAGTCATAAGAAAACATTTATTACATACCAAGCTCATACAAATCCTTGGTAAAATCAATTTCTTGAAAAATGAGCGTAAACTAACCGATATAAAAGAAATTTTCATGTGCCTTAGGTTGTTCTCTAAAACTTATTACACTTATTGCATAGCAACCACTCCCATATCTTCTACCATCCCCGTGCATCCCATTGGGGCATGGACAAATGTAGTTCCCATTCGTGTTGAGACAACCATATCTATAAACTTTGTTGGGTCCTTCACACTCATTGATATCTGAAAAGACATCACAATCTGCCTTCAAAATTGCTTGTATATACAGGCTATATAGTATTAACTAAACAAACTACTCTTACCCTGACAGCCGCCTGGAAGGTATGGGTTTCCTTGGTAACCATGGGCACAACGACAACTATACCCCGGATGACCTTCATCGACTATTTCAAGAGAGTCCCAACATTCAGTATTTTCTCTACAAACGTAACTCATTATGTTCCTCTTTGCTACTGCACAACGCGTGTTCCCAACCGTCCATGCAAGTGACACTTCCAAAGACTGATTCTGCATGTTATCGAGATCTTCTTTTTTAAATTTGTAGTACATTTTGAGAGCAAGAAATGCATATGTGCAGTTATTAAAACTCCAACTCCCTACTTGCCTTGTTACCCTTTGTGTATGAATACGAAACTTTGTTAGGCTAAAAGGAAGGGGCACTTGCATGCAACCTTGGCCATAACATAAATTCTTTGTTAACTTGTACAGCTGGTCCTTGATATAGATTCGCTTATGTAGTTTCCATCCTTCAAGTCCAATAAGTCGGCTCTAGCGTCACACCCAACTGCAGTGAGGAAGTTGAGTCTGCTTGATAGTAGGAACCTAGACAGCCTAATTTTGGGTTGTAACTGGCTAATACTGCCATTGTGGTTGTAACATTGATGGGCCACTGGCAACAAGGTGTGTATATGGCCTTCTGGGAATATATTTACCAGTTTAAAATTGGCGTCCCCAATTGTTAATGACGTGCAATTTACCTCATAGGTTTCACTCAAGCTGCAGTCCTTTCCTATGCCAAACGGATATGGAATTGTAATGTTCCCACATTTATCTGGGCACCCAGGAAGGGATTGAGCTAGTTCGGATTGGGACGTTGCTTTTGTTGTTGACAGTATCACTATCAGTATCACATTTATCTGAAGCAGCATCATCACCACCGAATAGCTACTCAATAAAAACAACCCTTACCATCAACTTGTGGGTTAGAAGCAATGTTTTCACGACCAGACAGGATTACATAGACGAATGGCACGTACATATGTACGTGATCCCGAGACAGCGGAACAATGATACAATCAATGCCAGTTTGGCCTTTTTTTGTTTGGTTTTTAGCTCAAACAACTGTTGGGTTTTGTTGTTTGAGGGCACTTTGGAATATGCTAAAACAAATAGATTTTGATTTTATTTGTATGTAATTTAGTGCACTTGCCACTCTTCGAAATTATCCACAAGTCTGTAGGCTTAAGTTCGAATTGGGCCAATTGTATTCAATGGAATTTACATTTACCTCGCATTAATCTCGAACGACAAACTAACATACATACTCTTAGAAACTCCTATACCTGAAACTTGTAGGAGTTTAAAATTCTGTAGGCTTAACATTAAATCCCTTACGAGAATTATTTCAGCTGTTAGTTTTTAGCGACATAAGTCTATGGCTAATTTTATAACGAAAACTGAACAGATGAAAAATTATTATTTTTATAGCCTTTGGTAGTTAACTTAAAAGTTGACTCAAACTAAGATATTTGCTTATGATAAGTTCAAACTGTTAAGAGAACTTGTTGGTGATAATTAGTTTCTGTTGATAAAGTGTTTTGGGTGATTAAGAAGTATAAATTAATTTGTAACTGTTGGTGTTTGAAAATTTTGACACTGTGAAGTCTTTAAGCTAGACAACTAAAATTGTTAAGTTAATATGTATAAAGAAGTATATATCAATTTGCAATTGACAAACTGCAATTAAAATTACCATCTACATTTTACATACTAAAATCTTAATGTAGTGAATGAAAAATACAGACTTCGTGAGACAAAAATTTCTTTACAACATCTCTAATAGTTTATTGCTCTCCTCATTGCATTAGTAATGCTTGATTTAATCCACTATTCTCATATACATTTACACTATTTAAAATTATTAGAAGTGTTTATCTCTTTAAATTTAATTAGAAGTTAATAATAAAAAACAAAATGAAGCACGGTAGACGTCTGTCACCTCGTTCCTGAATGCCTCAAAGTTTGACCAAAATATCCACGTATCTTTTGACTAATTTACAAATTCGTTCATATTCACAAAAAGCATCTTTTTTTTTTTTGGAATGGCAAGAGCCAAAATTGCACATCTCTATCCCATTTTACATTAATTCAAAATGATTATACATCTGAGACTTTGAACTTTCGCTGGTGCTCCCAATCCTGAAGCTTGGACCGATTCTTTATCCACAAGAAGCCAAGCAATTGAATTTCACCAAAAATCTTGTTCGTTGACAACCTCTTCCCAGAGAACACCAATTCAATTCTATGCCCATCATCCCAATATGACATATGATTGTATCAACTGCCACTTCGTTCCACTTACACCCAGGTGTTTATGAATTGTCAATAGGTTCCGGGTAGAGAACGCATATATGGGAGGTACTTTGCACCAAAGACTTACTTGTTCCACGTCACAACTGCAACTAAATAGGAAGTAAATAGATGGTGTGCATTTTCAACCCTTTGCCACATACCAGGTAATATGTTGACCAGAGAATTGTTCCTTTTCGGTAGCCCTACCAAAGTTGGCAACCTATCTTGTTCCGCCTACCATCCAAAGATATTGATTTTTAGGGGAGCTATTGTGACATCAGTAGCAAAACCAAGTAAACCCTTATCGACATACACGACTTGCACGACTAACAAAACAACACTGATTGTGGCACGGACGAATCCGAGGGCACGTTATAGTTAACATATGAATGTTAATAATTAACGCGTAATATTGGGGTCTTAGAATGGAGAAAACTGGTTAAACGGAAGAATTTGCGGTTAACAACACATTAACGATTTAAACATGATCGGACGTGCCGTAAACGATACTAGAGGTATGGATTTACGTAAATAAGATCTTTAGCCTATAACATAGGGATATTATGGCCTTAACAGGTAGCAAACATATTAAACGAAACAGTTTCCGGTTAACAAAACGTTTTCAATTTTAACGTGCACTATATTATCCAAACATGCATTGTATCATCTCTCAAGCCTAAAAATACTTATAAAAGATTAATATATGATATTTTAAATAAATACGTTAAAGCCTTCGGGTTTTCGTTAAAGTTGGTTCGTTATTTAACACGAAAAACCCCGCTAAAAACGATTCATTTCACAACCGTTTACCGAACCGAGGGGAGCATTTTAACCCGTTATCATCTAGAAATCATAAAAATCATTTATTCTCATCTTGTATGGGAATTTTTGTCAAAATGGTCAAAGGGGACACACAGTGTCCCACCTTTCCGATTGGAACCCCATCCATGTGTATAACTTTCTTTTCTTCATTGTTAAGCTATTATTTCACTCGAATGACCTTATACACTTCTGATACAAATTATAAACAGAAAGTTCCAACAATAAATCAAGGTATACAAGGCTTTTTGTTAGTTATTTTATGTCCTTTTTTCTGTTAAAATTTGAATTTAGCAAAAAGAATCATGTTTGATACATACCTAACCTTCCTTTTGGCCATGAGGGTTGTTGAACATCTAATACATATAAAAAGTTGGTTCATGGTGTTGCATGATGCAAAACTTTGGATTATGGATAAAAAACGTGAATAACTTGACAAGAAACTTGTATTTTAAACTATAACCGAAAAAGATTATTAACAAGGCTTGATTGGTGATATTGGATACATTTTTGTGTTTTATATGGTGTGTAGGTACTGTACTTAGTCTTACTGGTATTTCGAAGCCTAGAAATCGCTTAAGGAATCGGAATACTTCGAAAACTGAATTTAGGAGCATTAGATCTTTGTTTGATCGTAACTTTTGGTGTGGGCATTGTTAGGTCATGAAATTTTACTTGTTGATCATATACAATGAAATAGTCTTTGCAAAATTTGGAAATTTTTGGAATGTCTAAGAATTTTTCTGTGAATTTATCGGTATTTAATAGTGTTAATTCTGGTAAAAAATAGTAACATATTCAATAAATCTTCAAATTTTGGAAAAAAGCTGTAATTGACACAAGAAGCATCCACAAAAAATTTGGGGTTTGTTGGCTGACCCTAGATATGGTTATAAGAATCGCAGTTTATCAAATTTTTCGATGGCCGAAAATCTTTTTCCGGAAGGTTGGTTGAATTTGAGTATTTTACAGGAAGTTTCTGGGCATATTTTGATCATTCAATATAAAAATTTTGGAAGTTTTAAAAGTTGGATGGTATGAATCGTCAATTTATGGGTTAAACAGAATTTTAATTCTGAATTATTAAATATAATAAATTAGTTTAATAAATTCTGAAAACACGTTTTCTAAAATATATATGTTAATAAAGTCTTATATAAAAGTTTTCAGGATTTTATTAAATTAGGACAACTATTTATGAAAATCGTGCTTTGAAAACAATATGTTTAACGTAAACCGACAAAATAATTGTTTAACAAATCTGCGGAACTTTTGAGCAGTCGATGACTTATTGACGATAATAGGAAAGTCAGAATTAAATCCAAAATTTTAAAGGTAAATCGGATAATCGGGTGAATGACACACTTGTTTGGTTAATCCACATACTACAAAAACTGAAACTGTCGTTTGAGGGTGTTAAACCGCTCTAACGCATAAACTTTCTTTATAAAATGAATCATTTTTATATTAATCAATGAGTTTTGACATCGTATGTGCACCGAAGCCAAATTTGAATTTGAAACTAAGACATTACCCATTGCCATACATTGAGGCTATTAGCCCATTCTCGAATGAATATTCAAATCCGAGCTTAGTATATAGTAATTATCGATCCGAGAAATGTATTCGGTAATTAACCGTACGATACTGATACTAGAGCCGGATTATCGTTACGTTCGTACTAGTATTCTTTGTTTGCATACTACGTGATACCCTATCAGGTGAGTTTGATTGCCCCTTTTTCTCTAAATTGTTTTTACTTGGGGTGAAAAGCATGTTTATATATGTACATACTTGTACGTGAAAACGTGATTTAATGTGAATTATCTGAGTTAGCACTAACATATGGAAAGTCCCCACAAACGCAAGTGATCAACTATAGGCCGGTGAATATTGTGGATAGTACTATTTGGCCCGACAAGCGTAATCGCACAGCATTGTTTGCCACGATATTGTGCGTCACACGTTCTGCGGTTTCACATATTGATGACTACACAAGCTATGTGGTGTTAGACATAGCTACTTGAGGCGGGAATGCAGACGTGGTTTATGTGGGCCATAGGGGCATGGACGAACTATCAAGGTTTCACTTGTAGGCTTAGTATAATTACATCACATATGCTAATCTGATTTATGTATGATCTTATTTGATAAGAATATAACTGTGAAACTCACTAACTTTTGTTGACCTTTCAATTTTTTAACATGCTTTTCAAGTAAACATAAGGGAGAATAATGTGTGAATGTGCTAGTTGGACAAGTTTTGTTGTTCGGATATTATTTTAGATAGAGGCAAAGTAGTAGTTGAAAATAAAGAAGTCCGTGGGAACTTGTTCGTGTTACTCTACTTATCGTGTGCAACCGACTTTTAAATTAATGTAATATGATGTACATTAGTGTGTTTATGTCTCTTCATAAACAATGAGGTTGATACTAGAGGTGTCTGTTGCATCCCCTTTTACTCCTGCTGCTAATCGGGGTGTGACAGCCATTTATTCCATACTAATGGAAAGAAAGGAACTCTAGACGCATGGTGCACGGTCGTGCCTCAAGTAGTGCATGGACAGGTGTCCATACAACGCTTCAAAAGGTATCAATCTTGTCGTATCTCGAAGCTTCCATTACTTTTCTTTATCTAGTACAGTTGTGCCTAAGTGGTGCACAGTCGTGTCTTTGCACGCCGTGAACTTGACATTTGTTGACGAAAATAGGGTTGACTTGTTGATTTGTACTTGCTTGGTTGATATGCCGATCGTGCCTATAACCAGTTATCTGGCACTTGCATATTTTCTTAGAATCTTGGATGTTTGCCTCGTTTTTGTTCATTTTTCGCTTTTTTTCCTCTAGGGCCCTAAAAACCTGCAATTATAAAATAGTAAACGATTTAGATAGTGTTTTCAACGATAAAGTTGTAAAAAGTACCATAAAATGGGGTAAATATGCATTAAAATGTGTATAATTAATGGTATATCATGTGTACTGTGTGATTTAAATAGGAGCCTGAACCAACAGAATTGGTTCCTCTTCCAATCCAATTGAAAGTCTATAGCATTCTCCATAAACAAAATCTGATCTGCAGTTTCATATTTTTATTTGACTCAAGCACAAAGAAAGTCAACAATCTTTCCTTCTCCCATCCAAGTATTGATCCAAAAATGAATTTTCAATGGGGATCCTAAGTTCCCCTTTTAGTTTGTGACGTATAAGTACATTTGATTTAGCTAGATGATGCTCAACTTTATACATAGCATTCCATACCAAGCTCTTGGATAAGAGTGAATTGTTATAACCATGTACTCTCTTCCGTAGCTTCCATCTTCATTTTTAAATCGCCACCACCATTTTGAAAACAAACTCAAATTCATGTTTTTAGCAATCCCAGCCCAAGACATCCCTCTTCAATTGGTGTGATGAACGGTTACAACATACCCAACTTGTTTTATACTTATCTTCATTACTTCCCCATAAAAATCCATCTACAAACCCTTTGAGTATCTCTAGAACACTGTTTGGGGCTTTATGAAGTGAAAAGAAATATAGGGGAGAGAGTCCAATACCAATTTTAGAAGATTGAAATGGCCACAAATAGACATTGTAGATGCTTTCCATTTAGATAATTTGTCCTTCATCCGCCATGCAATTCTAGTTTTGGGCTTGATTCATATTTGCTCCGATAGTCAAGCCAAGATAGGTGAATGAAAGTGAATTGGAGCTACATTTAACTGTCATAGCAACAGCTTCCACCATCGAGAAAGGCGTCAAGCCAAGAGATATGAATGAAAGGGAATTGGGGCTACACTTAACAATCATAGCAGCAGCTTCCACCATCAAGAAAGGAACCCCAACCCCATATAATATGGATTTAGACGGTTCATTTTTTTAATTTAGAGATGAGATTAAAACATCTCATGATTCTGATAGCATTCTTGATAAACATCGGTCCATTATTTGGTAACTTAATACCCTTTAGGATGTCCATGGAGCTTACCTTAGAGAGAAACCCAGATAAGGCATACATTGCAGTAACAATGATAAAGGGAGACAAAGGGCCCCCTTGTCTAACACCTTGGTGGAATTGAAATTCAAAGGACAGCATCCCATTAATAAACACCTATGAGCGAGCCAACTGTAAAACTCCTCATACCTACATTCTTTAAATCCAAGAACCCCATTTGCCTCATAACCTCATTAATAAAACCCTAATTTATGCTTTGGCAAAGTCCACTTTCAGAAGGAAAGCCTCAGATTTGGACTTTTCATCTTGATACGTTTTCATTGATAATGATGGGACCATCTAGTATATTCCGGTTTGCCATAAAGGCGAACTAAAAATATGAGGCAACCAAGTCCACCACCTTCTTTACCCAGTTGGCTATGACCTTCGAGATTACTTTGGAGATGCACCCTATGAGACTAATCAAGTGGTACTCATCAAAAGACTCTGGGTCATTATTTTCGTAGAATTAGCACAATAAAAAATAAACCACATCCCCTATTTGTGATCCCATCCTTATAGAATTACACCGTGATCTTTAGAAAATCATGTTGTAAATGGTTCAAAAAATGTTCAATAAAGGTGATGTTGAAGTCATCCATCCCTGGTGCCCGGTCATTGCCACACTCCCAAACTATCGATTTAACATCAACTAATGAGAATGGGACTATTAGACTATCCACCTCTAGCTTCGTAAGCCCATTAAGGCCATGGCATGTGAACCCTGGTTGATTGGCAATCAGTTCTTTGAACCAAGGTGAAAAGAAATTAACAACCTCCTTATTAAATAGCAAGTATCCATTTATTATTTACTTTGCTATGTTTTTGTTGTTGACCCCGTGAAAAAAGGTTGTGTTTTCGTCACCCTCAAAGCCCCACTTGGCCTTGGATTTTTTCTTCACATTGTTGGCCTTAATTGTGTGATAAAGTTTGATTAGAAGTGCAAGGGTTGATTATATATAGTTAGATGGCGGTTATAAAGTTCAGGGACTGAAAGTGGCAAATCAGAACTTGGTAACCACCACCCCAAGGGTTGCGAAATCCCTTGGGAGGCATCTATTCGCGATTGGCTGCGAGGAGAAGAGAAGGGACGCGACTATTGGATCCTAGAGACGCACCTATTCACGTTTAATCACATCCACATGTTCAAGAGACAGGGCTATTCGTGAAAGGACACGTCTCTACACTCGCACCCATTGAAGTCTATAAATAGTTTAGGTTTTTAGTTTGTATTGTACATCTTGTATCAATCACATTCAATTCTTCAGTTCTAATACAATTGCCTATTAAGGTTTTATCCATCTCTTCTTGTTCTTTGTTAGTTTGTTATCTTGTTCTTGATTGATGGGTTGAATTCATGGTCTCCTGGGATCTATATTGGTATCAGAGCCAAGGCTCAAAGAATCATGATCATGTTTTCAATTCTTCAATCAAGGCAAGGGTTTTGTGGTTCGGAAGAATCATCTGAGGGAAGGCAGGAAATCATCGGGCGAACCGATCATGTTGGTACGGGTCTAAATGGAGGAAAGTGCGGCCGGGCAGCGGAAGGGTCGAGTAAGTATGTGCAGGGGAAGCCATCCTTCATTCATGGAAATCACCAATTAAAAGTCTCCCAAGAAGTTGATCCCGGATTCGCATACAGTTAAAGACATTGGGTTCAGATATTGCCCAAGAAGGAGAAAAAGATACAAAGAAGGAAGGGAGGATAACATCACAAAGATCAATCGCAAGAGACGGTGTTTACGACGGAATCGCCTAAGGACTTGCAGGGTTGAAGATTGTTGGTGGAATTATAGCGGGAACATAATGGTTTGCATAGTCATATGTAAACATGGATGAAGCCGCAAAGTTTTGGTGTAGTGTATGACACCAGGATTATAGTTTGCCCAGGAAGAAGCATGCAAAGTTCAAGACTCAAACTTGGATCAACAATTAGGGGGGTGAATGTTGGCCTTAATTGTGTGATCAAAGTTTGATTAGAAGTGCAAGGGTTGATTATATATAGTTAGATGGCGGTTATAAAGTTCAGGGACCGAAAGTGGCAAATCAGAACTTGGTAACCACCACCCCAAGGTTGCGAAATCCCTTGGGAGGCATCTATTCGTGATTGGCTATGAGGAGAAGAGAAGGGACGCGACTTTTGGATCCTAGAGACGCACCTATTAACGTTTAATCACATCCACATGTTCAAGAGACATGACTATTCGTGAAAGGACACGTCTCTACACTCGCACCCATTGAAGTCTATAAATAGTTTAGGTTTTTAGTTTGTATTGTACATCTTGTATCAATCACTTTCAATTCTTCGGTTCTAATACAATTCCCTATTAAGGTTTTATCCATCTCTTCTTGTTCTTTGTTAGTTTGTTATCTTGTTCTTGATTGATGGGTTGAATTCATGGTCTCCTGGGAACTATATTGGGATCAGAGCCAAGGTTTTTGCGGTTCGGAAGAATCATCTGAGGGAAGGCAGGAAATCATCGGGCGAACCGATCATGTTGGTACGGGTCTGAATGGAGGAAAGTGCGGCCGGGCAGCGGAAGAGTCGAGTAAGTACGCTCAGGGGAAGCCATCCTTCATTCATGGAAATCACCAATTAAAAGTCTCCCAAGAAGTTGATCCTGGTTTCGCATACAGTTAAAGACATTGGGTTCAGAGATTGCCCAAGAAGGAGAAAAAGATACAAAGAAGGAACATCACAAAGATCAATCGCAAGAGACGGTGTTTGCGATGGAATCGCCTAAGGACTTGCAGGGTTGAAGATTGTTGATGGAATTATAGCGGGAACATAATGGTTTGCATAGTCATATGTAAACATGGATGAGGCCGCAAAGTTTTGATGTAGTGTATGACACCAGGATTATAGTTTGCCCAGGAAGAAGCATGCAAAGTTCAAGACTCAAACTTGGATCAACAATTAGGGGGTGAATTTGGCCTTAATTGTGTGATAAAGTTTGATTAGAAGTGCAAGGGTTGATTATATATAGGTAGATGGCGGTTATAAAGTTCAGGGACTGAAAGTGGCAAATCAGAACTTGGTAACCACCACCCCAAGGGTTGCGAAATCCCTTGGGAGGCATCTATTCGCGATTGGCTGTGATGAGAAGATAAGGGACGCGACTATTGGATCCTAGAGACGCACCTATTCACGTTTAATCACATCCACATGTTTAAGAGACATGACTATTCGTGAAAGGACACGTCTCTACACTCGCACCCATTGAAGTCTATAAATAGTTTAGGTTTTTAGTTTGTATCGTACATCTTGTATCAATCACATTCAATTCTTCAGTTCTAATACAAATGCCTATTAAGGTTTTATCCCTTTCTTCTTGTTCTTTGTTTGTTTGTTATCTTGTTCTTGATTGATGGGT
Organism: Scalesia atractyloides; assembly: GCA_947069175.1. NCBI lineage: Eukaryota > Viridiplantae > Streptophyta > Magnoliopsida > Asterales > Asteraceae > Scalesia > Scalesia atractyloides. The sequence continues at coordinate 1,427,445 of CAMTDV010000026.1, read as the reverse complement.
TGAATTCATGGTCTCCTGGATCTATATTGGTATCAGAGCCAAGGCTCAAAGAATCATGATCATGTTTTCAATTCTTCAATCAAGGCAAGGGTTTTGCGGTTCGGAAGAATCATCTGAGGGAAGGCAGGAAATCATCGGGCGAACCGATCATGTTGGTACGGGTCTGAATGGAGGAAAGTGCGGCTGGGCAAAGGGTCGAGTAAGTACGCGCAGGGGAAGCCATCCTTCATTCATGGAAATCACCAATTAAAAGTCTCCAAGAAGTTGATCCCGGATTCGCATACAGTTAAAGACATTGGGTTCAGAGATTGCCCAAGAAGGAGAAAAAGATACAAAGAAGGAAGGGAGGATAACATCACAAAGATCAATCGCAAGAGACGGTGTTTGCGTCGGAATCGCCTAAGGACTTGCAGGGTTGAAGATTGTTGATGGAATTATAGCGGGAACATAATGTTTGCATAGTCATATGTAAACATGGATGAGGCCGCAAAGTTTTGGTGTAGTGTATGACACCAGGATTATAGTTTGCCCAGGAAGAAGCATGCAAAGTTCAAGACTCAAACTTGGATCAACAATTAGGGGGGTGAATGTTGGCCTTAATTGTGTGATCAAAGTTTGATTAGAAGTGCAAGGGTTGATTATATATAGTTAGATGGCGGTTATAAAGTTCAGGGACTGAAAGTGGCAAATCAGAACTTGGTAACCACCACCCCAAGGGTTGCGAAATCACTTGGGAGGCATCTATTCGCGATTGGCTGCGAGGAGAAGAGAAGGGACGCGACTATTGGATCCTAGAGACGCACCTATTCATGTTTAATCACATCCACATGTTCAAGAGACATGACTATTCGTGAAAGGACACGTCTCTACATTCGCACCCATTGAAGTCTATAAATAGTTTAGGTTTTTAGTTTGTATTGTACATCTTGTATCAATCACATTCAATTCTTCAGTTCTAATACAATTGCCTATTAAGGTTTTATCCCTCTCTTCTTGTTCTTTGTTAGTTTGTTATCTTGTTCTTGATTGATGGGTTGAATTCATGGTCTCCTGGGATCTATACACATCACTTGCTATGTCCATGTGAATCACATCCAATTCCTTTTAACATTCCACACTTTTTTGTAGTTCTATATGAGTTAACTGCCCATCCAATTTAGTATTCACTTCAACAAGTCTAGTATTATCTTTTGCTTTCTATTCAATACACATGCTTTGATTGCTTCATTTACCTTTTTTTAGTTTAAGATTTAAAATCATGTCTGGTGGCCCATCTTCTATGGTTGGTTCAGAGCATTGACGACCACCTCATCAAACCCAGGTTTCGATAACCATGAGTTGTAGAAGCAAAATAGGCAGCACCAAACTTACTGAAATCAGTTGATAAGATGATGGCACTATGGTCAAGATGATGGCACTATGCTCTGATATGCTTCTAGCCCAAGAAGTAACCATAGTTTTTGGCCACCTATTACAAAATTGTTGCAAGACCAAAAACCGGTTTGTTTTAATTAATTCATCGCCTTTCCCAAACACCCATGTAAATCTTCTTCCACCCATGGCATACTCCATCAACCCGACCCCCATAATGAGATCGTTAAAACTTGTGGCACACGCCAAAATAAATTCAATGTTCAGACGCTCGTTACAAGACCTTGCCGCATTAAAATCCCCCGTTACAATGACAATTCCCCTAGAGACTCTATGGCGCTTAAATATGAGACACTGTGGATCATATATGTTGATTACATGGTTCTGCTTAAATACGTTGTCAATATGACCAGACATAACCAAATACTTCATGTGCTTAGACACATTGAACTTCTTGAAGATACACGGATTCCATATGCGAATTGAACCACTCCATCTCCCTTCCATATTAACCCAACCGAACTCTGCATTTTTGTTCCCCTATATTATCCTGATCTGTATTTTAGAACCATCACGGAACTTCGTCTCTTGTATAGATAGAAAATTTACCGTTTTCTCTTTAACTGTGTCACTAGTGGAGAGTCGCTTGTGTTCCTCCCCTAACCTCCTAGCATTTGAAGACATTTAATTCATTGATTCGTGATGATCTCTACTTCGTCCCTAACTGATTTATTTAGATGTTTTTCGAAGCCTTCTACATGAATCCCGATGGCATTGCTCATACCCGCCGTTGCATGTGTTTCCTCTAGTAGATTTTGGCTCAGAATTCCAGCACTCCTTTCTCTAATGGACCTTTGGTCTTCCCGATGTCCAGATCATGCACGCCGTTCACATGGTTGCCTTTTGGACCACCTTCATTATCGCTACCAACCCTATCCTCGCTCGAAGGCAACCATGTTGTATTCCTTCCAACGCTTTCATGTACATAACAACAATTGAACATTTCAATCCGATATACTGACCTGTCCTCCATTCTTTCTATACCCAATTATAAATGACGATAGTTCCGTTTTTAACCATATGTATCATTTGAATTGTTAAGGTTTTAGAGAATCATGACGTGAGAAATGTCGTGATTGCATAGAAAAGAAATGATAGGGTGATGGCAATTTGATAAAAAGAACATGATATTTTTAGTAAGTTGAGTTTTAAATATTTTAAAAGTAAAAATTTGTATAATACATTGAAATTGTTAATTTAATGAATCGTAATTGAATGAAAAGGTGAATCATAACTATTATGTCAAAAATATGGTATGCATTTTATAAATAAAAAGTAATATTAAAGTAATGTTTGTTGATGATAATTCTAAAGTATAGCATTGTCACATCAAACATATTATACTAATTAATATTCGAATATCATAGATATGCACTCGTAATGAATTGAAAAATAAAGTACCATTTTGGTTTTTCTTTCCATCAGGGCAGACAAAACATTGTGGAAATTTTAAATTTATTGCCATTGGCCTAACTTGACGTTCTTCAACTTAAAGTCAATTTTCGATGCCTTGTCTACACATTTATAATATTAAATCCGTGTTTATATTTTCTTCTGTTTTTTTTTTCAAAAAATATGAAGTCTCAAACTCATTATTTGGTTTATCTTATTTCATTAGCTTTATAATCGCCAAATAAATTCAAATAACAAAGAATTAGCATGGCTAGAAGGATTTATAAGAAAAATAATTGCAAATCCGAATCTTATCAAACATGGAATATATGTTGAATATTATGGTTGTTTGTGATTTGGTGTTATTTCTTGGCCTACTTGTATCTAAGATAGTGTACAAACTAGAAAACATTAAAAATAACAAAACCTGACATATATTTCGAAAGATTTTTATTTTATACAAAAAGTGTATGTTTGTGTTTCTCAACAAAATCTATTTATGCTTCTGTCACACATCATGAAAATGGCATAAATGCATCATGTGATGCGTAACTAAAACACATTCTATACTCCTACAATAACAAGATTCATGTAAAGCACTAGCTGCCTCCTCTTCTTTATTTTTTTTCCTTACTTTTCTTTTTCATTTCTTTTTATTTTATGTAACTTTTCTTTTCTTTTTTTTTTGTAAATTTACCTTTCAACTTTGACCATTAATGTTTACAACCCCTCAACTTTTTAAACACTTTGTAATCGACTTTTACGTACGTATTTTTATGTGTGTATCGCTATAAATCCAAGTTGATTTACCTTTCAACGTAAGGTTTTTTTTTGGAAAATCAATCAGATCAAATATGATACGTTTTCGTAACATACCATTCTTTAACTTAATAAAACATTATATATTAAAATATAGGGGGATTTAAATCACCTCAACTTTCATTAATTGGCGATAACACTCCAACTTTCAATTTGTACAGCAGCACTCTCAACTTTCAACTTATTAGCCAATAATACTCCCTAACTAACAGAACTCTAACACATTAGCTAATGTCAGCTGCCACGTCATAAAAATGTCATGTCAGTTGTCACATCAGCTGCCACGTCATCAAAAATGTCACATCAGTTGCCACATTAGCTGTCACGTCAGCAAAAACTAACTGAGTTAGGGTTCAATTAGTTAGGGAGTGTTATCGGCCAATATGTTGAAAGCTAGGAGTGCTAGTATACAAATCGGAAGTTAGGAGTGTTATCGGCCAACTGATGAAAGTTGGAGTTATTTAAATCCATTATCCCTAAAATATAATACGTTTTTATTAGACACTATAAATTCTACTTTACATTTTAACGACACCGCAACGTTTCATACTATTCTTTAACTTAATAATACATCATATTCATATGTGTTTTTTTATGTGTGTCTCAGTATAAATTCAAGTTTGTTTACGTTTCAACGTAAGTTTCTTCCAAAATATAAATCAGGTCACATATAATACGTTTTTGTGTTTGCGTTTCAACTTTCTAAAGAGTTTTTAGTCAATTTTTACATACTTATTTTTATCCACGTATCATGTAATAGTTGCTTTACATTTCAACGTATTATTTTGTTAGAAATGGGCAGGCTCAAATATAATAAGTTTTTGTGTTTTTTATGTACCGTTTTAGTTGGTTTACATTTTGACATAATTTTTTTTTAAAACAAGTCGGATCAACTATATACGTTTTCATTAGATGGTAAAAATTCAAGTTATTTTACGTTTCGTTACTGTTGTAACGCGGCGTACCATCCTTTAACTTAAAAAACTGTTTTTCTTACGTACTGTGTTTTATGTACGGGTCGGTATAAGTTCAAGTTGGTTAATGTTTCAACGTAAATTTGTTTCGCAAATAAGTCGGATTAAATATAATACGTTTTCGTGCTTATTTTTATGTACGTTTTTGTTTGTCTACATATTGACGTAACTTTTGTTCAAAAACGACTCGGGTCAAATATAACACGTTTTCATTAAATAGTACAGATTCGGTTTACTTTTTATTTCAAACCCGCCGCAACGCCTGGGGAAATTTACTAGTTAATATACATCCGCATTATATATTTGCACTGTGTAAATGAGATAAACATGTATGATGTTGCACCATGCATTACACCTTCTAATAAATATATATATATATGTGTGTGAGAGAGAGAGAGAGAGAGTTAACGTACAAGATGAGATTACGCACATTATAAAACTTAAAACCCTAATCACGCATGTTGAAAAACCATACATCACGCATGTTGAAAACCATAATCACGTATGTACAAAATTAGAAATTACGCGTGGGGTAAAAACCTAATCACGCATGTTATAAAACTAGTTACGCATGTTAAATTTCATCTCGTATATATTGTACGTTAAGGGATACTGTATTTTATACTTTCACAATATATGTATATAGGGTTAGGATCGTGTGAGAAGTACTAGGCTAATTAATAAACTTGAGAAGCATTCTAAGCCATACATTTTTCCTAAGCAAAAATGCAAAAGAAATTTTGTTTCTTGAAAAATCAGAGTTTTTTCTTTAAGTTTTTTTTTATATACACATATATGTATAGTTGATAATACAAATGTGTATATTACCATCTTTTAACTATAAACAAATGTATATACTTGTTTAAAATTGGAACATAAGTATTGGAAATCTATATTTGATAATGTGCATATAAGTACAAATGTGTATAAATGATTGTAGATATATATAAATATAAAAGACGATTATAAATCTAAATATGTTTTTTTTAGTGTACACATGTCTAAAATACGTGTTTAAAGTTGAAAAGTAAGTATCCTACATACATGTATATATTAAAAAAATTGTTTGAGGAAATGTGTGGTACCGAATGTTTAATATTATGTTCTTCTCTTAAGATCCTTTTATATTTATATATATATAATATTTTAAATATATATTTTTATTGGTAGGGTTCGGCTACAAAGTCCAGATTTCCTAAAAAGTCATAGAACACTATATTTCAGCCATAAAACACACCTAAAACCCACAAATAATAAAGTGAATATTACTAAAACACCATATTCAAACCATAATAGTACAAAAGAACTTCAAACACACAATCGTAGAACTATGAATATAAAACACAATATGCTAATCAACTTAAAACACAATAATGTTTGTCATTCGATAATCAGAGTCTTATCATCCAAAACACAAAACACAACCCATATATATAATTTTTGTAATCTTCATTTTGTTATTTGTGGGATTTGGGTGTGTTTTACGGTTGACATTTTGGTGTTTGGTGACTTTTTACACCTTTTAGGAAATATAGTGAAAGTGTAAAATACAATATCGCTTAACGTACAATACGTACGAGATAAAATTATAACATGGGTAATTAGTTTATAACATGTGTGATTAGGTTTTTACCCCATGCATGATTTCTAAATTTGTACATGCATGATGTATGTTTTTCAACATGCGTGATTATGGTTTTGAGTTTTATAACATGCGTAATTTCATCTCGTACGCTTAGGAATATTGTACGTTAATCTACCCCCTATATATATGGTTTAATGAGGAACCGCGGAATAGTGTAGCTAACATGCTAACCCACCCATTTTTTTTTATACATGACATTGTATTTTTACAATTCAAACCATCCAATAATATTAAATATTTTAAAAACAATAAATCACTCATAACAAATGATTATAATCATTATTCTTTATTTTTTTAATATTTTAACTAATATAATCTTGAACTTGGTTATATTTAGAGCCTAAAATAGAAGCTTTATTAAGTGAAAAAAAACTTTGTTATTTGAAGACTTAAATAATTATTCATTTAATATCATTAGTTAATTGGAGAGAGAGCTGTGAAAACACAAAGTTGATAATGCGTAGAATTATGACAACGTCCCAAGTTATTTTTATTTATCGCTTTAGGGTACTCGTGTACCCCGATCAGTTTGTTTTAGTTTTGATGCAACGTACACCATTGCATGTAGCTCGGGTAAGGTTAACGATCCAATTGTGGGAGCGAGTACTATATGTCGATTGTGGTTGTCGAGGAAACCGATTGAATGTGGGGGTGGCCATGAGATGGTTGTCCCTCATTGGTTGGTGACATTTGGGTACTTCTTCATAGGTGTTGCTACCAATTCCAGCACTTGTCTATGTATTTTGTTAAGAATAAGAACGTTGTCCCTTCTTGGCTTGTGACATTCAGATACTTTGGGTTGTGCCCTAGCACCATTATAGAGATTATCATCACAAATGGACATAGTCTAGAGATAAAGTGTCTCCACCTATTGGGAAATATTATCATTAACTTTCGAAATGGAAATTACAATGAAATGGAAGGTACACGGGCAACAAGTGCGCCGCTACCCATTTTTGTATTGTAAAACCAAGTCTTTTAAAAACTACATCCATAGATCTCGAGGTCATAACATTACTATGCAAGACCCTCTGGACTCGAATAAGTAGGTCCACAGCCTCTGGCATTAGAAAACCAAAAGTATCAAAAGCAAATGGGATAAACACGTGTTGGTTGTCAAGACACGATTTCTCGTGTTTGGTCACTTTGCCTAAGGTAGCTTTGACACACCGTGAATGCACTACCCTCCAAACCCATAAGAGAAGAAACCCTTGTTAGATCCACACACGCGTGTTTTCATCCTATTCATTCAAATACCAAAACTTCGGTTGGTCTAAGGATAAATCTTCCTTTCAATTGGTCAGTTAAGAAATTCACTAGTGCCTCTTTATTAGCAAAAATCTCAGCATGCCTGAACATGTCAAAAAGGACATCCCTAATCAAATCATCTAAAGGTACAAAATGTTTTCTCTTACCCTGAAACGACATCGTGCAATATGACAAGGTTATTACTTCCCTAGATTTTTTGAATCACAGAACTTTCTTAATATTTAACTATTTATTCAGATAAAATATATAATATATCAATGAGCTTATTTTTTTCATCACGGTTTTTTTGATAGTCTTGTAACTGTTTTTTTTAAAGTGCATAAAGCATGATATGGATTTTCTAAATACTTTAATTCTAAGACGGCATTTCTACACAAAAAACATTAATTCCCCACCCCCACCCACCCAAATATCATTCACACAATATAAAAACAATAAAAAGAAACATGCTACTCACTCATGACCAACTTTCGAAATTTTGTGCATCTCAAATCGGACCCAATAAAAAGGAGTTCGTGCGGACCTACTTTATTGATAGGGGTAGCCTTCGCTACCTCTTGGCGCTCCGGCAGTAGTGTAAATTTTGGAAAAAATTGATGTTTTTTCGATTTCGTTACCCATTTCTTTTAAAATGTTACCCCTATGAAAGTTTTCTAGATCTGCCACTGGTTCGTGACCAATACAATGTCAAACAACTAGAAGGTGAAAAAACCCGAAAAACTTAGAAGAATAAGTTGGTAATGAAATGAAATATCCTTAAAGGCAAATGGCAGGACAGGAGATAGGGAAGCCGTACCTCCGGTAATAAATAAGTTGGGTTTTTCGTAGTGTTTCACATGTGTAATAATATTTTCTTTAAATATTTTCTTATATGTTATAAAAATGTTAGATTTACAGCCAAAAAATGTTTTTAAGTTTTCTTACGAAGAAGAGTTTTCCTATGATCCCTCCCCTATATTATATTATTATACACACACAAGTTCAAAAATATATAAACAAATAATAATAAAAAGAATTTAAAAAAAAGGAAACAAAACACAATACACCAATAGTCTACACTACGCCACCAATCGACGATTGCAACCACCACCTAGTTCACCAGCGCACCACCACAGCCTACCATCGACCACCTTGATTCCTTGAAGGTATCTTTTCTTTTTTTATTCCACGTCCTTGATTCAAAAAATTTAGCCCTATATGTCAATTTTAAAATTAGCCCTAAATTAGATGTTTTGTTGAATGTTGAGCCCTAAATTGGATGTGTTGTTAATGTTGAAACTTATATTGAGTGTGTTGAATGTTGAGCCCTATCGAGAATGAAATTTTAGAGAATATAAACTGTGAAGAGATGATCAAACAGTTTGTTATCAAGAATGCTAAATGAGTTTTATGAGTTATCGGTTAGCTATTATGGTATGTCATTCTATTATTCTAATACTATATTTTTGCTATGTTTATTGTAATAATGTTAATTGCCGTTTAAAAAATACTTTATATAACTCGTTAGGCCTAAGAGCTTTTTTCAGCTCGAACGAGACATTTAAATTCTCATGAACAACTCTGAAAATAGAAAGAGTAATCAGTTAAAAAAAGACTCTAACTTAAAACACTTATAAGTTTCATTTGCATTTGAGTTATAAGTCCTAGGGACGAGAATGTCAGGCTAGATGTTTTGTGACAAACAACCATTGATGTGTGCCCGACTTTCGTACGCAAATTTCATGATCTTTGAAGCTTGGTTTTGGTATGGATAGTTTTTTCTCAAAAAAAATAGCAAATTTATGTTTAACTCCTTTTTATTGTAAAAATGTATGAATCTTTTAAACTGTTAAATTCAGGAGTTTATTTATGCATTTAATTTCAATCATAAGACGAAAATCTATAAATCCAAGATGTAATCAAAACTTTAAAAGGGTGATGCTAAATACACTTATTATAATATTTTTACTTGTTTTATCCCCAATAAAAATCACTAATACTTTTCTTATTACCCAATTCATGCTACTAAATCTTTTTTTTTTCTTTTGATAGATTTATATACCAAATTAAATATGTTGCGAAAAAAAATAGTTTCTAAGAACTTTGGAATATGCACAAGTTAATTAAATTGCATAACAAGGAGAGATTCATTAAGAAAAAAAAAATAGAAAATCGAAAAACCATTAGTTTTGCACTAAAAAATTATAAAAAATTCATTTTTCATAACTTTTATTAAACTTTTGCATGTAACACATATAAAATGCGTTCAAAAAATGCAATAAAAAATTTACGCTTAATTGTTTTTGGATTTTCTTTTTGAGGTTTTAATATTTTTTATTAAAACAGTTTCCATGTGTTTATATGCAAAAGCTCTGAAAAAGACTATGTAACAATAAATTTTTTATATGTAAAATGAATATTTCTATGATTTTTTACATATTTAACTCATGTTTCTCCGATCACTCACTTTTTTATGGTTTAACTCATTTCTTTCATCATCATCATCATCATAATAATAATAATAATAATAATAATAATAATAATAATAATAATAATAATAAACTATCAAATATCGTTTCCAAGAACTCTGGAATATGATTGACAGATCAAGTATTAAATAAAGTATTATGACTTTAATAACACATTGACAAGTTTTTTTTATACGGATACATGGATAATATGTATATTGTTTTAACTAACACTTAAATAAAAGATTTTTTTCATATGAAATTTTAATTCACCTACTAGTTCTAACAAAAATAAGAGATAGAGAAAAATATATTTGTATAAGCTTTTGCTTTTCTCCAAATAAAATTAAGAAATATGATGATTGATAATAAAATTCAAGTCAAACCCTCGTGGTCAACATTTCTCTCATAGTTCTTGAATGTATCAACTTTGACCAAAAGCCACCTTTCTTCTTTCCATCATCTTCCATAATTCTTTCACTAACAAAAGCCATGGATTTGCTTTTCTTTAGCTTGCTCTTCAAGAAAGAAAGATGCCCTCTTCCATAATCATCATGCATAGGAGATGCCGTGTTTGACATGTCACAAGACGAACAAGAAACCGAAGAAATTGAAGACACGGAAGATGAACATGACGACGAAGAGTCGCATGTGATAACCCGTGATGACGATCTTGATATCTTCACTAATCTTTCTCGTAAACACGATGAACAAATTCCCGGAGATTGTTGGTGTTTAGGGTGTTTCTTGCATTTTGTTGATGATGAAGTTCTTTTGTTGTTCATTTTTTGTGAGTTTTTAGGGGTAGTTTTGATCAGTGGATATGTGTTATATTGTGTTGCATTTATAGAGTTTTTGAGGACTAAGTTTCTATGAGGGTTCATGGGAGTTTCATTAGAGTTGCACTAAAATTACTTTTTTTGACCGTTGGAAGCTTTTGAAAAGTCAAGTGGGACTAGGCTAGTTTACGTTGACTTCAATCTATTGCATGTACGCTTCAATAGTTCAATGTGTTTAATATGATATTTTTTTCTAATGACGACGAAATTTATTAACATTAAACTAATTTTCAGATAATTAAAATACTTATTGCCCTATACAATCCAAATGTAATATCTTATTATTGATAATTATTTGCTTATTATTAATAGCAAAATTAGGTTATATTAAATCTAAAACTGAAAGCAGTCAACAATAATGAACCGGTTAAAAGTAGAGGGATCTTACAAATGATGTATTTCTATAACTAAAGGCCAAAACTATCATAAATCGTTTTATTTAAAACGATTTCATTATTATTATTATTATTATTATTATTATTATTATTATTATTTAATTTAACTATTTAAAATGTCATATTCAATTAATTATTTATTAGAAATATCACCACTGAGCAATATAGTGATTCAGTTCACTTTGTTCTTATGGTACTCGTTTTATGTATTAAACTAGTGGTGATAGTTCATAACTTGCGGTGGATTCGAAACATAGATACAACTGGATGTGTTATGATGAATTTTACATCAGTGTTAACCTCGGGAAACATTTTAACGTTGAAACTTAAAATAAAAGTGTAGCAGCAGGTTGATTTTGAAAAAAAAAATATTTCAAAACATAGATGAAATTAAGGTAGAACAAATTATAAAAATTATTATAAACTAAAAAATTATTATTATAAAAACTAAAATTGTTTAAAACTATCAATTTTTTAAAAAGGTAAAAAGAAAACCAGAAAATCAAAAAACCAAAAAGAACAAAAAAAAAACCTAAAAAAAGCTTTAAAGACTTGTTCATCTAAGCTTCAATGACTTGTAAATTATCATGCACAGCTATGTTTTAAACGAAACTTTAGATGGAAAGATAGATAAAAAAAATAAGCATGTCGCAACGTTATATTCGGAGTTTTATAAAACATTATATTTTAAAAATTATAAACATTAAAAAATAGAAAGATATATGATTTAAACACTAATGCTAACTAGAGAAAATTACTATTTTCGTCTTTGTGGTTTGATGAAAAATAAGTATTGCACTCCAATAGTTCAAACCTTGTCAAAACAGTATCACATGTTTCATTTTCGCGTCAAGTGGACCCACCTCCACTAACCCCGTCCACTTATTCCGTTAAGATTATGTGATATGACCATAATGACCATGTTATTAAAAGTTTAAATAAATAAATAGATTATATAATGCCTAATTCAACCTTGTGGATAGGACGGCTCTCTTTCGCGAGGTTCATTCCTGATGCCCCTCCATCTCCTGAGGTCAATTTTCTTTATAGACAATCAGCCAGGTTATATGTTAGGGGTCACTATATTGGGTCTACTACTGGGGTCCAACAAGGAGACACCTTGGGGCCCCTCCTTTTTGCCTTAGTTTTGCACCCTCTCGTTAGTGCGGGATAGCTACAACTTACTTTTCCATGTGTGGTTGGATGATGGTACGAATATAGGAGATGTTGTTGAAGTGGCTAAATTTTTTGGCATCATCGAGTGCGGGATAGTTACAACTTTTATTTCCATGTATGGTATTAGATGATGGATCGAGGGACCATGCTTAGGACTTGAGCTTAACATAAGAACCTGAGGTCTTTTGGCCATCGTGCAATAGGGTGAAGGTGAAGGAAAGCTTGTATCCTAGCAGGATTGTTAGGCCAGAATTAGGTGTGAAACTCCTTGGGGAGGGGGGACTATTAGTCGGGATGCTGTTTATATTAGCTGTTTGGCTGTTAGATGGGTTTCATGTGTGATGGACCTTATGTGATGTCTACCTCACTTACGGAGCCACTAGCTCCTTCTGCTTCGCTCTTGTATGGGGTTGCTAACTTTTTGTTTGTCCAACAAACCTGCCATCCCATATTTGTTGTGGAAGTTTTTTCGGTTTTCAATTAAGGCCTCCGGGATGCAATCGAAGATTTTGGTTTGTGGAGGTCCATTTTTCGGGGATTTTCAATAGAGGTAGGCATCCTTGCCGATATGTTTTGGAGCTTTAGGCCTATATTCGGATGGGTGGTGTATCGGCACGCTTTCGTGGCCTCAAGGGCTCAATCTTGGAGTTTAGAGGACCACATTCTACAGGACAATGGTATTGATAGGTGGATTCCGATTATGGGTGTTTGTTGGGTAGCTTTCACAAATCCCTTCTCGATCTTGATCTTATCGAGTTCGTTAATAAGGCCACTGTCCATCCCTTGTCGAAGGCCCAAAATACTTTATATAGTAAAACCGTCAAGTGTTTGGGAGAGAAATTTAACCTATCCCCATTGTAACGCCCCGCGTTTCTATACTTTCTATATTTGGAAATCTTGTATTGTACTTCTATTTTTAGTAAGCGTTGTATCTTGTATTCGTCTTTCGTTGTAAATGTTGTAAACCGAGACTTGGATTGTAATGAGAAACTCGTATTTTATCCATATTATGTTAATCATAGTCCTGTTACACTTACACTTGTTCATACTTTAAACGTGTAAACATATTCGTGGTACTCTCAATCGTAAACGTGTGATAACTCGCAAACTTGGTTTGTATTGCGTAAACGAGACTCAAACGTGAAACTTGTAATCGTTAAACTAAATTCGTTACGAAAATATAATTACCTATTCATTTATTAAGTTAATTAATTAAATTAATTAATTAATTAATTAAATTAGTTAATAAAATTAATTAATTTCTTTTTACAAAAAAATTAAAATGCTAATTTATATATATATATATATATATATATATATATATATATATATATATATATATATATATATATATATAACATTTTGAATTTAAATGTTAATATAATATCTTCTTTAATAAAGTCCAAGGTTTAAAGTGTAATTATTGGATTCTTGAACTTCAGGGGCCTTTCCTGCCAATTGTGAAACTGAATTATTGAGTTTTGATTAAAAATAAAAAGGAAAATAATAATAATCAAACAAAACCGGATCCGCGGGACTCGAACCCGGGACCTCCGGTTCAACATGCAGCGCCTTAACCACTCCGCCACTCGCCATCAATCTGAAGTAACCCGGGAACAAAAGCCTTATATGCTTTGTTCCCGGTCGAGCTGAAAGGCAACAAGCGCGGACAGCAACCATTTGGGCGGGTTTTTGGTTAATTTTTTGAACTTTTTACCATTAATTACCCACTTAAACCCCGCCTAACTAACCCTAATCCTTCCCCTATAAAACCCACCTCTAATCCAAGCATTTTTACACTTTAATCTCTCTCAAATCACCTCAAGATCCTTGCAACATCAGATTTTCGAGCAGATTGTATACCTCTTACTAAAGTGAGTGTAACTCACTCATTTCTTAATGAAATCACTCCATTCTTTTTCCTACTTGCTTGGATAAACTTTGGGTTGAATTCCTATGTTTCTCCATGGAGAATCCAGACCTGGAAATGCCCCAAAATGTCCACAAACTTTCTGTTTTGTCTAAACTTTTATCAAACTTGTGTTTTAACTTCAACAAACTTGTGTTCTTGTGCTTACAATCAAGCTTATGATTAGTAAAGCCTAACTAAGCTTGTTAACATGAACCAAGGGCTGTTTTAACACCCTAAACTTTCTGTTTTTGAAGAGCATTGAGCTCACAAGTGATGCAAGTTCTTAAACTTGTTCATGTGTGTCCACCAAGGAAGCTTGGGCTATCCTAACTTGAGACCACACATCACTTGATGATTTTTCATCAAGATCCCAAGATAGTTTGCTAGACTTAAAGTGTCACAACCCCACAAAGCCGTTGACGATTGTCCTCGTGTGCTCGTCGGGTTGTTGAATACTTGGCTACTTGGTATCTAGATGACACCTTATCATTCTTGTCTTTACATTCTTGTATAGTATATAGTTCTTGTACCCTCCTTGTTACCAATGGTAACTTGTGTAGAGGTGAACATAATCCGAGGTTCAAAGTGGATGGTTTAACCTCCCACCTCATACTTGACATACATGACACTAGAGGTTACAAAGTGGATGGTTCATCCTCCCACCTACAACATGATTATAATGATATATATATAACTATATTATAATTCTAAAACCGAAACCTTGATAATGAACTTATAATCACCTATCAAGTTATTAAGTTTAACACAAAAGTATGTAATTCCTTGTCACGATTCTAATAGGCCCCGAACCTATGAAATCACACCCAACTCGTAAGAGTTACTATAGTGTCAAGAACGAGTGTTACATCTTAGTGAATACTTTTGTATCATAATACTTTATCAAACATAGTTTTTTTATCATGCTCGAATACTCCTAATCTCCCGTTGAACTATACTCATACGCCTCGTTTCCTCTTGTAGGATAATTCGGCGTCATCCTCGAACCAACGTCTTCACGGGTTGTCAAGTGTAGAAAAGACTTAGCAAACCGTGAGTACACTCGACCCACTTTGTTTATAACACTTTTCGGGTGTAACATGTTTCCATATACAAAATCACGAACACTTAAACTTTATGAAACACACAAAAAATCCCATATACATGAAAACTTGAATCTTATACTTGATGCTTGTCTTGGATATTCGTATTGCTATGCTTTAGTCATTAACTATTTTTAGCCTTCGTTTGACATGCTTAGCGCTATAGGAATTCACGCATCCACCTCCATCGTGTTATTCGTGAGGTCATGTTAAAACATCGTGATTGCGTTAAGGGTTTGATTATTAGTATTGCATGCCTTGATATTGCTCTTGTATAGATTTGGTTGCCATGAGGATTGTTTAAACTTATTCGTATACGTATGCTATGCCTAAACTTGTGTACTCGCCTTTGCTTTCGCATTGACATTATTTTAAAACATGTTACAGGTTGAAGGAGATGATGCTATGAAAACAATATAGCAAGGACTAGATACACACAAATTAGACGTTAGGTTTAATGTCGATGTATCAATTTTGTTATGACTTTGCAAATGTTGTATTGTTCTTTGTTTTGTTACATTGATGTATTTGACAATTCTTATGAAATGAAATATGGTTTAATTAATTATTGTCACTTAATAATGTTGTGAGCAATGAGCAATCTCGTTTTCGTCTCATCCCGATGTTTCCGCCATCGGTTGGGGTGTTACAGATTGGTATCAGAGCCATAACTATAGGGAATTAGGTAGAATTGCCATGTTCGACCTAGTCTATAGTTCTAAGTACCCGTTGTGACCATTCTTGATTATGCTTAAAACTTTATGCTTCCTACTTTGCTTCTCTCTTTCCTTTTGGTCTTAACACATATACATGGTGTCTTCCTAAGACACTTTTACACAATACACGTTTGGACGCTTGAAGACACTCGTAATATAAACGAGACGAATTCACTAAAATAGGTGTGAAAACCGCAATTTGGTGAACGAATCTCAATCCGCTATACTTATTCTTTTTGCACGCAATTATGCCATCGAGTTAGGAGTGAAATCCAAACCTTGATGGAAAATTTCCAACTCAAAACTCTAGTGGACCCTTACCAACGAATCGGAATTTGCTCTTCGTTTGGTAAGTACCAACCACACTTAAGGTACGAAATCGTCAAGTTAGGGGTGAAACCCGCACCTTGTCGATTAAGTACCATTCCTTGACTTTCGCTCTCGCCAAAGTCTCGATTTTCCGATCGGTTAGAGACGTGTAGTAACTGGAAGGGTAAAATGTCGTTAGTCGCTTCTCGATGAGAGCATTTTACCTATAGGCCAAAGCACGTTTCTCTAATTCGAAAAGATCTTCGATTCACTTTGGAATTGTCGACGATTCTCTACCCGAATCATTCCCATGTTTTACGAGCCTATTCTTTTTATGTGACTCAAATTTTATGTGTTTTGATACTTGTTACCTTGTTCATTTCAAACCGTTACACACTCGCACATTTATCGCAATAAAAAACAATACTAATCCTCGTGAACAAACTAAATTTATACTCTTTATTTGTATTCATACGTGAGTATACATGTTATACTTGTTGAACTCATGCAAACTATGTGAACCATACTTGATGAACACATGCTTCTTATGTGAAACTTATGTGAATTTTATTAATACTCATGCATGCAAAACCTATTTTCTTTATTACAATCAAGTCTCATGCTTTTGTCTTGTTTACAACATCTAGATGCCTCCTTTCCGTAACTCGTTGAACCGCCTCAAGAAGTCCAAGAAGACGGATTCCCAGAAGGAATCCAACAACGAGGACTCGATATCGAAGCAAGAACTGATTGGGCTCGTTTCGGAGCAAATGGCCGGGCAATTGGCTAAGATCATACCCGACATTGTTAGCCAAATCCACACCATACACGCTGAAGCCACACCTAAATCATCCGCTGATTCCAAAGCAGATACCCCCAAACCATCTTACCAATTCAAGCATTTCATGGCTTGTAAACCAGTGGAATTCACTGGCATGGACGATTTGGTTTGATTCAATGGAGCTTATCTTCCTTCAGGGCGGCTGCCCTGAGGAACTCCGAACCCTTAATGCCACCGGGGTCTTCCGCAAGAGAGCCCTCGAGTGGTGGACCACCGAACGAAACACGCGTGGAAACGAAGCAGCCCATGCGATGACTTGGGAAGAGCTTAAGGAGCTCATGAAGGAGCAATTCTGTCCTCCCCATGACTGGAATCTCACATAACAGGGGAGCGACGCTGAAGGATTGATTGCGCGCTTTAAACAGTTAAGTATCATTTGCCCTGGGCAAGTCGATACTGTTCCCAAGTCAATCGCCAAGCTCATCCGTTGCCTCTCACCGGTGATCATGAACCATGTAGCCGCAGCCAACCCGAAAACCCTCGAAGAAGCCTATGCCATAACTCTCCAACTCAACCATAACTGCATCCTTCAGGGGGCCTACGACAAGGTCCCTACGAAGCATGCGCACCAAGCCATTGCCAAGACCACCGAATCACCTACCCCTCCAGCCAAGAAGCCCCACAACAAGAACAAGAAGCGGAAGGCTTCTTCTCAAAACAATGTTGTCGTCACTCCGCCTACCCAAAACACCAACCAACCTGGACAAGGTTACGTTGGCTCTCACCCCAAGTGTACCACTTGCAACTACCATCACCCTGTTGGCACCTCATAACGAAAATGTGCCAACTGTAATAGGTTGGGACACCTCTCCAACTATTGTCGCCTACCCCAGAACCAGCAAACCCAAGCCCTTTTAACCAATCCTAACCCAAACCGCCAAACCCAAGCTACACCTGGTCGAACCTGCTACAATTGTGGCGATCCTAACCATTTCGCCAACGTTTGCCCGAAACGCACCAACAAACAACAGCAACAACAAACCAAACCTGCGAAAGGATGAGCTTTCGTTCTCACCTCAGCTCAAGCCCAAAGTTCGAATGACGTCATCACTGGTACGCTCCTTGTGAACCATATCTATGCTACTTGTCTGTTTGATACTGGCGCAAATAGAAGTTTTGTATCCGTTGAATTTGAACCCTTGCTTAAGTGCGAACGAACTAAAATGCCTAATCCTTTTGCTGTCGAAGTCGCTAATGGTAAGACCATCTCCGTTGACTCTGTTCTTTCTGGTTGCTCCCTAATCTTAAACGATCATAAGTTTTCCATCGACCTCATACCTATGCAAATGGGTAGCTTTGACGTCATAGTAGGCATGGACTGGCTTAAGCGAGTTCATGCTGAAGTCGTTTGTTCTGAGAAATTCATTCGTCTTCCCCTACCTCAAGGTGACTCTTTACACGTCTATGGTGAGAAACCTTCTAAGGGTCTCAAGCTTATGTCGTGCATCAAAGCGAACAAGTACTTGCGTAAGGAGTACTTTGCCTTTCTCGCCCACGTTGTGGAAAAGAAAGACAAAGGTCCTAGCATAAGTGATGTTCCTGTCGTTTGTGAGTTCCCGTCTGTTTTCCCCGAGGATCTCCCTGGTCCTCCGCCTCCTCGAGCTGTCGATTTTCGTATTGACCTCATTCCTGGCGCAACTCCTGTTGCGAAGGCTCCCTATCGTTTAGCACCCTCGGAGATGCAAGAGCTATCAAGCCAACTTCAAGAGCTTCTTGATAAAGGCTTTATACGCCCTAGTACTTCCCCTTGGGGCGCTCCCGTGTTGTTCGTCAAGAAGAAAGATGGGTCTTTTCGGATGTGCATTGATTATCGTGAGCTCAATAAACTTACAGTCAAAAACCGATACCCACTTCCTCGTTATTGACGATCTCTTCGATCAATTGCAAGGCGCGAAGTGCTTTTCAAAGGTTGATCTCCGTTCTGGCTATCATCAACTTCGGGTTTTCGAGGAAGATGTACCCAAAACCGCATTTCGCACACGTTATGGACACTACGAGTTCGTGGTCATGCCTTTTGGTTTGACCAACGCTCCTGCAGTGTTTATGGATCTTATGAACCGTGTGTGTAAGCCTTTTCTCGATCATTTCGTCATTGTATTCATCGACGATATCCTAATCTACTCTAAGACAAAAGAAGAACATGGACAACATTTGCGTCTTATTCTTCAGCTTTTGCAAACCGAACGTCTGTATGCCAAATTCTCCAAGTGTGAATTTTGGCTAAAAGAGGTTCAATTCTTAGGTCACACCGTCAATGAACTTGGTATTCATGTTGACCCTGCAAAGATAGAAGCTGTGAAGAATTGGATTGCACCTAAGTCGCCCTCTGAAATTCGTTCGTTTCTTGGCCTAGCTGGGTATTATCGCCGGTTCATCTCGAACTTCTCGAAGATCGCCGTTCCTTTGACTTCGTTGACTCAAAAAGATAAACCTTTTGTTTGGGGTCCCGAACAAGAAGAATCTTTCCAAACGCTCAAGGACATGCTTTGTAATGCTCCTATTCTCACTCTCCCCGATGGGAACGACGATTTCGTCGTGTATTGCGATGCCACTAACCAGGGTCTTGGTTGCGTTCTCATGCAACGGGACAAAGTAATCGCTTACGCGTCGAGACAACTCAAAATTCATGTGAAAAACTATACTACTCACGACCTTGAACTTGGTGCAGTTGTTTTTGCATTAAAGATTTGGCGACACTACCTTTATGGTACAAAGTGTACGATCTTTACCGACCAAAAGAGCCTCCAACACATCTTTGATCAAAAGGAACTCAACATGCGTCAACGTCGTTGGGTAGAATTGTTAAACGACTACGACTGCGATATCCGCTACCACCCTGGTAAGGCGAATGTCGTGGCCGATGCACTTAGTCGTAAGACTCATGTCAAGAGTGCTCGTTGCTACCAAATCGTGGGAAAACTCAATGAGTTAATTCGACAAGCACAATTTGCCGTCATTAACGAGGGTAACCTCGATAACGAGTTGAATTGTGGAATCGAAAACCCACTCGAAGCTAAGCCTGATGGTATTCTTTACTACCATAGTCGCATTTGGATTCCCGATCGTCTCAATCTTTGGATTGATGGACAAAGCTCACAAATCCCGATACTCCGTTCATCCTGGAGCTGATAAGAAGTATCATGACTTGCGCGCATCCTATTGGTGGCCTGGAATGAAACGTGATATCGCTCTCTACGTCTCCAAATGCCTTACGTGTTCCAAAGTCAAGGCAGAACATCAACGTCCCTCCGGTTTGCTCGAACAACCAGAAATTCCGGTCTGGAAATGGGAGAGCATATCCATGGATTTCATCACGAAATTGCCTCGTACTTGTCTGGTCACGACAGCATTTGGGTTATCATCGATCGTTTGACCAAATCCGCACACTTCCTCGCCATTCGTGAAGATTACAAAGTCGAGAAACTGGCTCGTATCTACACGAGTGAAATCATTAGTCGTCACGGTACTCCTCTTGATATTATTTCTGATCGTGATGCTCGTTTCACTTCTCGCCTTTGGCAAACTTTCCAATCCGCCCTTGGCACTCGTTTGAATCTTTGCACCACTTTTCATCCTCAATCTGACGGTCAGACCGAGCGTACTATCCAAACTCTAGAGGATATGCTTCGATCATGCGTAATCGATTTTGGCGGCAACTGGGATTTGCACTTACCATTGGTAGAATTCTCGTACAACAACAGCTATCACGCAAGTATTCAAATGGCTCCATTTGAAGCACTGTATGGTCGCAAATGCCGTTCGCCTATTTGTTGGCACGAGATCGGAGACGTACAACTCACCGGTCCCGAACTTATACAAGAGACGACGGACAAGATCCTACAGATTCGTGACAACTTGCTCAAAGCTTGAAGCCGACAAAAGAGCTATGCTGATAGAAGACGCAAACCTTTGGAATTCGACATAGGTGACCACGTACTTCTCAAGGTTGCACCTTGGAGAGGTGTTGTTCGTTTTGGTAAGAAAGGCAAACTCGCTCCTTGCTATGTGGGTCCTTTCAAGATTCTCGAAATAGGCACGGTAGCGTATCGACTGGATCTACCTCAAACGCTCAGCAATGTTCATCCTGTGTTTCATGTTTCGAATTTGAAGAAGTGTCTAGCCGAAGAGGGACTTCAAGTTCCACTCGAAGATCTTCAGATCAACGATACTTTGCACTTTATGGAGAAACCGGTCGAAATCATGGACCGAGGAACCAAGCAACCGAGGCCCAGTCGTATTCCTATTGTCAAGGTTTGATGGGAAGGTAAACGTGGCGCCGAATTCACTTGGGAACTTGAAAGTGATATGAAGACTAAGTATCCATATCTCTTCGTTACATCTTCCTAAATTTCGGGACGAAATTTCCTAAAGGAGGGGAGACTGTAACGCCCCGCGTTTCTATACTTTCTATATTTGGAAATCTTGTATTGTACTTCTATTTTTAGTAAGCGTTGTATCTTGTATTCGTCTTTCGTTGTAAATGTTGTAAACCGAGACTTGGATTGTAATGAGAAACTCGTATTTTATCCATATTATGTTAATCATAATCCTGTTACACTTACACTTGTTCATACTTTAAACGTGTAAACATATTCGTGGTACTCTCAATCGTAAATGTGTGATAACTCGCAAACTTGGTTTGTATTGCGTAAACGAGACTCAAACGTGAAACTTGTAATCGTTAAACTAAATTCGTTACGAAAATATAATTACCTATTCATTTATTAAGTTAATTAATTAAATTAATTAATTAATTAATTAAATTAATTAATTAAATTAGTTAATAAAATTAAGTAATTTCTTTTTACAAAAAAATTAAAATGCTAATTTATATATATATATATATATATATATATATATATATATATATATATATATATATATATATAACATTTTGAATTTAAATGTTAATATAATATCTTCTTTAATAAAGTCCAAGGTTTAAAGTGTAATTATTGGATTCTTGAACTTCAGGGGCCTTTCCTGCCAATTGTGAAACTGAATTATTGAGTTTTGATTAAAAATAAAAAGGAAAATAATAATAATCAAACAAAACCGGATCCGCGGGACTCGAACCCGGGACCTCCGGTTCAACATGCAGCGCCTTAACCACTCCGCCACTCGCCATCAATCTGAAGTAACCCGGGAACAAAAGCCTTATATGCTTTGTTCCCGGTCGAGCTGAAAGGCAACAAGCGCGGACAGCAACCATTTGGGCGGGTTTTTGGTTAATTTTTTGAACTTTTTACCATTAATTACCCACTTAAACCCCGCCTAACTAACCCTAATCCTTCCCCTATAAAACCCACCTCTAATCCAAGCATTTTTACACTTTAATCTCTCTCAAATCACCTCAAGATCCTTGCAACATCAGATTTTCGAGCAGATTGTATACCTCTTACTAAAGTGAGTGTAACTCACTCATTTCTTAATGAAATCACTCCATTCTTTTTCCTACTTGCTTGGATAAACTTTGGGTTGAATTCCTATGTTTCTCCATGGAGAATCCAGACCTGGAAATGCCCCAAAATGTCCACAAACTTTCTGTTTTGTCTAAACTTTTATCAAACTTGTGTTTTAACTTCAACAAACTTGTGTTCTTGTGCTTACAATCAAGCTTATGATTAGTAAAGCCTAACTAAGCTTGTTAACATGAACCAAGGGCTGTTTTAACACCCTAAACTTTCTGTTTTTGAAGAGCATTGAGCTCACAAGTGATGCAAGTTCTTAAACTTGTTCATGTGTGTCCACCAAGGAAGCTTGGGCTATCCTAACTTGAGACCACACATCACTTGATGATTTTTCATCAAGATCCCAAGATAGTTTGCTAGACTTAAAGTGTCACAACCCCACAAAGCCGTTGACGATTGTCCTCGTGTGCTCGTCGGGTTGTTGAATACTTGGCTACTTGGTATCTAGATGACACCTTATCATTCTTGTCTTTACATTCTTGTATAGTATATAGTTCTTGTACCCTCCTTGTTACCAATGGTAACTTGTGTAGAGGTGAACATAATCCGAGGTTCAAAGTGGATGGTTTAACCTCCCACCTCATACTTGACATACATGACACTAGAGGTTACAAAGTGGATGGTTCATCCTCCCACCTACAACATGATTATAATGATATATATATAACTATATTATAATTCTAAAACCGAAACCTTGATAATGAACTTATAATCACCTATCAAGTTATTAAGTTTAACACAAAAGTATGTAATTCCTTGTCACGATTCTAATAGGCCCCGAACCTATGAAATCACACCCAACTCGTAAGAGTTACTATAGTGTCAAGAACGAGTGTTACATCTTAGTGAATACTTTTGTATCATAATACTTTATCAAACATAGTTTTTTTATCATGCTCGAATACTCCTAATCTCCCGTTGAACTATACTCATACGCCTCGTTTCCTCTTGTAGGATAATTCGGCGTCATCCTCGAACCAACGTCTTCACGGGTTGTCAAGTGTAGAAAAGACTTAGCAAAACCGTGAGTACACTCGACCCACTTTGTTTATAACACTTTTCGGGTGTAACATGTTTCCATATACAAAATCACGAACACTTAAACTTTATGAAACACACAAAAAATCCCATATACATGAAAACTTGAATCTTATACTTGATGCTTGTCTTGGATATTCGTATTGCTATGCTTTAGTCATTAACTATTTTTAGCCTTCGTTTGACATGCTTAGCGCTATAGGAATTCACGCATCCACCTCCATCGTGTTATTCGTGAGGTCATGTTAAAACATCGTGATTGCGTTAAGGGTTTGATTATTAGTATTGCATGCCTTGATATTGCTCTTGTATAGATTTGGTTGCCATGAGGATTGTTTAAACTTATTCGTATACGTATGCTATGCCTAAACTTGTGTACTCGCCTTTGCTTTCGCATTGACATTATTTTAAAACATGTTACAGGTTGAAGGAGATGATGCTATGAAAACAATATAGCAAGGACTAGATACACACAAATTAGACGTTAGGTTTAATGTCGATGTATCAATTTTGTTATGACTTTGCAAATGTTGTATTGTTCTTTGTTTTGTTACATTGATGTATTTGACAATTCTTATGAAATGAAATATGGTTTAATTAATTATTGTCACTTAATAATGTTGTGAGCAATGAGCAATCTCGTTTTCGTCTCATCCCGATGTTTCCGCCATCGGTTGGGGTGTTACACCCATACCTGAAAGCGGTGTTAAAGCGTCTACGTGGCTCTCATAGTCAAAATTTCCTTATTATTATCCCCATGAAGGGCTAGTCCATCACATATCAACATGGAATATCGAGCCATCTTTAAATACCGGTTAATGATCACTTTGTTCCCCGTTTATGAGCCTTGCCCAATTTACCGAAAGGTTTCCTTGGATAACTTTAGGGAGCATGTGGTCCATTGCAAGGAGCTGTTGGGCTTTAAATAAAGACATGCCTTGGTCAAGGATGCCCTATGTGATGTGTATAAGGAGGCAGGAATCTCCGTCACAAAAGAGGCTTTTGTGAATTTCTTGACAGACCCGCATGAAGGGAGGGATATCACGAACCGAATTGCATAACCCCTTGATTCTTCACTCCATAAACTCAGTAGGTTTCTCGATTTGAATGATTTGTTGCTGATTTGAAAATTGTAAGCGATAGGTGAAAAGAACCCTAAATCCCCTAAATATATTGGAACATATGGGACCTATATACTGATTACTGAAAATCAGTAAAATTAAAATAAAATTAAAAAACATTATGTTTAACAAAGTTCAATGGGGTGCGGTGGTGGTTGGTGATAGCTAGTGGTGATTATGGTGGCTGGTGGTACCTGATAATGATTGGTGGTAGTGACATCATGTATAGCGAAGAAGACCAAGAAGGAGAAAAGGATGAAAGAGGAGGGATTTGTTTTTTTTTTCTTATTTGTAATAAAATATATTGTTTTTCAACAAAGGGGCATTTTTGTCTTTTAATCAAAACTTAACGATGGATTGGATGGGGTTAGTGGGGTTGGTCCATTTGAAACGATAATAAAACCATTATTAATGTTTTGGCAAGATTTGGAATATTTTGGTGTAATAGTTATTTTATGCAAATTACATAATCTAGATTAGTTATTTACGCTTCTAACTAAATACGAGGAGCGAGAGTGTAAATTCATTATAGATTATAGTACAACTTATAAACTCATGCTTAAAACAAATTTGATGTTCATAAATACGTTACAACTTACAACTTGTTTAGTAATAAATATGATGACAAAGTAAAAATAAGCACGTCATAACTTGTGACTTGTTTGCTCGAATTGGTTTGGTAATAAATGCGGTCATTTCATCAAAATCTATATCCTGTAACTACAAACATTAAATATCGTTAGTTAGAATATTGAAATATTTGTGAGAAGACTTGGTCAACGCTCTGGAAGTCAAGTTTAAGTGTAGATCACGTCTAATATAAACAACAAAATAGTCGGTTGGATTGAAACTAACTAGATGTTTCGTCATTCCTTTTTAGTAGTGGCAAACTTGCAATTTTCATATATCACTATCTAATCAAATCAAATCAAATTTAGAATTTCAATTTATGATTGAATAGCTGTCACAGATGTAAAACCTCATTTGACTAACAAAATAAAATTTACTTCTAATTCTTTAAAAGTAATCAATTTCAAGTAATATAACAACTGATTTCTAAAAGAAGTAATTATCATAAAGTAAAACAAAATAACCTAATTACCCATGACTAAAAAGAACTGTCCTCAATAGGAATCAAAGTGTGTAAAACTGGTTTTAACCGGTAATTTAGAAACTGGTTTAGGTTATTAATTAACCATGGGTTAGAAACTGGTCTGAGATTTAGAATAAAACCGGTTAGTAACCCGTTTTTTAAACCTAAAATAACCGGTTAACTGGTTAATCCATTTTTCTTAACTTTTTAGCCAGTTTTTGAGGGTTTTTTTTTTCAATCATAAAACTTTTTTTACCAATTTTTAAGGTTTTTTAACAATAAAACAGGTAAATTAGTTATTAGGAAAATGGTTATTAATCCAATTATAGGTTAACCGGTCCTAAAATAACGTAACTAGTTACATAGATTATGGTTTTCGATCCCCCAGAAGTCAGAACCGCTTATTGGCGTAACTAGTTTTGACCAACTCAACCAATAACCGCTTTTAACTAATTTTTGGAGCTCTAAATTGGAACTCTATTTAACTTAACAATATATACTTCTCTCAAAGAAATTGGGTGGGTTTGGAATAGGGGGTTTGAAAGATGCGAACAATGCCTTAGTCCACACATGGAAAGCTTTAGAGGGCGACTTGCCTACGTCGAATGAACTTATAAAAAGAGGAGTCAGAATCACAAATTTATAGTGTCCAGGATGTGGCTATAAGCAGGAATCAGTGGATCATCCCTAGTCTCATGATTAATGGCGAAGGCGTTTCGTTGTCCGTTGGGTTATGGGTTAATCTTCCCTCGCTTGCGGCTTGCAAGTCAGTCAAGGGGATTTTGGTTAACGTTTATGCTCTTCAAGCACCAAAAAACGGCAAAAGGTGTGTTGAAGATTTGGTTCTACAGAAACGAGAAAATTTTCAGGGGGCTCAATGTTACAAACCTGAAAACTCGATCCAAAATATAACCGTGAACCAAATGTCATCCCGATTCGGTTTTTTTTCCAGTGACCATGAGAACCCAGACTTAAACTCACAAAACCACGCCAACATCCTGCTACGGACCGAGGTAAATCGCAGCTTGCAATGAGCAGGTGGTCTTCAAGAGGTTATGACTATTAACCAGTGCGAGCAAAATTCGAACCTAAGAACTTTGCCAGATAAGAATTAGATGCTTACCACCCCTTGGTTTGGTTTTAACTGGTTTTCCAAATAGACCAAAGTAAACCAAACTAAAAAACATCATATCCCATTATTAAATCTGATAATGCCTATCAGTCTTGTTCAAAGTTTGTGTTGTTAGTCTATAACTTCCATTATTCATGGAAACCTTCAGAAAAAAACTTATATAAATTCAAAACATCATATCCCATAATTAAATCCGATGAATTCATCAGAAAAATAAAACAACAGCTTATTTTCTAGCTTTCCAAACATCTCTGCAAGTGTAATTCACTTACTAGCACCAGCATCTGTCGTATTGGCGTTGATAGCAACTTGGGAAACATAGGGTTTCAACTGTAATCGTTACAAGTTTAGTCAGTAACCAGATTATTTAATATTTTTGTTTTCTACTTTGGAGAACATGTAGAGTCAGGCTGCACCGAGTCGACCCGCCTAACATATTTGTCTAATACTCGTCAAAAGAGTCAGGCTGCACTGAGTCGACCCGCCTAACATATTTGTCTCCTTTTAAGAAAAGTTGTAAATAACTTAGGCTTAACTATAGTTATAAAAACAATATTATTTCAATAATAATCAAAACCTTTTAGTAAATCCATTTAAAAAGTCGTAAAAGTTAAAAAGATTTTGGGCGACTTTTGACCCATTTGGCATGCTCCTCCTTCAGCTAAACTTTTTCATCAGACCCGTTTATAAAAAAAAAAAACACAATCCAAATGGACCCGCTGATGAAGAAATGGGCCAAAATAGCCACCGTTAACATAAAGATATTTGCAAAGTGAAACTACTAAATTGCTTATATTAGAACATCAAAATAGAATGTGTTAAAAACGATGCATATGTGTTTCCAATATGAATTAATTGAGCAGGCTATAAAAAAAGGCAGTATAATCACCTTGAAATCGGTCAAATCGGGAACCACATAATTTGGCAGCTTCTCTTGCACCACAACATAACCACCTACACAAGTGTAGAATAAAAACATATAATCCACATTCAAATACAGAAAGGTGTAACATAACATGATATAAAGTGCAATGTCTTAAAAACAGACATATGTAACCGACCCCAAGAGTCTGATTATTATATTTTGTCAGTTTAAACAAAATATGCAAATTAAATATGGGGAAAGTGAATACGGTGTTGTTATGCGTGTAACCTCAGACATAAAACCAATCAAAACCACGTAGTTTCGATTAGAAATCTCCTAGTTCAATTAAAATCACCTCCATGTTATACCCAATTCATAAATCACGTTCGTGTTTCTTTCATCCACTTACAAATTTCTAGGGCAGCCCTCTCATCTTCATCCCTTATTAAAGGGTGCATAAGAAAAGTATTAACGGAACTTGGAGATAGGTCGTGGATCATTCGTCTGCTTTTGAATTGTTTATGGATCCCTAATTTTGTTTGCTTACGAATCATACACAGATGTTCTTAAACCAAAACAACATCACCTCTGATGGAATCCAATCCCAAATCCTAAACACTCAACATTGATCAAATTCTGAATATTCACTAATCTTGATAGATTTTAATTTCGTGTATATTTCACGTTTTTCATTTTTTTTGTTCATTGATCACAGTCTTCAACTATTGGTCACTAAAACAATATGTTCATATTTTTGTTCTCTCAGTAATCTAGTAATCAGTTGTATTTTCTTCATATTAGTTTAACAATTCACAAGCATGAGCGCAACAGTCACTCCGACTAAAGTGATGTAATTTTGCAGCCTTTACAGTAGACTATCCAGCTCTAGTCAACACAATAGAATAAAATATAACTCATGATCACAGGAAAAAAAAAGAGAAATTCAGTAGTATGAATAAGTGAAACTATTTTGCTGCAAAGACCCTTGTTATGTTTTGCTATATACAACTTATGAGCCCATTCCAATAAATGAGAAAACAACATAACTCATCTATTCATACCTTTTTATTTGTTAGAATGAGACAAAAGAAGAAATCATTACAAAGGGAACCATGTATCATTTATAACTGTTCTAACCAATATTTAGTATTTTTATGAATCAATTATAATGGTTCGCTGAGCCACCGCTTCTATTTTTTACATACCAAGAGTTGGCCCGGTGCTCGATTTGTTAAGGACTGAATCGATTGAGATTAAACAGTGTCGATTTGAAATCGCAGATAGAAATGGAAACAGAGCATCGCAACATAGGTGAAGACATGATTTTAATTGAAAGAGTTTTTGGAATTGCAAAATTGAACGAATCAATTGCCAAACGGGGTTAGTGACCAAAATCATTGGAAGAACTGCTGTAGATCGACCGGGTGTGAGATCAGAATGTTGAAAACTAAAGAAAAATTTTATTGTTTTTAGTCAAAACTACGTGGTTTTGATTGGTTTCGCGTCTAAGGTTACACGTCTAACAGCACCGTATTCACTTTCCCCATTGAATATATATGTGTAGGGGCGTCCGGCCTTAGACAAAACGCAAACACAACATGAAAATAATCAGGTTTCGGGTTGTCGTTTCTAACCGTTTTGATAAACAGCTCGTGTTTGTTGATTTAAAAACCTCTTTACTAAGAGGGTCATGTTTGGTTGACTTGCTTAACGGGTAAAATATCAAATCTGGCTCCAGTTGAACTGTTTAAACCATTTTGAACAAACAGGTGGACCCCGTTAACCCGTTTAGTAAAAATACATAACTTATCAAAAACAACCCACCAACCAGTTTATGACCCGTTTAACCCATTGATTTCAACCCGCCACCCTGATTAACATGTTTAGATAAATTATTAGAGTTTAAATGGATCAAGCAACACACTTGAACAACCAGATTTTATCAATCAAACCAGCCTAACCAACACATTTTTTTTACCAGCTAAGATAGTTCTGCAAGCAGAGTTGTTTCGTAAAACAAAATTTTATCAACAGTGTATGTTAATCCTGGTTTTAATATTGATCACATCACATGATGCAGTGATGAAATCGCATCGTGCGAGCTATGAAGCGGCGCCTTATACAGTTGACCAGCATTTGAACAAATTGTACCGTGATTGCAAGAAACTAACTTTTTCACACCTGAGCATCAATTGAGCAATGGGTTTGAAGTATTTGCACAAAACACACCATCGATTGAACAACTCCGACCAAATATCTTACATCTCAGTGTTTAAATTCTAACAAGTTAAAAAACCATCTATAAACAACTTTTTCGTGATTTTCTAATAACAAACGCCTCGCATAAGCAATGCGAATGGGATTTCGTGATCAAAACGCCACAAGCTTTTTAAAACCAACAAAAATCATAAACCATTTCAAACTGTATACAAAGCATTCAATCTAGAAACAATGAATATATTAAAAAACCAACTAAAAATCATATAAAAACAGTGAAAGAAAGCACCTTTGCGAGTGTGAAACCCAGTGGGTTTACAGTTCTTCCCTTTATAATAATCACGAGGTCCTGTTTTCGACGTGAGAATGTTGAGTGAAGATGTTCGTTTTCGTCTGTACGCCCTCGCTATTCCGAGCAACAAACCCAACGCCATTTTTTGCCTCCCTGCACAAAAGTTTTCAAATAATTGAATTGTAGTTTTGTTAAGAGAATGAAGAGGTTTAGAATTAAATTGAATGATGGGGGGGTATTCAACTAACCAGTGAGAGTCGATGCTTCTGTTAAAAGGGGGAATTGAAGTGAGAAGAAGATAGGAGGGTTTACAATTTGAGACCTTAGGGTTTTGGAGTTTGGATGGATACCTGTTTAAACCCAGATTATTCATCGGATCCGACCCATTTTTAGGTATTTTACCGGATCCCCAAATTGTCACTTTCTCTCCCTCCCACCTTGTATTACAGGGATTAAATATAAAAAACTTAGATGATATTATAAATTCGTGTATTATACACATAAATTAAAAAAATATATATAAATCATACTTCTATATAATCATGATCATATAATTAAGTGGACTCTTTTATTAGTTAAGTAAGTACACCTAGTTATTAGCGATTTAATTGATGTCCTTTCCTACGTGATGCTGAAATAATAATACTTTTAAAAGGAATTAATTATTTCATTACAGTTACGGTTATATTGTTATGTGGTGTGTTGAAAACTAAACCAAGGCGATATTAGTACTAACTTTTTATGCATTTTAGTAGCAACCATATTTTGTCATATACGTTGGTTGTGTGTTAATAGAATTATTTCACACTCATTTAATTACTTTTTCTTCAACAATAGAAAAAAATAATAACTTTTTCAGCGTAATACAACAATGCATATGTGAAAGGTTATGATTCGATCTTGTTGTGTAAATTAGGCTTGATAAGCTTTATCGGGGAAAAATCTTTCAACAAGCAAGCTAAAATAAACTCAAGTAGTCGATAGACCAGTTCATATATAATGTTATTTTTCATCTCAATTTAGGGAAACTTAACCTTTCTATTAGTTTAGTCATATACTATCTACTTACTTTTTCTTGAATATAATAGAATAATCATTAAATTACTCAAGGTCGGTTCTAACAATTTTGTTTTTTGACAACTCGAATTATTATTATTATTATTATTATTATTATTATTATTATTATTATTATTATTATTATTATTATTATTATTATTATTATTATTATTATTATTATTTAGTGGGATTAACGAATTTTATGAAGTCTCAATACTTGGTTTGCTTTTATAAACAATAATATATTAGGGCGGTTGGTATTGATACGGCATTGGCAAGGGACGCGTGAGGTGGCAAGTTAGTGCTACTAGGGAACACCGCCTCACCCTAGTGGCAACGACACAACAAGGGTGAAGTGCAACATAAGCTTGATGAGGGAACCACAGGTATCCATGGCATATGTACAAATAGTGCCTGTTGTACAACCTACAAAATTGAGGGACGATGAGAATGTAAAAGATTACAATTCAATTGGTAGGGATGGCTTAGACCACACGGAGTAGAGCGTGGTTTCCGGTGTGGAGGCTTCAACCACGCCTGTACACCAGCCTGTGCTTAGCGTAATTGATGGTGTGGTGGTTTTGACACTGGAATCTTCACCGGCATGGTGAAGAAGATGATGATCAGATGTGTTGTTTTGATTGGGTGGTAAGTTTTTATTTAATTTTCTTTTTTTAGTATAAAATAAATATTAAAAGTGTACCTCACGTGTCACATCACACTACCTTTCACACCCCATTTCACCCAGCCCTTCTTAGCATCACGTTACTTTTCTGACATGTGCTGATGTAGTTGTCAGATGACGCTTCATCACCCCTTTTAATGCTCTCCTCCTGCTTCGTACAATCTTAGTTAGAAAAAATGTTATACGACAGCTGACAGTGAAAGAAGAGTGTTAAAAACTTTTGGGTTGACACTCACCACCCTTAATTTTTTTAGTTTTTTAATTGGGTATAATTAAAGAAAAAAATAGCTTTAGGAAAATCCTCAAAGTTCAAACTATATGTTTTTCTCCGATAACTTTCAACGGACTAAAAAAACCTTCAAGTGTGAAAATAACTTGCGTGTTCAATGGTTTCTTCTGACAAAACCCTCGTTAACTATCACTACAAAATAATCAAAATATCCAGCAAAATTGAATAATGCATGTATTCACTATTAAGTACATTTTCTACAAACACAAATATTCACATAAAACTCTTATATTATTTTTTTTACGAAAATTTGATCAATAATGCCCCAAATGAGGTGGCCAACATGATTCGCTACTTCACGTTGTAAGGGGTGAGTTACCCTATTTGTGCTTTGTTCGTTCAAAAAACTCATGGCTCGATGCTCGCTCGAAAAAAGTTCAAAAAAGCTCGATTCAAAGTCAGCTCGGTTTTAAACGAACTGGCTCGGCTCAGCTCGGTTTGTAAGCCAAGGTAGATTCGATTTGTGGCTCGACTCGCTATCGTTGGCTCGCTCGTTTGGCTCGTTTAGATATATCCCCCAGATAATATATGTGTGCGCATGTATATTCTAATGTAAGAAATAGCGTTTGATAAATAACATAGTTATTTTTTTATCGAAAAAAATATATTAATTGATTTAAAAATATATATATATATATATATTAAGATAAGTAATATTGAATCTTTTCTTATTCGTTTTATTTATAGTTTACCCAAATTACTATTCTATCAGCCTAAATAATGCTCTTTTTTATGTATATCATTATGTATAAAAAATACAAAATAGAGCCGGCTTGATAAGGCACGAGCTGGCTCGAGCTTTTGACGAGCCAAGACCAAGTCCAACCTTCCAGCTTGTTAAGAAAAAATGAGCTGGCTTGGCTCGGCTCGATTCGATTTTAACACGTGCCAAGCCTAAACCCACACTAGTTCGGCTCAGCTCAGCTTGACTTGACTGGGTTATATACTTTACAACCCTATTTGTGCTTCGTTCTAACATGTCCAAATTATTTATTATTTTCCCGGTCTTAATATTCAAATTATTTGAAACAAAATAATTTAGTTAAAGCAAGGATACCTTTTTTTACGTAAAAGTACCATTTTAATATTTTATTTTAATAAATATAAAAAATTACAATTTAGATTCCTGTTGAAGGGAGATTATCGCTTGAAGCAAATTTATACTATAAGCCTTTTCTTTCTCAAAATTAGGATTCATTTTGATTGTTTCAACTTATAATTATGTACTATGCTCATCTAGAACTTCCTTCAACAATTTTTACTACATCCCCTCCGTAAATGATAAAAAGAAAGTTACTTATAGAATAACTATTTTTCCATGATAGAAAGAAAGTTACTTATTTTAATTTATTATTAAAATAAGTTATGGAATAACTATATTTCCATATTTTTACTATATCATTAAAATTCCTCAAAATTTGTATTATTTTGCATTTTCTATATCTTCTCTACCCCTAATTCAAATCCACAAGAAATATTTGTAACATTTTCTTGATGTATATTAATTTTTATAATAGAAAATAAGTATGAAAAAAAAAATTAAGGTGCAAAGCACTCCAAAAACAGAAAAGCAAGGCTAAGCTATGACCTGTATTTGCCGTTAGTTGGCGTCATACTAAAATAAAGCGACTCTTGACTTTTTGACGTCTTAACACTTTCTATACGTTAGATTTTAAATAATTACGAGAATAATATCCTTTTAAAAGTTGGTTTTATATTAATAAGTTTTTATCCTTTATGAAATGCCTAATAATTCATCATGTGCTTACAATCATTAATTACTTGAGCTATACAGATCATATTATTAGTTTATTTATTTATTGACAAAATCTCATTGATATGCATATTGTCCTGCCATATAGACAGGGAGCTTTAACTAAAACATTTAATTATTACGTTTCGATTTATCTAAAATTTAAATAAAAGAAGACATGATTGGTTGATTCTAAAGGTAGAGCTAGCGTGATGGGAGAGTCTAGATGAGCAATTTCTGATCAAGAAATCCTATTTTATAGCACGATGATATCATCCAGATTGTTAGTTTGATTAAACGACCTCTAGAAGTGTTGTGGTGACCTATCTAACACTGATAGGTGTTGATGAGTGGTCTAAGACATATGTTGAAGAAGAAAATTGAAGGGTATTTCAGTAACTTCACATAAAAAGTTAATGATGTTAAGGTCCAGAGACGTAAAATAAAGAGATCAACACATAAAATGAAAAGTGTAAAGAATAAACCGAACCTGCTAGAGAGCTCGGACGAAAATTACAATTTACTCAATAAAAATTGTTTACTATACCCACTATATAATCGTAAAGATCTAACTGATTTAATTATTCAAACTCAATAAATATAAATATTTATTCTTATGACTTTAACGGTAACTTTGTACTTAAAAATCAAGGGAGCACCATAAGACACGGTACCCAAATCCAACGGCTCACAAAACCCCACTGAAACGTGTCAATCACCAGTGTAGCTGATTATGTAGATCACAACTAAAAAACCCACAGTATATAAACCCTCCTCCTCAACACTTCTCTCACAGTCTCATCAGTCATTAGTAACCACTTTCTCTCTCTAAAACTACTTTCTCTCTCTACAAATTCTCCGTACAACAATGGCGAATTCGACCTTCGTGACGGTGTTTATGCTTGCATTAATCGCCGGATCTGCATTCGCACAGTCACCTACCAACGCTCCGACGGTTTCTCCGACGGCAACTCCGATGGCGTCACCTCCGGCACCTGTTGCCGCCGTACCTACTTCTTCTCCTACGGAATCTCCGGCGGCATCTCCACCGGCGCCTCCGACTCCTCTTGCTCCGTCTTCTCCAACCATTTTGCCGCCGTCGATCTCGGAGACTCCGACGGATTCACCTGCCGGTGCACCTAATGCCGGTAGCTTGAACAGAGTCGCCGTTGCGGGATCTGTTGTTGTGGTTGCGTTAGCTGCAGTGTTTGTGGTTTAGAGATGTGGATGAGTTAGGGTTTGTTGATGTTAGCACATTTGGTGTATGTTGAAATGTCAATCACTGAGATGAGGATTTGTTGTTATTATTTTGTATAATTGTGTGTTTATTGGAATAAGTTATACTGTGATTGTTAGTGTTTTCTCAACGAATTGGAAGGCTAATTTGCATGAAATGGTGATTAGGTGATGTGACTGAAGTTGAGATGGTGACTGTGGTTCGAGGTTTGAAAATTGAAATATGTGACTAAATGTTTACTAGTTACTTCGCTTTACCCTTTTTTTAGGTTCTATTATTTTAAATACACAAAATTCAACTCCTAGTAGCTTTATACGTAGTTAGTTGAATAGGGTTTTTCTATTGTCAGACATTATTTGCCAAAT